>VWYH01006987.1:87680-126831 GCA_013399365.1 Pampusana beccarii | reverse complement strand
TTTTTTTTTTTTTTTTTTTTGTTAGAGCATCAGCTTTTAGAACTGGAGCAGCACCTTGCACAGACAGAGAAAATGTTGAATTCTTTATTGACTCAGTTGGATCCACTGTCAAACTGGTGAGTTTTTCTAAAACATCTCAGTTACTTTTTTTCTGTAAACTGAATTTCTCCAAAAAGTTAACAAAGAGTTCTTAAAATGTTCCTTATATATAGGTAGGGAACAGTGCTTAGGAAACTTCTTTAATTACTTTTTGTTTCTGTAGCGTTTTGCAGGTAATACCTCTTCAGCAATTTGCAGTCTTTTCCCCAGGCACCTCTTATCTCGTGTTGACCAAACATAGGCAAAAGCTCAGATTTACAATCAAGTTACTGTAGCTGAACAATTAATTAGATTTCTGGCAGCAGAAGGAGTTTCTTACTTTTGATACAGTTGGAAGACAAAACTAGTTATGAAGGTATAGCAGCTTATTTTTGTGTTTTGAAATGAACCTGTTAAGTCAAGGGTGTCAAACTCATTTTCACTGGGGGCCACATCAGCCTCGCGGTTGCCTTCGAAGGGCCAAATGTAATTTTAGGACTGTATAAATGTAAAATTATATTCGGCCCTTCAAAGGCAACCATGATGTGGCCCCTGGTGAAAATAAGTTTGACAACCCTATGTTAAGTGGTTGTGTGCATATCAGGGAAATATGACTTCTCTGTAGCAGTATAACAAGAGAATAAGTAATGTAACCTCCTTGTAGTTTTAGAGAAGTTATTTTCTTAAGAAGCTACGGCTTTACCCGTCTACTGGAAATAAAAATATCCATGCAGTCTGTTTTGTGTAGGCTGATGTCCTTCGTGAAGCCTAGTTTAAAACATGCAGAATTTAATGATTGTTCCTTTAGTGTACTGAACTTAATATGTGCTGAAACTATTAAGCACAAATTCACTGACCTATTTGCCTAACCAATTTCTAGTAGTGATGAGGAGGAGAGAGGGTAAACAAAATTTGAAATAAATGAGAAAATCCTCTGAACTGTAACATTCTATGTTAGGCATTGTTTACTTTCGATAATAGTTTCTTTCAGTAGTCATTATTCAATGTTGGCCATTGGGGTTCCAATGTTAGAATTCAGTGACTAGATTGTTCAGTAGGTGTATGTGATGGGTTGCCCACTTCTCAAGAGACAGTTCTCGAAGAAAAACTTGACCTAAACGTGTTGGTAACTTAACCATGGTATTTATCCATGGAAGGAAATAATACAATCTTCTGCATTATTATAGAGCACTCACTTCCAAGGTAATCCTTCAGTGTTTGACATCTGTCTTTTTTTTCTAGTGTTAATGCTTTAGCTTGTGAGCAGAAAGATGAAATAATGACACAGCTTCAATCAATTAGACGACTGATGAAAGAAAGTGGATTGGATAAATCAGAAAACAAGAAGAAAGGTACTTGGATTTCCAGCAGGATAGATAACTAAGTAGTTTGTATTTTAGAAGATTAAACGGGTCTTACTATAGTAATGTTCAGCTCCTGCATCTTGGGTAATGTCTGTGGAATTAATTTTATCCTGGGGGAGTACCATTCTTCCTGTTTGAGGTGAATCTAATTTCAAATTTTTGATACGTCATAATTTTTATAAGAATAGGTGCTAAAAGACATTGAATTAGGATAGACCACACAGCCACATTCTGCTTTGTTAAAACTGGCTTCTTGAATGTGAGTTCCTGAGCAGTCTGTTGGTATTGGACTAAGTTCAGTCTGAGGAATCCCAGATGGGGACCTCTGAGGCTGTTGAGTAGTGTTTGCATAATACACTAAACAGCAAATTGTATGTTGGTTTCAGCTGGAGACTTCCAAGAGCTGCACAGTAGTCCAAGAGAAATCTTAAGTGTTAAGAATGCTTCATTAGAAATTTGGGGAGTTTTTGCAGTAGTTGAGTCTTAATAAAAGAGAGAAAACAAAAAAAAGATATATTCTGCTTCTAAAATGACTCTGAAATTTGGAGCCTTTCTAGTAATTTAAGCTTTGATTTTGATTTTTTTTTTCTGTATTATAAGATGCTAGCCACATTTGTACCGAGAAACTTGAAGATCTCATTCAGTCATTTGCTGAACATTCTCAAGGGAAAGAAATGTATGACAGAGAAGATGACAGTAATGAAGATTTGCTTGAAGATGTTGATAATGATGACAAAATAGAAGAGCATGAATTATGTGATGAATGTGAAATACTACAGTTTGAGCCAGATGAGATAGAAGACCAAGAAATGATAAAGAAAGATGCCATTGAATCAGAAGAGATAGGACTGAGGAGACGTAATAGATATGAATGAAATCTACATATGTAAAACTTTCAAAAGTTTATGAAATGTTTTCTTCTAATGTTGTATGCACTTTAAACTGTTTTGAATGAAGTTATGTGCACTCTATATGCTTTAAAAAGAGGGGTGAAATACTGTCTGTGCTCTTATCTGACGGTTCTGTAACGGACTTCAGTGGCAGCAGAATTTTCCTCGGGATGTTTACATATTTTTTTTCTATTTATTTTTTTTCCTATAAAAATACTTACGTACTCTGTATATAATGCACTGTAATTATATCTGATGCCTCACTAAAATATTAGAATATCTTGTAATTAAGACTATAAGGAATAGATGTTTCATAACTGTTTTGTAACTAGTAAGCACGGTGCCACTTGAACCGTGACTTTCTTGAGTTAATTAAACAGCATGCACTGATGAATTTAACTCTTTGTGGAAAACTTACTTCTTGGGGGAGTGAAAAGCAGTATGGGTTAAGTCTTAGAGATGCATTCATAGTCAAGTTTCTTTATTTGGAGAGAGAAATTTTGTGACAGACACGATTTTAAAGTAATTATGTCTGAGTTTGCTGTCTCCTCAGGAATGTTTGTATAGTTTTGTGTGTCAATTTAAACCTTAATGCATTACAATGGATCACTTAATTTCTTCCCCACCTGTCACTGGTTAAAATCAGCATCTGCCTAATAAGTGATTGATACCCATTGGTACTTTATCCCTGTTTCATATTTATTTTAACACAATAGAACGTGGACTTTTGGTTCATTGTAGTACACTTTTTCTTACATTGGTATTAACAGATGTATGGCTATATATCATTGAAGAACTGTGGGGCTTGGGGGTTTCTTTTTTCAATACATTATGCCAACTTGATAGTGGCTTTTGTAGGTCAGTGTTAAGAAAACCTTTTTTATTTTTTACTTTGCTAGACTCATTTTGTCCATACCTTTATTTTCTACTAATTTTTTATTCACTTAAGGCACATGCCTTTGGAACTGTCACCCTTTAATGACAGCAATTACATTAGAGGTAGGTCTGACAGAACAATGCTGTTAAATTTTCTGTTTTATAATTGCACAGCTTTTAAGTAGGCCATTTATAATGCCTGAACTCTTTTGCCATCTTTGCTCCTACAGGAAAATAACACGTAGATTTGTTTTTTCTGGGGGAAATGTACTGTGGTTAAAGGGACCAAAACTATTACTGTGTCGCTCACTGAAACAGAATGAATTGTTCATTCATGTGTAGAAACATGGTGCATCTTTGGTTCTAAAAATGGATCACACAGGCTTGGGAGGAGCAGCATCTAGAAGTGCATCCTTAGTGTATTAGTTTTACAGTAAGTGAGATTTTGCCTAACTGTGGAAAACTAATTGATCAAAAAGTCAGGGTTTTGTAAGAGGTGACAGATTTTTTTTTCCCAAGACAGATAAATCAGAACTGGTACTTGGACACAATTTGATTTTTAAAAATAACTGATGTGGGTCTGGTCATTCAGGACAACTGGAACTGTTTAAAAAAAAATTGTAATTGCATAGAGGCTGTAGTCTGAGATGACTAGTAAGGGTTAATAAAGTGGACAGAAACTAATTTTCAAGCCTTTGATCAGAAAGAATGAAGGAATAGGAACCCAGTGTGCTGCACTGCCACAGTGTTTGCTGTTTGCGGCTCCATGGCTCGCCCTGATGTGGGTGCAGGTCAGCAGTCATAGAATCATAGACTGTCCTGAGTTGGAAGGGGCACACAAGGACCATTGAGTCTGTTCTGTCATTGGTCCCCAGAGGAAAGCGTCTTCCAGGCGCTGCCGCCATTGCTGGTGACATTCTTACCCCCAGGACTTCACTGCCTCACCAGCGCTGTGGCTTCCCTGTTCACTAGTCTTTGGATGCTGCTGCTACCTGAAGCCTTTCAGCTACTTCTGGCTAACTGCTGTATTTCTGACCCAGCGCTACAGGCATTCATCGTGAGCCCTTTCGCTGCTATTTTGAAGTCTCCGATGTCAGCAGCCTGGGTTTGTCGGGGACACGAGCCTGTGCACCGCCGCGGTGCCCCGCTGTTCCCAGCAGCTGTGCGCGGGGCCCGCAGAGCACCGGCTGGCGGGGCACGGCCGGCGGACCGGCAGGCGGGCGCGGGGAGGGATGCTCGGGCAGCCGCACCCCGAGCGGGGCGCTTCCTGAGGAGGAGCGAGGAACTCGCCTTCCCCGCTCAGCTGAGGCGGAATCTTGCGAAACTCGGGTGCGAAGCCCGGCTCAGTTTGGCCCCTCCGCGCTGCTGTAGGGCAGGCGGGGGCGGGGGCGGTGCCGCGGGGCGCAGGCGCGGGCGGGAGCGGCTCCTGCCCCTCGGGCCGCGGGCAGGTAGGGCGCGGGCTGCGCGGCGGGGCGCGGTTACCATGGAGACGCGCGGGGCCGGGCCCTCCGGTGGGACCCCCTGGGCCCTGCCCCAGTGCGCTCCCGGGAAGATACTGCGTGTCCGTGGAGATGTCGGAGCCCATGGTGTTTATTTCGTCTCTTACAGCGTTAATGTTTGTGATAAAGTTGTTTCAGTGTGTAAACCCTTAGATACAGCAACACTCACTTTTTCCTGTGCCTTCAATTGGGAGGATGCTCCATTTTAGTAAGAGCCTGAAGTCGTGTGAAGACGGGGGAGACCTTGTCACTCTCTACAGCTACCTGAAAGGAGGTTGTAGCATGGAGGGTGTTGGTCTCTTCTCCCAAGTAGCAAGTGATAGGACAAGAGGAAATGGCCTCACGTTACACCAGGGGAGGTTTAGATTGGATATTGGGAAAAGTTTCTTCTCAGGTTGTCAGGCAATGGAACAGGCTGCCCAGGGCAGTGGTGGAGTCACCACCCCTGGAGGTGTTTAAAAGACGTGTAGAGGAGGCTCTTAGGGATATGGTTTGGTGCTAGAGTTAGGTTATGGTTGGACTCAGTGATCTTAAGGGTGTCTTCCAACCAAAATGATGCTGTGATTCTTCATTTTAAGCGCTCTGAGGAAGGGGGTATGGCTGGGAGGCTGGCGCGTTGGCGAGCTGCTGTGTGGCCATCTCGAGCAGGCCCTGCAGTTGTGCAGCTGCTTGGTAAAGGAAGTTAAAACACATAGTAGGTAGAAACGGGGTCAACTTTTGTGGATGGTGATTTGAAAACTGAGCATCTGACTCCTGGGAACTAGCAGATAGGCTTTTGGTTCAAACCTATCTGGGTGGAAAGAGAAACCAGCAGAGCAGAAGATGGTACACTGATAACAAGTCACTCTGGAGCTCTCAAGGCCTGCTGTGTGCCAGGGGGGCTCTTATGTCTCCCCGAAAACGTTTCATCCCAGGGCATGGTGCAGCTGAGAGCCAGGCAGCAGCTGGGAGTGAGGAGTGAAAAAGGCTGGATGTGACCAAGGGGTAGCAAATCAGTAATGCTGGTATGAGAAGGTATGAAGAGAAGCATGAGGGAAAGAGGGAGTTAAACTTCAGGCAAAGAGGTGAGTTTGAACAGGTATCTGGTTAAGTGTTAGTAAGGAAAGACTGGAATTAAGAGGTAGTGAAACAGGGAATCCAGCAACATTTCATAGATTGCTGAAGACAGTGCCCACATTACTGGTCATAGACACATTCTTTCATTCTTTCTAACACAATATTTATTTACAGAAGTGCTTATATAAAAGACACATTGTTTTATTAGTATCTTTTTCTTTTCCCCCAGCTTATTTTGAAGGTTGTCATTGAATTTGCATGGATTTGGAAGTTAGAGGAGTTGCTGCATCCCCTCGAATGCAGGCTCAGCTGTCACTGATGGGGAAGAAACGTCAGGTATGTTAATGGAAGGCTTGTGGTTGTTTTCCTTCTGTATTTTGACGTTTTTACAAATACCTTAATCATACTTCAGAAGGTTTTTAGTTTGAGGTTATAATGCATTCTGTAGAGAAGGAAACTTTTAAAGAAATTATTTGTGTCAGAAAGTGATAGTTTAGTATGACAGCTTCTCAAATGAAGGAGAAAATTTCCAGTAAGAACAGGTCTCCCAAAATAACTGATGTTCTGGGCACTTAGCTAGGATGTGGAGGGCTCGGGAACAAACTAGTCCTTGGAATTAAGTGCAACTGAGGCTTGAACCTGTTCTGTGTGCTGGTATCTCAGGCTGTTGGTGAAACTGCTAACAGGTGTGTTTATGTTTTTGTTTTACAAGACAGCAAGAAAGTGAAGCAACTCCTAAACTAGAATTTCCAAAGACACTATTTCAGATTGATGTGTAAAATGAATCTCAGTGCTCTGCATCCATTAGGAATATCTGGAAAACAGAATTCCCCTTCATAATAATCTGTTTTGAGATAAGTTAGATGTGCAACCTTCACAGGATCACTGTAGCAGAAACTTTGAGGTTAACTTTTGAAAGCGTCATCAGTAAAAGTACGATCTTGGGTTCTGAAGGCCATTGTTGTTATTATAGCTAGGATAAATATTGACATTTTTAATAACAGTTGATTTTTCTCACAGAAATTGTGTACTTTATGCCCATGATGTAAAGGTAATTGGTAATCTTCCCTCAGTCCCCAAGCTCCCATTTAACTTCCTTATTTGTTGGATGACCACATGAGGAATTCTTGGAGTGTGACTGCCAAGTTGCTGTTTTCTTTGTTTGATTGATTTGGAATGAAAAAAGGACCCTTTGTAAACAATATCACATCAGTTTTATAATGTTACCTTTTAGCCAGTCTTTTAAGAATGAAATACCTGTATACAACAAGAGCATTTGGAGTATTTAGTATAGGTCAGGGGTGTCAAACTCATTTTCATCGGAGGCCACATCAGCCTCACAGTTGCCTTCAAAGAGACAAATGTAATTTTAGGACTGTATGAATGTAGAAGTAGTGAAAATTAGTGACACCCCTGGTGTAGGTTGTAAAAGAAAATAAATGTCCGTTTCTCTGTAATCTCTTACCTCGTTTTTTGTTCTCTTTCTTGTACCTCTCAGTTTTGAAATTTAGACTCCCTAGACCATCTGATTCTTGGTGGCTTGCAAAAATAAAACATAGATTAAAATTAGGTTGAAACTATGTGCTTTGCTTCATAGATGTGGACAGTTTTCAGGATGATTTTTTGCTTGCTTTATTCATGATCCTATGACTTCTGGAAAAGGAATTACATTAAGACTTTAATGTTTAGAATGTGGTATGTTCTTTACCTTATCACAGTTGAAGTAGTACAGAAAAAATAGGTGCTTGTGATTTAGTGCGTTACATTTAAGTTTTAAGAATAAGACTGAAGTGTGTTATATCTCTTAACGGCTTTTAACATATTTGACCACAAGGTGGTGGTATTTAGTGTGTGCGACCTTACTGGAGGGAAACTTTTCTTTTTCTAAACCTGGGCAGCTGTTTTTGAGGGCACTAGAGGGTAGTGTTGCTGAACTGTGAGCTGCGTTTTCAGGAGCAGGCGACAAGTGTGTGTGGCAGGAAGGCAATGACAGTTTTGTGACCGCCCTGAAGTCGTGAGAGCTGTTAGGGCACCGCTGAGATAGGATGTCTGTACAGTTCAGGCTGTGGTGCTGAGATCTCAGAGCTGAAGAAGATGAAAACAAAGATGCTGGCCCTGGTTCAGAACATTCCTGAACCACGTTTTGTTCCAGATTGGGAGGCCAGGTGAGGGAATTGTTACTAAGTGCTTTCCCCAGACCAACTGTCTTCCCTAGGGATTTGCTGTTGTCTCTTTTCAGAAAGCCATAGTGGGGATAGGTTGAGCTTTGGCTGGAATTTTTTCTTCTTGCTATGTTTTTGCTCAGTTGAGTTTGGAGATCTGTGTGCTACACAGCCATGCAAAATTGTGTGAGTACACAAGCTGCCTAGTCATTATCATGTGCTGCTGTACTAAAGCTCATGATACAGTTACAGCAAATCTCAGGGGGTTTTTTGGGTCTGAATAGCTCCACGTGAGGCAGCTGGCTGTCACTATTGCTTTGGTTTGAGGGTTGTCTGAGGGGGTGGTTCCCAACAAACAAGGGCCTTGTGACCAAAGCCTTTGTGAGAAGGGATTCTACAAAGTCTCAGGGACATGGCTTATTTTTAGTGCATTATTAACAGCTGACGTGGATACTATCTGGATTATGGTTTCTTAATGGCTGAATATCTTTCTGTCGTGATCAAGAATCTGTCTTTCAGTCTTATGATCTGTAAGAATCAACTTTCAATGAAAAGTTCTTGTTTTGTCCTTTTGTTAGTAGCATCACAGTCAAATATGTCAAACACATACTTCGAGTCATTGATTTTAAATAGTCCAGGGAAGTTGAAAGAGAAAACTCTGTATTTTAATCCCAGTCCCTGTAGGTATGTAATAATGTGTCATTCTTTTAGGGCTGGAGACCAAATACACGGGCTAGTCATGGTCCTCGCCCACCAGAGTAAGTCTGCTTCTATTTCTCATCAGTTTGTATAACTGTGCATTATTAACGCAATGCAATTGCATCTGTATTGGTATGCAACTTGGTGTTCCATGAAATTTATCATCATAGGCTTGTTTTCTGTGATTTTATATTTAGAATAGAATTTTGGATGCATTATTTACATTGAAATTTAGTTGATTTACATTTGGTTGAGGTTAATGGTAGAGCTGTATTCAGGGCTTATACCTAGTCTTTCTGGAATATTTTTAATATAGTAGTCTGCAAAAAGAGAAAAACTTTCTTTTTGTTTGTTTTTGCTTTAACTATTAGCCTTCTTTGCAGGTATTACAATAAAAATGATAGAGAAACTGTTTTGAAGGGGTTTTACAAGCAAAGGGAAACTTTGTACAGTGTCTATAAAATTTAAAACCTTATAGTTACTTCCGCAGATAGGCAACGTCTGCTATTCTAAGGATTATGTTTGACAGTTTAATTTGGTGTTTTTGTTTGTTTGTTTTTTTTTTTTTTAATTGACTGAAATGCCTTAAAGCCAATATATCTCTAAATTATTTTACAAGTATGCGTGACCGTGGCTTTGGATTGTTCGTAATAAAGTCAAAGAATATAAACTTCTGTGTACTATCAGTCATTCTTTAATAAAAAAGGACTGAAAATTAAAGACCTCTCTAGTTTCAAGAAGTAATCTTGTTATAACAAGATTAAGAGTATACTTGGAGTAAAGGCAGAAGACATGGAGAGGCTTTGATGAATTGGGAGATGTTTTCATTTTGTTAGCACAGTGGAAGCCAAATGTACTTCAGTATTTCATTCTGCTTCATCTCTTCCAAGAAGTTGGGAAGATTTGCATCCCAAGGAGCTGTTGCTTCCCTGTTGCCCCTCTGGTGACTGATTATAGAGGGATTTTGCCACAGACCTGCTGTGGAAAACAGGACTAAGGAATCCCTGATTTATGATCTTGTTGCAGCAGCTCCTGCTGGAGAGTGAAGAGAAGCTGGGGTGGCCGTGCTGGGAGTGAAGAAGGGCCTTGCAGGGGCCCTTTTTGGGTGCCAGGTTGTTCTGTGCTTGGGGAAAAGCTCGCTGGCTAGTTTCTGAGTGGAAGCACAAGAGACTATTAGAAATTTGCCAAGTAGGCTGTCTCCAATTGCAGGGAAACTGTTCCTAGCAGGGAAATTTTTGTGAAGGAGCTGATAATAATAACTAATAGACAGTTTGCTTTTACTGTAATTTAAAAATAAGGGGAAGCATTACTATTAAATTCCTTTCAACTTCCTGCAGGGTGCCATGCCTAGATCTGGGCAAGCTGGGAGATTCTGATGAAGAGGTAATTATAAATTAATTCTGTCCTGAGTGGTTTTTAGAATTCATGTAGTTCAGGAGTTTATAAAAATATCACTGTAAATATAAACCAATTACGATTACTTGTCTTTTTTCTTCTTTTTCCGTAATTTTAGGATGGAGACTCTTACATACCATACAGTGGAAGTTATCCTCCTACATGCACTCTAGATTCATCTTCAGATTGGAGATCATTGCAGATGCCACATGCATGGCATCATCAGGCTCAACGGGTCTGTCTGTTTTTATAAATAAGAAGTAATTTAGAAAACCGTACTTAGCATTATTATACAGTTCTCTTTATTTCTTTTAGTTAAACTCATATCTCAAAGTTCTGTTGGTCCAGAATATTTTTGTCAAAGTACATTTTACTGAGAAACCTCTAGAATATTTTAAAAATCCTATTTTCTTAAATATCTTAGCTCTTTTTTGTTGGTTGATACACTCATCTGTTTCATCGTACTTATTTTTGAGGAGGTATATTAATAGCTAGCTTTATCAAAAATTTGTTGAAGCAACTGAAAAATCTAATACTTTTGAGGTAGTGTGTGACTTTGGTTTATCTTTCTAAACAAAATGGAACTTAGAGAAATAATAAAGATCAATAGTAGTCAGTAAGCATCTGAAGAAAAAAACATAAATTTACAAACACTCAGTATTATTTGTATGGAAAAATAGTTACTCTTGGTGAAAAGGAGACTTTTGGAGTGGCGTGAAACCATTTCATAGGGTTTTCCTTAAGTCTCTTGTCTTTAAAACAGAACTGTGATGTTAACTTCAGAATTAGGTTCAATTTGTCAGAGCGCTTCTATTGTAAAATTTCTTGATCGCATTTCAGCTGTTTTTTTCCCGTATGACTTAAGAAACTTGATCACCACTGATCTTAGATGATATATAAGGAAAATCACTAGTCCAGATGCCAACATTCTGGTTTAAATTACAGTACAGCACTGTTAAAGATCTATATCCTCTATAATAAGTTTAAGAATGAATTTAATTACTCAGTTATTTCAATTATTCTATGAATGTAGGAAAACATTTTCTATGAACTCTTATATCTGAATTAAATTTGAAAAAGTGAATGTGACCATTTTAATTTGATCATTGGTACATATTTAATTTCTCTTTTCCTTTAGTTTAAAAAGGTATCTATAAAATCTCGTCAGAAGAAAATAGAGGTAAAGTAGCTGAAAAAACATACACTGACAAAATAACATTAGCAACTCAGTAGTAGAGTGCTATAGTATATGATCTGAACATGTAATGTTTTAACTTATTTTGTGTGACAGGAACTAGTTTAATGGAGAGACTATTTTTAATGTGCTGTCATTCCATCGGTAGTTTGAGTGTTTAAAATGTGATAATTAAAGGGAAAACACTGAAGCACTGCAAACAGGAGTCTTCTCTTTGTAGTCTCTCTATATTTGAAAGATTAGATATCTAGAGCTTTAAACTAATTCAGGAATGCTACCTACACAATTATTTTCTTTCATAATTGTGCATCATACACAACAATGGTAAAAATCTTACTAGTACATTTTTATTTGGTTAGGGTGCAGGAAATATCCTAACTTATCGATGTTATCTCTTTTTGGAAGAATTAGAAAATATGCTGTTTGAGAATCCATTCTTTCAAAAATATTTAACTTATGTAAACCTAAGAAATACTCTGAGTGTTTTTAAAACAGAAATGTAGCTAGAAAAAAACCCCGATTATTAATTTGTACATAACCTATGCCCCTTGAAACAAATAATATAGTAACTTGTGTGGCAGAACTCCAAATTGGCTGGAGCTCAAGAAGAATCTGCCAAGATCATAATTTTATGTTTCCCTATTTAACCAAGTGGTTTATCAACTTGGAAAAAAAATGGGCATTTAAATAAAAACTGAAATGGTTAAGTGTTTTGTTTTGGTTTTTTTTAAGCAATGGACTAAGAATGTATTACTTCTCAGAATGTCCATGTGCTCAACATAGGTATTTATGCATGTCTTAAGATGCAACTGTGACCATGTAACTGCAGAAAGGTTATTTTCCTGTCTCTGCCTACAATTTCATCTCTTGCTTTACCATTTTGTTGAAATATAACGTTCTTACATATAGTTCTGGCTGGCTGCAGGGATGCTAATGAAAGGTTGATGTGGCTTTGTCTCTTTCTCAGGGTCTTTCCTCTGCTGTTCTTTATATCTTGTTACTACCTTTCTGTCTTCATTATGTCTTGAATACTGAAGTGCTGAGTGTGCAGGATTATATCTTCTGTTCACTTACACTCTTTTGCTCTCCCTCTCTCTCTTTTTGCCTGACTTTTTCCCGCTCCTTCTTTTTGTGGAGGAGATTTTGAAGCAGTTCTAAAATATTTTAATGTATTTCTCTGAGTGGCCTTTATTTCTACATTGCTTGCTTCTGGGGTCCTGACTGAACACTCCTTTAGCAAGACATTTTCCAGCTTCTTCAGTAACAGACTATGTAAGTAAATCTTCCCAAAATAGGTCACTTTGGAAGAATAATTTAAATACAGTCTCTATCATTCAGGAATTAACCAGTGAAGGGATGTGGATCCTCTTTTGCATGAGAAAGCTGCCCTTTCAAGAACATAAATGTTTTGAGGTTTTGAGAATGGTTTTCTAGAATGGGACTGTTACACTGTTGTTAAAAGATGAGGTGTGTCAAGTAGAGATGCTAGACAAAGGGATCTTAATTTTGATAGCATTGAAGGAATATCACTTAAACATTGAAGATGTTAGTTATTCAGGGAGAGAAAAAAGAATGGAGTCTTGGCTTTATGTCGTTGCTGCTGTGTCTGCTGATCCACCCTCCGTTGTGTAGAGCGGTGAAAGGGATGTGAAGCTAGGAAGGTACTCGGGTGGCTTCACAGCCTTTTCAGCTGATACTGTTCTAGGGAAGGAAGTCCCAGTACTAATACTCATCTGCCATCCATGAATATTAGAACTTCTGATTGAAAAAATCCATCAGCCCATTTTCAGCCATCTGAAATAAAATGTCAGAATTTACATCTTACAGGACAGAACCACAATCTTGGCTTCTCTTCTTAAAAGACATGTAAAACCATTTGGCTGCGTACTTCTTAGATTAATAGATGGCAGAATATGAAGGACTCAATGAAAATTAAGCCTGAGTATACAGTCATATTTGCATTATTTTCTTAATGTGAAGCATAGTGTCAAGAAGTTTCAGAATTTACACTAGATGGGAATTACAATGATGCTGCTCTCATTCAATAGATCAACCAGAGGCTTTTATATTGATTATTCTTTGCTTTAGCACCCTGTTTTGGAGCAGAAGACAATACCAGAAAATCTGCCATCCCCAACAGACAGATATAAACTGAAGTATCGTCAGTATGAAGCAGATATAAAGGAAGAATATAAGCAGTATTCTCGGAGAATTGCAGAAAAGAAAGAATACCTCCAGTGTCCAGAAGCTTCAATAAAGGTAGCTGGCAAACAAGTAATTTCATTTTTAAATAGCAAATGTATGCTGGTATTTTGTTACAGTCTTTGGAGAGGTTTGAATGTGTGTCTGATTAATTTCTTCCATGTTTTTATCACAAAGAAATAAAAACGTGTGAATTTGGCATCTAATTATGAGTGGAAAATAAAATATAGGAAGCTTGTTTCAGTTGTTTCAGGATTAAAAACTGAGGTCCTATGAGAATTTAAGTGTGCTTGTCTTCTATGGTAAGATGTGTAACTTTTGCCCTCATAGTGCATCTCTATCCTGAGCATGAAGAATAGTATAGAATCATAGAATAATTTGGGTTGGAAGGGACCTTCAAAGTTCATCTAGTCCAACCGCCCTGCAATGGGCAGGGACATCTTCAACTAGATCAGGTTGCTCAGAGCCCTGTGCAGCCTGACCTTGAATTCTTCCAGGAATGGGGCATCTACCACCTCTCTGGGCAACCTGGGCCAGAATTCTACCACCCTTACTGTAAAAAAATTTCTTCCTTGTGTCTGGCCTGAATCTCCCGTCTTTTTAGTTTAAAACCATTACCCCTTGTTGTATCGCAACAAGCCCTGATAAAAACTCTGTCCCCATCTTTCTTATAGGCCTCTTTTAAGTACTGAAAGGCCTTAATAAGGTCTCCCCAGAGCCTTCTCTTCTCCAGGCTGAACAACCCCAGCTCTCTCAGCCTGTCCTCACAGCAGAGCTGTTCCAGCCCTCTGATCATTTCTGTGGCTTCCTCTGGCCCCTCTCCAACAGGTCCATGTCTTTCCTGTGCTGAGGGCTCCAGAGCTGGACACAGGACTCCAGGTGGGGTCTCACCAGAGCAGAGCAGAGGGGCACAATCACCTCCTTTGACCTGCTGGCCATGCTCTTTTTGATGGAGCCCAAGATACAGTTGGCCTTCTGAGCTGCAAGTGCACATTGCTGGCTCATGTCCAATCCATGTTTCATCCACCGGTACCCCCAAGTCCTTCTCTGCAGGGCTGCTCTCAATCTCTTCATCCCCCAGCCTGTATTGATCCTGGGGGTTGCCCCAACTGAGCTGCAGGACCTTGCACTTGGCCTAGTTGAACCTCATGAGGTTCACATGGGCCCCCTTCTTGAGCTTGTCCAGGTCCCTCTGGATGGCATGCTGTCCCTCAGGTGTGTCAACTGCACCACTCAGCTTGGTGTCATCTGCAGACTTGCTGAGGGTGCACGTGATCCCACTATCTATGTCATTGATGGAGATATTAAACAGTACTGGGTCCCAGTGTGGACCCATTAGGGACACCACTTGTTACCGGTGTCCATACGGATATTGTGTCATTGACCGCTGCTCTCTGGATGTGACCATTCAGCCAGTTCCTCATCCACTGAACAGTCCACCCATCAAATCCATGCCTCTCCAATTTAGAGAGAAGGATGTTATGAGGGACTGTCTCAAAGGCTTTACAGAAGTCCAGAGAGATGACATCCATAGCCCTTCCTTTGTCCACTGAGATAGTTAGTCCACTGTAGAAGGCCATTAGGTTGGTCAGACAGCACTTGCCCTTGGTGCAGCCATGCTGGCTGTCCTGAATCACCTCCCTGTCCTCCATGTGCCTTAGTACAGCGTCTAGGAGGATCTGTTCTGTGATGTTCCCAGGCACAGAGGTGAAGCTGATAGGTTGGTGGTTCCAGTGGGAGGGACTTTGCTCCTCCAGTCCCTGTCTTGCAGTTCATTTTCCACTTGAGAAGTGTGGGAGCTTGCCTGTGAAGACAAGGCAAAGGAGGTGTTGGCTACCTCAGCCTTCTCTTCATCTGTTGTTAGCAATTTACCAGTCTTGCTCGTTGCGGGAGGGGAAGGTGGGCACATGTCCTTTGACCCTCCTTTTCTGGTTGACATACCTGTAGAAGCCCTTCTTATTCTTTGTGTGCCTTGTCAAGTTCAGCTCCAGCTGTGCCTTGGCCTTCCTGACCCCATCTCTGCATGACTGGGCAGTGTCCCTATACTCTTTCCAGGATCCCTGTTGCTGCTTCAGCTGCCTGTGCATTTCCTTCTTGTCCTTTAGTTTGACCAGCAGGTCTTGACTCAGCCATGCTGGCCTCTTGCCCTCCTTACCTGATTTCTTACACCTCGGGGTTGAGAGCTCTTGTGCTTGATTGAAAGCATCCTTAAAGATCTGCCAGCTCTATTCTGCTCTTTTGTGCCCAAGGGCAGTTTCCCAGGGTGTCCTGTTGACTAACTCTTGAAGAGCTGAAAGCTGGCTTTCCTAAAATTCAGGGTACTGACTTTACTCTTTGCCTGTCCCACACCCATCAGGATTGTGAACTCCACGAGCGTCTGACCATTACAGCCCAGGGTGCCTCCAGTCTTGACTTCACCAATTAGTTCTCTTACACTGGTGACCATCAGGTCCAGTATTGCATCCCCCCTGGCAGGGCTGTCTATTACCTGGCTTAAGTGTTTATCCTCAGTGCACTCCAGGAGTCTCTTGGATTGTGTACAGCTCACCATGATACTTTGCCAGCAGGTGTTGGGGTGGCTGGAATTCCCTACCAGGACAAGAGCCTGTGAGTATGATGCTTCCTGTAGCTGGAATAACAAGGCTTCATCAACAGTCTTCCCCTGATTGATAGGGAAGGTTGATAGTATGTTTGACAGGGAAGAGTTTGCAGGCTAAGAAGATGAGATACAGCTGGAAGATCTTGGTAAAATGTTATTTCCAAATATAAAAATGCATTCAAGCTCTTTTTTTTAAAACATAGAAATACATTAATTATTATTCTATTCAATTATGACTGTATATAGGACTTAGAAAAAGGAGAAGCAGAAGATGTAATCTGTACATTAGAGAACTATTAACATGGAAAATGGAAAGGAATATGGGGTTAAAATAGTGAAAGATGTTATCTGTACTTTTTTCTTTGACGTTGTATGAGATCCAGTACAACTGGGCTGCAAAGTTGGACTGCAAGCTCCATTAATTCTGCCAAGTTTCTTTTGTGTTTTTAAATTAAAACTAAAATGCAAACAAGGGAAGATCAGTGGAGAGAAACTGGAAAACAAAGGGGTGAAAAAAAAAACATTTTTCCTTTTGTTCTGGAAGAGATAGTGGAGAAGGGTGGCTTCCCAGAGCAGGATACATCGTTTTAGGTGTAAGAGAACAAGAAAAAAAAGTAAGCAACAGCTGTGAGGTCTGGTTGAATGCCAGACTGTGCTGAGGGTAGGTGACCGTTTAAGAATCTTAATGAAAAGTTAAGTATGCAGATGTTGAGGGAACATATTGTGCTCATTGCTTTTCAGAGAAAAGGTTTGTGATGAATAACAATGAGTTTACAGATTTTACTTGCTTAATGTTCAGTAGAATGAAAAGGGAAGGGCTTACGTAAGTCAAAGATTATGTTTCACGTATTGTATTTATTGTTTTACACATATCGATAGTTTTAAAGGGGCTTTCCTCTCTTACAATCACGCTTCTAGTGTTCAGATAAAACTTGTACAACCTGCCAGTGCTTTTAAAAAAACATTCTGTGAGTAAAAGAGTTGAGTATACTGGGAGAGAAAAGGCAGGACTGGCTTATTCTGGTGATTTTTGTGTTCCAGAAAGATACTTGCTAAGCATTAGAAGCCATGTGTGTCAGTTCTTAGGAGACATCTTAATATAATGTCTAGTAGAACAATTTTCTGTGTTAGATAGTGTTACTACCTGATTAAATTAATACATCAAAACCTCTTTAGATTTCAAGATGCTTATTATTTTATCTGATTAGTGGAGTGTGCAATAACTTTTTTTCTCTGAAAAGAAGCTGCTCCTAGAGGAGCATAGCTAACAAAACCTACTCTTGATTTTTTCCCATGTTCCTTCTTTCCTGACTTTCGTAAACATAGTCTACTTTGTCAGTTTTCTTCATATCCTCCATGTAGGAGATATTTCTGTAATACCCTCAGACTGATTTACAAGTCTGTTAGACCCAATTCAGCAGTATGCTTTGGCTTTTACCTGTCTAGACTGTACTTAACTTATTTGCTGGTCAAAAGGCAGCATCTCTACAGGGGTGAAATTTGAGCTATATGCATAATGGCAAATCCACTGCTTTCTCTTGGCTGTTTTTCAGTAGAACAGAGAAATGATGAGCTCTTGTCTTCTTCAGAGAGGTACTAACAGTCTGCCTTCTCTTACTTACTGCTGATATTTCACAAAGCTTGTAGGAACACAGTATTTTTGAGATTTTATTTCAATATGGTTGAAAGCTGGTAAGTATTCAAGTTACAAGGAAATACAAGATAGCAAGATTTTTAAGTTCAATTTCTGTTGAAAGCTAGGCTTTAAAAAATTCTTTACTTTTCTAAATAGCATGAAGTATTAGTAGAAGTAGGTGCTTTAAAAATAAGAAAGAAAAAAGCTTTTAAGTAAATCATTGAGGAAAATGTGTGCAGTTTCATTTGTTTATTTTTCTTACAATTAATTAAATTTGATTTATGAAAAGAATGTATTTTTGTGTAGGGTACACAGCTTGAAGATGGACTTAATGATGGTCTTACAGCTCTTGATGAGAAAGCTCTCCTGCAACAGTGCTACACAAGCAAGCCCTATAATGTGCAGCACAACATAATGAAATCAGAAGCTGTAAGTATTTTGGCTGGTATTATGCTGTTAACTGTCTAGACTTGCAGAATGACTTCCCAGATGTTCAACAGAAGCTAGGCCTTTAGTGATTTGGTTCTAGTATTTAATTGCACCCATTGGAATCATGGGAGTTTAAATGTTTGTTTCAATGCAAGCTGAACTGAACAATCCAGCGAGCATTTTTTTAATCTTACTTGCGAGGCTTATGTTTTATGTAGTAGTGTATATAAATGAGAGTGCAAATTATTAATAATAAACAAATATATGCATAAAACTAAGATTAACTGAGTGACTTGAGTGAACCTTAGTATAGTGTTACATATCTTCTGGTCTCTAGCATGTACCTGAGCCTGTATTCTATGATCCATGGATTCTATGGTTCTGTCAGCTCTTACTCATTTCTAGAATAAACATGCCGGTTTCCCTCATTATCTTCTGGAATGGAGTATGTGATGAGAACCGGCTTTTTAAGTTTTATGGGCTCTGATGCTGGTATTAGATCAGGTCAGCCATGTCTTTGGCTGAGTCTTCAAGCTCCAAGGATGAAGCTTCTACAGCATCTCTAGGCAACATCTTCCTGTGATATACTATTCTCCTTGTGAAGAAGTTCTTCCTGTTACCCATACCAAGCCTCCCAAGGCTCAGGTTGTAACCTTGGTCTCCTGTTATACTGTTGGCCACTGTAAAAAAAAAAAAATGGTTCTGTTTTCCTTGTAACTTCCCTTTGGCTGTAGGATGTTTTCAGAATGCCCCGTAGCTGCTACTTCTGCAAACTAAGCAAACCCAAGCTCCCTTAGCCTCTCCTCTCAGTTGCTTTGGCTCTGATCCTCTGTGAGATCCTTTCCAGATTCCCTTCATCCCTATTGACCTTGAGAAGGAGGGAAACCTGATAACTGGAAACAAGCATGGCCTCACTTCCCTTAGATAGACGTACCGAATATGATTCTTGAATTTCTTAAATAGACATGATTTTTACTCTTGTTAGGACTGAACAATAGGAGTCTTGCCCATCTAAGGCTAAGCCTTGAATTTAGGATTATTTACAGTTATGGAGAACCTTGAGATTGGCTATTGCATGATTAAGGATTTGCACGTACAGAATGATCGCTTTCAAAACTGGTTTTTGAAGGCATGGTTGAGCAGAGTTAGCAATCTAACTTTCTCATGGAATACTAAGCCATGATAAATTTTATGAGATTGTAAAAGTAAACAATAATTTCAATTCATTTTGTTTGCTCGTCACTGTGCACTGAATTTTGCATCATTGCAAACTTTTATTTGATTTCTAGTCTTGTCAAAGTGAATGTGGATGTTGTACTACTGAGGTCACTATTCATTTTCATGATAAGAAAATATTTTAAGAAAGTATTTTGTGAAGAACTTGAAGAACTTTCTGTTTGTTATTGTTAGGATAAGTTTAAAAATCTATAGTATAGGGTGAAGACAATGGAAAAAAAAGTTTTGAAGTATCATTAGAGTAACTACGTAATGTGAAAATAAATAAACTGAAAACACTGAGGAAGGGAGCAGTGCAGGAGCACAAAATAACAGGTACACTGCAGCTGGCATGCTTTAAAAGGAAGCCAGCAGGCGTCTGAGCAAGGTGTCACAGAAACCTTTAGAAGCACTTTTGTTATTGATTAGCACACATGGTTACACAGGCTGGCTGTTTCTTTCTAGGAGTGTCTCTTGGATTCTCTCAGGTTCAAGCTTCTGATAGTGCTAGAAATGATGCAAAAAAATCAGAAGTGGTAACCACGTGCATATTAATTCCATTGGGCATACATCGCCTCAGTTGCAGGCATTTGATTTTAAGGCATTTTAAAAATTTGCTTAAGAATACAGAATGTTAAAATTTTCTTTTACTGTAATCACTAGAAGAAACTCTAATGTTAAAACAGAATTTCTCTTTATTTTTCTGTAGTCTGGAATGAAAGTTCCCTTATTCAAGACAGGTTATAGTACATGTGTGGTTGCCAATAGATGCTGTATCTTATAAAATTAGAGTTTTTGGAAAAAAGGTTAGTTTTCTCTGAATAATCATATTTTGTGAACGAAGTTGCTCCTTTTTAAGCAGTGAGAGCTGCTGCAAGTTCAATGTTTGCATCAGCAATTTTGTAAATTCATAGTAAAGCTTTTGTCCAAGAGCTGAATGGAAGATGTTCCATGGAAGAGTACATTTAGTGACCTAGTATTCAACTGAAATTCATGGTGTAAGATTTCTTTTTTAAAAAAAAGTCAGGTTCTTTACAGCATGCTAGCTAGTTTGGCTCTGTATGACAGGGTCCATGGGATATGTTGTGTTTTGACAAACACTGCTCTGTATTATCAGTATATCCTCCTTTACATAATGCTTTTTGATGCATCTATTGTGATGGTTAATGGGCAAAGATTCAGTAATTCAGAATAAAGCATCTGTAGTTCTGATAGGCGAAGAATGAAACATGAAAGCAAACTAAAAAGCCTTGTGTCTCCTGCAATTCAGAAATCTTTTAAGGCTTAAAATCAGTTCAGAATAAACACCAAGTAGTCTGATGTTACGTGATTTATTTCTGTTTTTTTGGTTGTGTGGTTTGTTTTTTTGTTTTTTTTTTTTTTTTGCTAGGGCCAATCACTGTTTACTTGAAGGTTATGAATTATACCCACAACATCTCTGTGGAATTAGGGATTATCTCTTACAGTTATCTGGTGTCTGGGAACCAACTTTCGGTTCTTCTTCAGCCATGGGAAAGCTTGATCTATCTAGAATTTGGTTTGCACACAAGAATTGTGTGGGAAAAATAACCAATCAGAAGAATATCTTAATTCTTAATTTTTAGAATACATACAGAGTTGTCAAAAAGGTTGCATAAACCCCCTCAGTTACAATAATCTCTGTTTTCTCATATATAAAGATTATTTTTTGGGGAAAAAAAGACAATTTTCAGTGCAGTGAAAAAGTTCAGAAATCTGGAAGATAAAACAAAGAGAGATGCTGGGGCCTGGTTGTTTCCAGTGGCTTCCAGGTTGTCCTGGGACATCTTCTTGTGCTTTGGTTTCTCTTTCTATGAAACAAATGGTGGTCAACACCGGAGCACTTTACAGTGAATGGCACGAAGTTATGGTTCAGAGTTACTCTCATAAAAAGAATAATAAGATCATCTTAAATCCCCTTCCCCCTTAGGATGATCTTTCCTGAAGGGTTTCTCAAATTGGTCTGTCTCAGCAGAAAATTATTGTGGCATGCAGCAAATAGTAATTGTGTGTTGAGACTAAGTCTTAAAGTAATTTTTTTGACTAAATATTGCTGGAGGTAAAGTTTCATTCGCTGAGTTGGAATCTGTGTCAACCATGAAACCTGAAATAGTGTGAGTTTCCTCAGGCTCTATTGTACTTACAGAATTTATTGGAAACAATGCAAGAGATAAGGATGCTCTATGTCACCAGAAATACTAGAATTCTCATATTTATTGACAACTAATATGCATAAACAATTTGAGTGTGTAGCAGAGTATATTGTTTGTCTATTTGTTATGCAAACAGAACTCTCTTCAAAAAGATGGAGAAAAAAAGGATTAATTGTGACATAGGTAAGATTGTGACCTCTGAGTGTTGTCTTAAGGGGCAATTTGTTAGTTGAAGTGTCTGGTGTTATATATTTAGTTTGCTCTCAGTCAGTTTTTCATTGCAGGAGGATGTTGCTGCAGAGAGGAGAAAACAGGCTGTAGTAGAACAAGTGATGGTGGATCAGTTATCCAGGTAAGTGAATTTATGATGTAAAATTTCCGTTTTCCCTACAGAAGAATTTAGATCTGTGAGTGTGCGGATCTTCTTGCCTGGGATTTGTTTTGATCATCTCATTCCAAGTCTTGTGCAGTCTTATGTGGTGTTATTATTTGCAAAAGTTCTTTAAATGAAATGTCTTTTTAATTTAAATTAAAAGATCAGTTTAAAGGGCTAGGTGTAAGGTCATTTTTTTTTTCTGAGAATAATTTTGAATTTTGTACTTGGACCTAATTTAAGGGTTTTACAATGGCAATAGTTCTCAGAAATAACCCTCTTGCACCTCAGCAAAATATATGGATACCTCCTGTTACAAATTACACTTCTTCAGCATTTGTTTTATTTTCTGAGAATCTTAATTTTATTAATATTCCTTTATTAATATTGGCACGGTGTCCCTCTGGAGTAAAGGAGTCTCATACCAATGTCGGACAGGTAGGAGGAAAAGGCACAGTGATGAATCAAGTTGTACGGGAAGGCTCTTCTAAGTTCTTTGCTGTCTCTTTAGCTCTGAGAAGGCATTGCTTCTATGTAGAAAGATCCCTTTTTATGTTAAGAGGGAACAAAAGTAACTTACAGGTAAAGATTAGTATAGTAAAAACATATTTCCTTATTATTATTTGTGTATACTTGTTCTCATTTTTAACCAGTTGTCTGGTTATGGCAGTATAGGATGGTGTAACCTAGTTTAATATAGTTTAATGTTACCTTACGCTTGCTAAACAACTGTGGGTAGCTCTACAGTATGTTGTATTCTGTACTTAGTTTACAATCTCTGCAATCATCTCTACCCATATTATAGCCCATCAGATCTTAAGACCCTGAGGGTGAAATGTTGTTACACTTCACCATTTTATTTCTTCTTTCCATTCCAACTTCAGTTTAAATGACCTATGTTGTTGAAAAGTCTATTAATGCTTTTACACACTATTTAAAAGATATCAGGAAAATTGCATGAAGGAAACAAGATTGTACTGAAACACAGTGTTAAATTCCAAGTGTCATTGTAGCAGGATTAAAAGTAGAGAGTGTTCAGTGCAGAAATCCCCAGTTTTCGAAGAAATACTTGTCCCATGTCATACCTCTACAAAAGTGTAAGTAAAGCAGATGATTACAGAAATTATCTTAAAAAATGTGCCGGTTGTGTTGAAGTGTTTCAATCCTACTGATGTTGGATTAAACATACAGGTTTGTGCATCTTAGATCGTGGGTGCTTATTCTGTGTTTAACCTCCTTCAGCTGCTTTGCCTTATTTTTTCCATGTATTCCTTCTCCAACTGTACCCTTCTGTTGACAATGTCAAAATAATATTCAGTAGTGCTGCAGCTGCATCAGGATGAACTTCTAATTTAAAAAAATCTCTCTGTTTATGTTCCAAATATATCTGTGCCAGTACTGCCAAACAAATTGGTATCAGAGAGCAGGACGTTAATTGGGGAAGATTAGTTCAAAACTGTTGCATGAAAAAAATCTATTAAAGGAAACACAAGGGTGTTTTGATTTTATTTTTTTTTTTTAAAGTAGAGTCCATTTTGCAGCTCAGTCAGTGTAACTGATATGTGTAAAGATGGATCTGCATAGGTTAGAGAGCAAGTTAATAAAACTGTATTAGCCATGCCAAATTATTTTTCCTTCTGATTATGAACCACTTCCAAAAAATTATTTGATAAATAAATATAGTATCTCTATATAATATAGATATATCAAATATACTTTGAATAATACATATGCATGTATAAAGTTACTACATAGTAGTGCACTGCTGGAATATTTTTGCAGGTATTTGATTTTGAGTAGTTGACTTCAGGATTTTTAAAAACAAACAAAAAAATAAGCCCACAATTTTATGCAAGTTTAATGGATAACTCCAAGATTTTATTGTTGTGTTATTCTTGAGTGTTTTCTTTCCTGAGTAAGAATATGTAAGATCTGAAATTCAAACATACTAATAGAGGGCTTCTCCCTGCTCTTTCTGGCCAGAGCTGTTATAAGTGACCCGGAGCAATCCATGCGTGCTGATGTTTACAAGGAAGCTCATGGACTTCTGGGACTTGGGTCAGCACCAATGCGTTTTAGAAAAAGAACGCTGCATGAAACAAAGTAAGTTTTCTCTAGCGGTCTTTTTTTTTTTAAAATACATTTTCTGCTGTATTTTTTATTATTTTGGGCCCCTCAAAGTCTGTTTGCCTTTCCAGATGTTTTATTTCTGGCTTGAGTCCTCCACCAGCTTCATGTGAGGCCCTTTTTGTAGCCTCAGTGTTTTGATAATTGCCCAGTGGCAATTGCCCAGACCTTTTTATGTGGATCTCTGTGTATAATTATTGATTCATAGAGTTTATAAAACCTGGGAGAACATTCTTAAGCTTATATTGATATTATTTATCACAGGGTTTTACCAGCCTTTACTGAGCTATTGAATTCTTGCAATCTTGTCATGTCCTTTTAGAGATTCCAATCCTGAGGTGCATAAAATTGCATGAATATGCATCTGTAAATGCTAATGTAGATCTTCACTGTATAATCATACTTTCCTTTCATGTTTTCATTTCTGCTGCAATAATTGACCACATTGGTGTTTAAATGTCATTCCTGGCCTGTAAGCATTGAAGTAGTAACTCCAAGGGCTTAAGAAAAACTGAGAAAATGCTGTGATCTATAGAATGAAATTAATTTGCAGGTCTGAGTTTTGTTCTGTTATTCTTTCTCAACATGCAGGCAAATATCTCTGCTTTGTGCATTTTAACATCCTTCTCTAAAGTTTTTCTCCACAAATTTCATCTTTGTATTCTTAAAAAAAAAAAAAGGGCAACAAAATCAGTCTCCATCTCTTACACACACACCACGTGGACAAATCTTCGTTTCTGGAACCAGTAATATGGGCCAATGTGAAATATGTAGGTGGGTAAAGAAGCCCTATCTTGGGTATTTTTGCAAGAAAACACATTGATTGGTGGATGTAGGATAAGCGGTAGGGGTTTATCTTGGTATAAGCATATAAACAAAATAGCCCATTAATATCTAAGCCTTCTGCGAATGTACTCTCATATTATGTAATTACTGAACACCTTCCACATTACAACTGACTTGCATTTTAACTCAACTACGAGGGATCATCTCCTCAGCCAGTTGCCAAGGATACTGTATTTGACATTTTTTGCTGTTTTGAAGCAGTTGATTTTTATGTAACGTTTCTCTGTGAGCATATAGGTATCATTAACGTGCTGCATTATTTTCACAGAATAAGGACCAAATCAGGATTAACTGAAAATATGCTCTCTAACAAGCTACGCTTTGATTGTAGAATTATATCGAGGTAATCGCTAATTTTGTGAAGCTTTTCAGTTCTATGAATTAATGGATGATGATCTTTACCTTCTTGAAATAATTAATGACATTGAACATTTCTGTTCCCTATGTTTAAAAAAAAGTCCGTGCTGTGTGGATATATATATGCATACATGTATAATACAGGTTTTGACATGGCTGATGGATAGTGGCTTCACAGTCCCATTGTACAGCGTTAAGATACATCAGGAATGTTACTTTACAATCATACCCATAGGTCTGTGCAGGACACTTAGCACAGGGGCTGTGTAAAATAGTGCTCTTAGCCATTACACCTCAGTTGATTAAAAATTAGCCATGTTTTAGCTCATGGCAACAACCACTGTGGATGGGAAGGATGGCTTAGTGTCTCGTTTGTAGCTCCTTATGTATTAAACTTGCATTTTTAGGGCATCGTTGAACCAGTTCTGAGTTTGAGTAGTGATGACATGAACATATTCTTCAGCTCAGGAGGTGGCACTTTCCTGAAGCAGTGAGCTGCCTACTTGTTAGACATAGCTGAGGATTCAGCCACATAGATTCATACAGCATAATGAATGCAGTAGTCCTGGTGGAAGCAATGCTTTAGTTAATGAGTGAAAATTACGTTGGTATACCAAAACATGAAGCCTTGAAAGGTGTTTTTAACATTATGGAGAATGGGATATTGCAGAAAAGTATGTGTTCCAATCTAGAAGTTTCATTCCAGTTAGAGAAAATGGTCAGATACCTCTTCAAGGACAAAGATTGTACAATATGCAACATTGGAAATAGAATGCATGTTCCAAAATAGAAATGTTATTTATGTTTGGGTTGAATTGGATTTATACAGATGCAAAACCATAAAGGTGCTTTTCAATTTTCTTTCCAGAAATGGTCGTGATGCTTGTAGAGAGTTGATGGGATTTTTTTTTGCGTGTGACAGATCCCTTACTGTGTATGAATTTCGACAGTTTGGAAAAAATAGGTAGGATAAATTACTTTTTAAAAAGGTTTTAGAAAACATCTTCCACTCTATCTAAGAAACTTAAATAAATAGTAATTGTTTTAATATAGTTTTTTAATTATTTCACAGAACAAATGCCTTGCCTTTCATTCAGAAGGGAGTTTATCACCATCAACGTGGACAAAAGAAAGGAAAAGCTTATGATCTTAGTGATTTCTATATTGTAAGTAGCATTCGGTTGAATATAAGTAATTTTTCTTGGTGGTTTGGAAGTAACATTTAGATATTCCAGTTGAAAATTGTGATATAGTTTTCAGGGAAGACCAGAAGTCTTTCCCTTTTATAATGTTTTCGAATTAAAGATTTTTCAGGAGTCTGAATTATTTTGCTGTTCCACACTTTAGAGATTCCATTTTCGAGTTCAGATTAAGCTGTAGTTTGTCATTTTCCCACTAGAGGACACAAGACTGCAGACAGTGTAGACCTTTTTGAAGGCAGAACGAACAGCTAGGGGAGAAGAGTCCTGAAGATGAAGTAGACCAAAGTACTTGTTAAAAATTAATAATCTTTGCAAGGTCTTCTGGCATTTTTGAAACAAGGCAACGATTACATATTTTTCTAAACATGAGGAAATTGCAGGTTAATTGGTTTCAACATGAAGTTTGAAAATGTTTACTACCAGCTGTTTAGAGAGAGTTTTTTAAACAATGACAAACTTCATCTACCAGCTAATCTGATGAGTGGCTACAAATCATATTGCATCTTCTGTACCACTCTACTTCTGTACTGGGTTAAGTGTTCCTGGTTTATAAATACTTGAGCAATTTTTCAAGTACAGAGTGTTTTCAATGAGTTCTTCATATCCTCCTGCAAATCTTAAATTTAGAGCAACAACCATGTTTGAATGAAGTATTGAAAGTAAAAAAGACAATATTAATTGTTTGAGTGTTTTGTCTAATCACCTGCCTAATCCTAACTGTTTACGTGTGGCTACGATATAAGAGTTTCCAGGGTGAAATAGATGACTTTATGGTATGGATGTTGAAGCTATTTTTTAGATTTTTTTTTATTGTCATGTGTATCTTTGCAACCTGCAGATGGAATTGTGTTCTGAATAAAGATGTGTCTTAAAGCCATCCAGAAAATGTACTGCTAGTGAGTTTGATAGCTCTTTGGAATGATGTCCTAGCTGTGAATCTCCATAACTGCAAACTGGGTTTTTGTGCTGACATTAAGACGCACAAATCTGTCACAAAGTCCAAATGATTGAAACGCACCACAATACAGTGCCTCTGTCTTCTTCCTAATACATGAGTTTTGGAGGCTTTATAACCTAAGCCTGCATGGATATTACAGTTGAAGCTACTGCTTTTTTTGATTCTTCTCAGAATTCTTTGTTTTCAGTTTGCTGCATTTCTTTCTCTGCCCTTACCTCTTCTCCCAAACCAAAAAAGCATCTTTAATTTTGCAAAATACAAGAGGTGTGTCCTCTGTCCCCAGCTTGGAAGGAAGGGGAATTTGTAATAGTCAAAAGAGACTAGACTGGGTAATAGAGCTCTGTACTACTAATAACATGGCTTTATTCAGTATTTATTAGTGAAATCTAGCAATTTTAAAGAAGAACTTTATAGTTAAACATTGCAGGAATGATTTGAACTTTGGGAAGACTACTTTTTAGATGTTTGTTTATCTCAAGTATGATTTTAGGTTATTTAAAGTACCTGTGCAGGGCTTCTTCTAGTCTGGGAGAACTTTGCTCTCATGGAATCAGTGTGGCACCTTCTGTGATGCTCTTCTGTGGTCCAGTGAGTTTTGGATCCCATAAGGATGAAGGGAAGAGAAAAACTGAAAAGTAGAGCCTGGCTGAGGGAACAACAATCTGTAGTCTCATGTTTCCCAGCTGTAGGTTAGGCAACAGTTGGCCCTTTAACTAGACAAACCTCTATGTAGACGATAATGCGTCATCTTGGACCCCGTAGCTTTTTATTTAGTACTAGAAATGCTCTGTTAAGACTATTAACTAACTTTAGCTATATCTCTTCATCATTTCGTACCAAGGCTTTTAACAATCATGCTTCTTGAAAGTCTTGCAGAATGTATTTTACAAAACACACAACTATTTCTAATGCATTGTATCCTTTACCAACAGGGAGCTAACCTAACTTTCCGAAGTGTTGATCATAACCTTCCAGAAAGTGTTAAGCAGAACCCAGTTCTCACCCTTCGTGTGATAAGCATTGATGAAGCAGCTATGGATTTTCTAAAGTAAGTGCAGCTGTTTTTCAAGTTACTTTTTCTTCCTTAAGCAAAAAAAGATATTTTTTTATATAAGAGCTTCTAACATCTTATTAGTTATACTGCTAAAAAGCAACATGTGTGTTTAGGCTGTTGTTCAGAGAAATTAGTAACAGATCTGGGTGTATGTTCCATATTTCAGTAACTTTCTAGAATGATAAGGAGTAATTTTGTAACAAGAGTTAAATAAATTGTGAAAGTGTCTTATTTACAATTTTTTTTTTTGGTAAAAAGCATATACTGAAACTTTTCTTACGTGATGTAAAACCTTGTATCAGCCATGATAATCTAAGTGTTAGAACACAGGCAGGGGGAGGTTTCTCTCTCTATTTTTTCTTTTTAATTTTGTTTTTCCTTCCTCTTCCTACCCCTCCATTATTTCAGCTATTGCCACGTGTTGAAGAGTTCAGGCACTGGGAAAGAATTTCTGCACTTATTATTTCAAAATAGGTTTTAGTAAATTGTGTTGTTCCGTAGTCTGAAAGACGGGAATTTCTAAGAACTTTTTCAAATGGTTAGGTGAATGGTTAATCTTTGAGTATGTGTTATTTTTAAGGTAATATTCTCATCTCGGTATCTGTACAGAAGTAAACAGTCTAGGGAATAAAGTGTCTTTCTCTGGGATTTCTGGCTTTATTGTGAGTACACTGGTTCTTAGCACGAATAAAATCTTGGTATAAAATTTATGGCACTTCTGTGTTTCTTGAACATGGAAGTTACTGAACAGTGTTGGAAAAAGTTAGATTACTCAAATTCTGGTGAGTAGTATTTGCCAATAGCAGATGTTACAAGGTAGAAATTTTCATAAACTTACAGAATCATAGAGAGGGACCTCAAGGGGGTTTCTGGTCCACCTCTCTCCTCAGAGCAGGGTTTACTACAGCAGGTTACTCAGGGCTGCATCCACTTGGGTTTTTTAATATCTCCAAGGATGGAGACTCTGCAACCTCTGTGAGCAGCCTGTTGTGGTGTTTGATCAGTCTCACAGTACAAAAGTGTTACCTGATGTTCAGAGGGAACCTCCTGCGTTTCAATTTGTGCCCGTTGCCTCTGATCCTGTCACTGGGCTCCACTGAGCAGAGCCTGTCACAGTCTTCTTTACTCCCTTCCACCAGGTATTTATACGCACTGATAAGATCCCTCAAGCCTTCTCTTCTCCAGACTAAAGATTTCCAGCTCTCCTAGCCTCTCTTCATGTATCAGCTGCTTCAATCCCTTTTTGACTAGGAACAGCAATAACAGAATCTCAATTAATTATGTTCACTATCTAAAGACTACTTCTGTTAGCACAACTTAACTATTACTTTTCTTTCTGCAAGAGTTTAGACGCATGAAGTTTGTTCTCAGGTACAGTAATACTCAATTGAAGGTCCCTTTACACTGAAAGCTTTGCAAAGGAGCCATAGTGAGCTAACAGTACATAAAACAGTAAATTCAAATGTAATTGGTAATATAAATATATAGTCGTATGATGCTTATTGCTAATTGTTCCCTCTCTGCAAGGTTTCCATGAAATAAAACACAATATAGTTTACTCTCAGATAGTTTATGTAAGATGTTTTATATCCCAGAAACCTATCGTTCTGGTAAACAGCTTTTTCTTTCATTTGTTGCTAAACTTATTCCTGTGAAATTTGGAACTGATCCAATGTTATCTCTGAAGGCTCCAGAAGGAAGACCTGCTCACTGGCTTATAAATTTTGATTTTCTGCTACCTGCGGTGGAACAGATTGTTTCTTTTTTATACTCCATCTCTGTGTTCTGAAATTTAGTCACTAATAGAAAGTGGTGAAGTCTGTCTTTTTCTTCTGAAAGAGGGTGTTATTGAACCTGGTATTCTCTGGTACAAAACTCTTGAATTGAGTCCTCTTGCCTCCATTACTGTACTCGCAGAGAATCCTGCTCAGGTACTGTCCAAAAGGTCTTGTGCAGGTTTTCAGGAGCAGCTCTGCCCTGCTGTCACATGCCGTGAATCTTTAGTTTTACACGTGTTAGAGAGAGTATGCTGTCCTCTGTAGGTCATTGTTGACTTTCCAGTTTAGGTGGTTTGACTTAGACGAGCGGTTAGGGACTTCAGAATGGGAGGTACCCGAAGTGGTGATGAAAAGACTTAATAGACATCAGAGAGGTAAGTCTGGCCTCAGAGAGCGGAAGGAGGAGTACTCCATGGAAAAACACTGGTGAGCAAGCAACGCAAAGCTGAGAGTAGTACTTTTCCTTTTGCCTTCCTATTCTTCCACAGCATTTTTTTCTCAATTTTTATAGTAATTTCTGAGGGGAGTTCCATTCTCAGAAAGGAGTCGCTTGCCAAACCACAAAATTTACCCATACCTAAGATATGCTGATCCAGTTTTTCCTCTATACCCTTGCTATTTCTCTTCTGAAGAGAAATTTGTAGCTACTTCATGTTATTTTTCTATTAATAACTAAGTGTAGTTGCTTTAACAACTCTTCCAGTGGCCTGACCTGAAGATTAGGACTGACTGGAAATAAATTTCTGGAGATTTTATGCACAGGAGAAATTATCCGTGATTAATGACCTAGCAGAGAAGGTGCTAATGGAATATTGTCAGAAAGGAATTTCTGCATTATCTGCAGCTGTTCAAGGACTTTCGTGTGTGCCATCTCAAACTCAAACAATTGGATACTGTGCTTGTAAGGGTAGTATAAGAATTAAATATAATGTTTAATGTATGTTTACTACGGCTTTTTTTGTACTATTTCATTTAATTTCACCAATCAACACTAATTTTGATTAATTTAGAGCTTCATCTATGGAATTCAAGCAAGAGTGTTCCAAGCAAGTGGTTGACGACAACAAAGTTTTCAAGAAGATTCAAGGTTTGTGTCTACCAGAACCCATTTAATTTTAATTTCTTTATCTTTACAGATCAATGCAAAGAACAATAGTGATGTTATAAACATTTTATTTATATAAATGAATTTTCTTAAAGTTATATATTTATCAGAATATTATTAGAATCTGATACCAGCATAAATCAATCATAAGAATACTGTCTCCTCTCTTTCTTCAAATAAACACTCTGACTAAAGATTGTGGAGACAGTACAGAATAATTGTGAATGTAATCAATAAAATGTTAATCTCCATATTGACATAATCTGAAAAAAATGCTGATCCTATATTAATCTGGCATTAAATTTAAAAAGTTATTGGAAAAATGTACAAACACAATCTAATTTCTTCAGTTAATCTTGTGCTAGATACTTCTTTTGGCCATTATTTCCATACATTTATAAGTTTTTTTTAATAGTCTTTAATATTATGCTTATTGAAATGTGAGTATAATTGAGTAGTACATTCTGGAATACGTAAATAAGTTTACCAGCTTCCTACCTACAGTCTTTAGGACAAAGGCATAGCTTTGTGTTTAAAATTATGGAAAGATTTTTATGCAGTGCTGTGTATTATCTTTGTAACCTGTGGCCAACAAAAACTGTCGAACTGAACAGCTTCCAGCATGTAGAATGTCCACTATTTACTGTCATTAGCTGAACCTGTTTAAAGTAGGCACTCTTTGGTCACTAAAATCTGCTTGGGCATTTACTTTTAGAAAAATTGTTGGAATAATAAATTAGGGATATTTTTAATCTTCTAGTTATTCAATTTTTCCCCTCACATAATAGACACAAATTGATTTCTCAGTTATCTGACTACATCTGAGGTTCGCTGGTGTGGCCTGGAAGAAGGTTGCAAGTATACATTTCAAGGCATCTTTTAACATACTTCTGAGTTTAAACTTCACGGGAAAAAAACTTATTTTACTCTCCCCCCATCTTGCTTTATAATTGTAGATACAACTAATTTGAAAATATTCTTATTTTCCTTCTGTGATCTCTTTAAAAGTTTTGTTAGATATTGCTGTTGCTTTATGTGATTTATACTTGAATGTTGAGTAACTGACATTCTCTGATCGAGGATAATGGAGCCTGAATGTGTGGATGTGTCATTTTAACCAGCAGGATCATAAGTAGTTGTGGTTTTCTTCACTTTTATGTCAGCTCCATAGCAAGTGGCTGACTTCAGGTAAACGTTATGTCCTTTATTTCTCTACATCCTCAGGTATACTCAGAGAGGCACTAAGGAAAAGAGGAGTTCGGGTTATAACCGGCTTAGGAAAGTATTTCCGACAAGTAGACAAGAACAGAAATGGTTTTCTGTCTCAGGCAGACTTTAAAGAAGCTCTAAAAGTATTCCATTTGGAAATACCTGAAGCGGTAAGTCTAGCTGAAACTGTAATCATGGGTATTATCTTACTTAAAATTATGGAATCACTTCTTTGCTTAGTTCAGTAGCTGTTTTTTTGTAGGGTGTTTGGGGTTTTGTGTGTGTTGTTGTTGTTTGGTTTTGTGGGGTTTTGTGTGGTTTTGTTGTTTTTTTTTTTCCTTGTGGTATGTTAGCATTTCTGCATTCAATTCTATGTGAAATTCTTAAAAATAAAAATATAATAAATTTAGAAATATGCAATCTCTTTACATAATGAAGAAAACAGTGGGTTTGCAATATTTTTTCTCTTTTTTGCCTTTAAAAATAATTTAGGTGATGCTATTTATTTCTTTATTATATGTGCTATGTTTTTAAAATAGCCCAGATCTATGAGAACTGCAAATAATGTGAATTATGGTCATCAGTGACCAATGATGACTTGCATTATTTTGACAAATCTTTGGGTCAGTTTGGATTTGGAAGTTGTTTTTCTGTGAGAATATTGTAATTTCCTATTATAGCCATTGTTTTGTTCTAGGACAGAGTGAAGAAGTTTGGCAAAATGTTTTTAAATTGCAGGACTTTGAATCCTTATGGCTTATTCTTGATGATGGCAAGACCGATAAGGTTGACTATGGAGAATTTACTCGTGCTGTATTTGGAGAAATGAATGAATATAGGAAAGCATTTGTAAGAAAAGTAAGTTTTATTGCAGATATTCTAAGTGTAAATATTTTGCAGTCTAACTGTGGAGTTAGTTATTCATCACCCTTTGATTGTTGTTTTGTTGTTGTTTTTCTTAAATTGTACATCTGGTAATTGATTTCTTAAGCTTTCACATCAGTTTATTAAAATAAATGTAAATTAGAGGACTGCCTGCTATTCCATTGTTGAATTAGTTAATTTTGAACTCTGCAACCTAGAATTCATTCTTTTATTTTTATGGGTTTGTGCATATGTGTGCTATTCTTACAGTTCAGTCCAGTGTATAAAGTGTCTGGCACCCTGAAGCTATCTCTTCCAGAAGTCTGTTTCCTTATTTTGGCAGATCACTATATCTGTGTGCAGATTTTTTTCCCTTGGTGTGTGAAATAGGAGGCAATAGTACTTGCCTCCTTTGAGACTTTGAGTCATTGTATTTGCGAGACTTCTTATATTTGAAATGCCTTTTGTTCTATGTCTATAATGTAAAGTGGAGCCATTTGCAGTATGAAACACTGATTAAAAACCAGCTGATGGAATAGCGACTGGATATCAAGATAAAGAAAAATGACATATAGTTTCATACTTTTAATCATGGAGGATCTGGCTCCCTTAGCCTTCTGTGTCGAGCGTGTGTGCTTGGGTAAACTGGAATGGAAATGAAGCTGCCGTTCGCAGTGCTGAGGCCTCTGTCTTAATGACGCAGGAATCTCAGTAACTGGAGGAAGCAGGAGGGAAGCAGCTTAACTTCTGATTCTAAGGATGAGCTGGAAATGTTGGAGAGAAGACAATTTTTATTTTTTGAGTTGGTGAGGGGACCATGTTTGATGTGAAAGCTGTTGAGATAAGTAATAATGAACATCCATAATCCAGAATCTGGTATCTGGTGCCTTACATAAAATAGGTAAATTGATTGCACAAGATCTAAAACTATGTCCAAGGTACTTAAGTATATTTCATCTTCACATCTCTCCACTTGTTTGTGGTTTCTTTTTTTCTTTATATGCTTATATGAAACTCTTTTTCCCTTACAGGCTTATATGAAACTAGATTTCAACAAAACAGGGAGTGTGCCTATGGTAGACATCAGAAAATGTTACTGTGCAAAGAAACATCCTCTAGTATTGGCAGGTAATTCACTTGAACAAAACAAATCAAATCTGTAACTACTGAAGTTATCTTGTTAGCAGAGATACCAGATCCAGAAACTGCAAATACAAACTGTTTTCATCTTGGCTTAGGCTTGAGCTGTTAAGGAATTTTTTTTGTCCTCTGGTGACCTATAATGTCTCTATCTGGAACATGACTATAAATAGTATTGGAGTTCATGTACACCATTTTATACTTACTCTTCATCTAGCTGCAAATACTGCATATATGAGAGGAGTTCTACTACTTTTAAAGAGTTATTTCTCAGCTTTGGTGTGCAAGTTTTCCGTGACACTTACGATATTAGTAATTTTCACTTAGGAGGATGATCTTGTTTTCATATTGCTGTTTTCCATGAAGGTTTCCAGATGACACTGAATGTACTCAGCACTTGAAGTTCCTGCTGAATAAGTTATTCATTTATTTCTGGGACAGGATTATCATCCTTTACAGAGGAAATGTTAGTATCTTCGTTATTTTTTCAGGATTCTCAGAAATGTTTAAACTCTACCATTGAAAATATAGGGGTTTAAATAATTGTGTGTCAGTTCCTAAAATAACGTCTGCATGTACCAAACTAATGATTGTGAGAGTCTCCCCAGTGTCCTGACCCTTTCTGTTTTACCTGTAGAAGAGAGGATTTTTTTTGTATTGCCAGTGATATTAATGGTAACACATGAATACACACAGTAGTATAGGGATGTTAGACATGCATTTTTTTCTACTGTTATAATGCTATATTTTTTCCATTTTTTTCCTCAATGCTATGAAGTCCTCTTGAGTATAGTCTTTATGAAGTCACTAGAATGTATGTGTCAATTGCAGAACACTTTTCAAATGCAAACTTGCTTTGAAGTTGTATTACATTAAATGTAGGCTTTATTACAATATAACTTCTGAATTACCAAAATTTAGTTTACAAATATGTTATTTAGTTTTTGCAGTCATTTGAAGAAAAAATCTTCCCAATCTCATAATTCATTGAAATTGATTGTGGCCTCTTGATATTTAGTGCTACCATATGCTATTAAAGTAAGATGATTTCTGCAGCTGGTATTAAGTGAGCCAATGACTTAATTCTGAAATCAGAATATTGAATTTGATCAAGAAAAAAATATTTGCAAGCTAAAATGTATGAGTTTCTTGCCTGAAATATAGTAAATGCTATATATTCACTGCTCTTGAAAATGTATTTAATGCAAAAAATATACTTTCACAGGCAAAGCTACAGAAGAAGAAATTCAGTCGTCATTTCTAGAAACATTAGGAGAGTCCTGCAGCAATCCCAATGAAGTGTCCTATTCTGAATTTGAAGGTTACTATGAAGGATTAAGTATTGGAATCATGGATGATGATGATTTTGTTAATATCTTAAGGAATCCTTGGGGAATTTAGAGTGGAAGACAACAAAAATGAAGAAGAAACATTCTTGAAACAAGGAGTGAGCTAGGCAAGGGAGGATTTAGTATTAATATGCCTTACTTCACAATTAGTGTCTTAAATTGATTTCAGGGACTGAAAATTTTAGATTATTTCAGAATAATACATGGCTAATTTCATAAAATGTCTGTTGAGCTATGCTAACCACTTCTAGCTGTTCATTCCTTTTCATTTGAAATAATAAAGGCTGTTCCCCTTACCAAAAGGCATCATTTACTTGATATTAGAATAAAGTGGCCTATTTTAAAATAAGAGAATTCAAATACTAAAATGCATGGAGGAGTATATGCAAGAGAAAATTTAGTTTTATGATGCATTGTGAAAAGCTTTAGATTTGACTGTATAAAAATATAAATGGTAGCTTTTCTTCAGAGTTTTCTTGTTATAAAAGCAATATTTTTATTCTTATAACATTCTTTGTCTTGTTTCTTATGCTGGTACTTAGCATGAAGGAGGGCAGGTCATCCTTTTCCAATTTGTAGGATGTCTGCAGTACTGAAAGTGCAGAGATGTTCACACCAATTAGCCCTTTGCCCTGTTGACCATCTTGACTGATATTTTTTTCATCTTGGTCAGGCATCCAAAGCTGAGCATTGAATCCCAAATAAGCACACACGTTTTGTAATGCACTTCTTCCTTTCCTATATTTTACCAACTGGTTTTCAAAGCAAATAATTTATATTTAAATATTGGGGGTTTGTACTTTCTATTGCTGCTGACTTTTTTACCTAAAACTTGGCAATGATATTGTGAAACTGATACGTAGCATTTCCTATCTACTCTGAACGTACAAAACTGAAAAGTTTAAAAAAAACACCTCTGTCACAACAAAAATTAAACCATGAATTAAAATGATCCTTGCTACTTCAAATGTTCAGCCAGATATGCTTTTCAGCGTAATACATCTTGTTAATTCTATAAAATTCTTTGTGTTAAAAAATAAAAGCAATCATTAATTTTAAATATATAGATATAGTCAGTCTTTGCTTTCAATATACCTGTCACCAAAATTAAATGTATGTTGAACTGCATTTCTTAAGCATATGCAAGTAAAATATATTAGTTTCCTCTGTGCTTGGTTTTGAATTTATAGTCTGCAGTTAACAAAACCTTCCTCTGAGGCAGAATTTGTGTTTCACAGGCATTTAAGGGCGTTTCTGAAATGAATCCTGAAATGAGGGACTGTCGTCCCTCTGGGGCCAACTGGTTATTCTGGATATAGCACTTTGTTGTTCTAATAGCTTGTGCATTGTTATCTTCTGATTGTTTCTGCCTTGTCCTCACTTTTAACTAGAATTGCAGTTTCTGCTCTAAGTCCTCAAGTGAAGGATTTGGGGGCTGCGAAAGTTTGCGTGTATTGGTTTATGGAGAAAAGCAAACTCTTGTCTGCTTATTCTAAGCAAGAATTCTGATGTGGCTCGCCACGATTTTCTTACAATCCATTCCTTCTGGAATTTCTCTTGCTGGAAAGGTTTTAATTAGTGCTCTTGGAACTGGTGATTCTCAGAAGGGCAACTTAAGCTGTTTTTACAGGGAAGTGCTCATTAATGTGTCTGTTCAAATAACTGAAAACTACCAAGTGGCATTTTTATTAGTTTTTCAATGAATCACCTACCCTGTTTAGACTTATTCACTTAGGAGAGTTGCACCAATGTATAAAATAATAGTTCAATTTAATAAAAATGATTGTGAAATGAGGTGTTGACATATTTCTTTTTGCAATGCTTATTTTTTTTTTTTTTTTTTTTTTTTTGGTGATGCTTTGAAGAAGATGATTTTACATTATTCTATGGAATGGAAAAATTGATGACAAGTCGATGTATCCATAGTGGGCCTGCTTATCAGCAGAGGCTGCATAGGTCACATCTGCAATTTAAGCGTTCTTTATTTTGCTCTTTATCACTACAATTATGTGCTGTTATAAGAACATTATTTCCATAGCTTTGGTAGTCATGCATTATTTTTTTCTTGTTCTGGAGACAGATCCTTAGCAAGAAGTAAAGGTCAGAAATTTCCTGAAAATACAAGTAGGTAGTCTGGTAGTTATGTAAAACCTGCTAGGTGTATGATTTCTATTAACTACAAGGTCAGTTATGCACCAGTGGCTGCCTCAAAACATCAAGTATGATGCCTATGATGAATTTTTAATGGAGTTCACAAAAGCAGTTTTCATCTCCCTGTCTAAAGATGGTAACAAAGAATTCAAAGTAACTTTAGCCCACAGCTGCCCCACTGTGCTTACAGTTAGTGCAAACCCACAGAATCTGTATTCAAACCAAGGTCTGTAGTGTCTGACTTCTTTTCATTAACAGCGGTCTTAATGCCCTGATTAATTGCATTCTGATTTGCTCTTCTTGTAAACGTTTGATGAACCTGAATCTGCTTCTTTGATCAATGCTTTGTAGCTTCAAAACTTTCTGGAGGTGCCTTCTGGGGCTTGCTGCCCTTAAAGGTGTTTCAAACAAAACTTTTTTCTACGTTTGCAAACTTTCCCTGAACTGCGCGTTTTCTGCATTAGGATATGTTCTCAGAGAAGCTGCCTAGTTGCTTTCCTGAAACTTGCAGCTTAATAAAACCGGTTGTCTTCACGCCACCCTGACTTACACTTCTGCTAAAAAGTCTTAGCAGCCTGCCCTGATTGAGACCATCAGAAGTGCATTATGCTACAAACGTATTTTGTCCCGTTAGATGCGCACACTCCCAGAAGAAAAGTGGAGATTAATGCAGTGATGGAACTCCTCATTCTCAAGGTCTATGACCACTTCGTCAAATGCACTGGCCTTGTTAGCTGGAATGTTTAAGAGCGTTTTAAAGCAGCAAAACACAGGCAGATGTGCAGACCTATGGTAGATTCACTTTGTCAGCTAATGGAAATACAGAAATCCTCACCTGGGATGGCCTTGTTGCTGAGAGGAGGTAATAGTGCCCATTCACACCCACAAACTCATTTCTAGAAGAGTCACTGCCAACTGATCGAATTTTGTGGATCTCTGGGGCCAGAAAAACAAAAATATTAAAAATATATCTACCATTGTGTGTTTGTATGGAGGTGCTGTTTAGTTCTGGGGTTGCTTTGTGTTTTTTTGGTCTTTTTTTTTTTTCTTTTGGGTTTTTTTATTTGTTTTTTTGGTTGGTGTGATTTTATTTTTGGTTGTTCGTTGTATTTTTGTTTGTGGTTTTTTGTTTGGTTGGTTTGGGCTTTTTATTGTTGTTGTTTTTCATCTTG
>VWYH01006987.1:57573-87467 GCA_013399365.1 Pampusana beccarii | reverse complement strand
TTTTTTTTTTTTCTTTTGGGTTTGGTTATTTGGTTTATTGGTTGGGGTGCTTTTATTTCAGGTTGTGCGGGGTATTCTTGTTTGTGGTTTTTTGTTTGGTTGGTTTGGGCTTTTTATTGTTGTTGTTTTTCATCTTGATTTTTTTTTTTTTTTAGTGTATTATCTGTAGATAGTAAAAGAGCAAGCCTAGAACTGATTTCAGATGTGTTGGTCTGTTAAGTCCATAGAAAAACAAAGCAGGTAAGGTTCTGCCGAAAAAGGGAAGAGAGAAAATGACATGCTGTTTCTTTTTTTCCTGGATGTAACTCTAATAATTTATCCTCTCTCTCCTTCAAACTCAGCTGCTTAGAGATTGAGATAGTTCTGTACTTGCTTTTCATGTTGTTAACCATCTTGTCTTCGAGAAGCTGAGCCAGGAGGACTCTGTTGTAATCATGAGGCATCTCCAGTGGTGAAAGAAGCAAGTAGTATTTCCTTCCAGACCTATTGAGGCTATAATTTCCACAGAGGGCTTTTCAAAATATTGAGTGAACTGGAAGGTACTTAGGAAAGAAATGTGGTAGACAGTGCCTACTTGATGACCCGATGAAATATTTTGCTTTGTGGCTGCTATACCTTTGTTGCACCCCTTTTTGATTGAGGGGAACTAGAGGCTTAGAGGTGATAGTACTCTTCAGAAAAGAAAAAAAAAAAAATAATCTGTTTATCATAGGTTTATTAATGTTTATTATAGCACCTGTTGTGTTTACCTGGAATTTATAGTATCTGGGAACCTGTTCTCTGGCTTTTTTTCTCCTCACTTAAATGTTACAGTTTGGATAGAATTAATTGGATTTGTGCGTGGAATCTTCTATGTTTGTTGCTACTGGCAGAATTCTGTGTGTCTGGCATCCCCAGAGAAGCAGCTTCAAAATAAGAAAAGTAAGAATCATTTCTTTGTGCTTTCATTTCTTTTTTTTTTTTTTTTCAGGATGTATTCTCATGAAACATGTTTAATATTTTAGGATCTTTTGCTGGCTTGTGTGGTTTTTAGCTCGTATCTTCTGACCTTTTGCTGTCATTTCCCCTCCTTGTTTTAGGAGAAAAGGAAAACATGTGAGACTCTGGAAAAGGTAGGAAAAATGGTATTTAGAAGGAATGCTGCCTAGGTATCCAACTAGTGAGGATTCTCCCTGTAGAAACTTGACGCTGTTTTCGAGCTGCCGTTTGAGTAGTCTCAAAGACCCTATTTGGTGGACTCTTTTGGTGGACAAAGACCTGAGATGTTCTCCTCTCAGGGAGCGCCTCGCAAGCTCTGGTGAGATGGACCGACCTCATGGCTGGGAGAGGCGAAGGTGCCTGCGTTGGTGCCAGAGCTGCTGTCTGCTGGGCCCTGGGGTAACTCCTGCAGTGATGGGCTCCTTCCATGGCCCTTGTTGGGAGAGGCTTGTGGGAAGGAGACTTGCTGCAGGCAGTTACCTAGCAGTGTGCCAAGCTAGGGCACAAGGACTGTCCGTCTCGTGGAAAAGCTGCTCTTTATAGCAATTTTTCAAGACAACAAGCAAAGAGCTCCTTTGCAGCAGGGATTTGTGGGGCTTCGTCCCCATCTTTTCCCCATATTTCTATTTCATGCCGTTTCTCACATTTGGTTTTAGGTTGGGAGGGAGACTTGGCAGGAACTGATTAATTCAGGTTCACAAGGGCTCTATTCCTGTTTTTTCCTATCCCATTTGTAGGATGATTGTCAGTAATTCTGCTCATGTTCTTATTTTGAGGTTTGGCCAAGGTCCTCACAAAACTGGCTTGGGAAGGAACATGCCATGGGTGATACCTGCTTTACACTTCATGTGGGGAAGCCCCAGGCTGTTATAGGGAAGCACAGGATAAAATCAGTGGAAGCTAAAATAGCAGCTTTGGGGATGGATCTTAAAGCGATATTCCCTTTTCTTACACCCTCTTGTCAAGTAAGTGAACACATTAATGACTCCTCTGACTAATTCTGGGATGATTTGTCTTGGCATGAATTAAATCCTGCACTGGTAAAATTGTTCCCGTGAAGTAATTTCTTTTGACAATAGTATTTGCCTTGCAGATGCTAGTGATTAACCGCAGGTTTCAGTTGTGAACACTGCCATTGTTTTCATCCACTCGACATTCTTGAATTCTTCTCCTTTCTCGGTGTTTCCTGACCAAAGGGAAAAGAAAAAGAGGTTGCATCAATGCTACAATTTAACTTTAGGTTTTTTTCCTTTAAAACCAGCATTTTCGAAGTGTCCAATATAGCAACACACTTTAGACCAAGTTATAACATTCTGCTTTTTATGGGTTTAATATGCTTTTGAGAAATATTTGTTCTAGGTATTATTTTTCCATGGATCCAAGTAACCACAGGGAAATAAGCACTCAGAAAAGTTTGTTTGTTTATTTATTAAAACCAAGACAGTGAGAAGTGAATCAGTTGTCAGTGCCAGATAATTAACTTTCAATGTTCCTTGTGTTTCTCTTCTGATACCTTACTCCTTATTTCAGACTACGTGATTTCTGAGTTCTCTTTCCAATTTTATCTTGATATGCTTCCAAACTCTCTTCTTTTGGGAACATCCTTCTTGGAAATTAGCTTCTTCAGTAACAGCCATAATGCTAAAGACTCTTCTGGAATAAATCAAAATATGAAGTAACATCCAGCAACAAAAGTCCCTGGGGGAGAGAATAGGAGATGGGACAGACAAAGGCAAACAGTATCGGTGATGACATCACTACTCATTAATATCTTTCGTTCATTCATATCTTTTGACTCTTCCTTCTGGAATGCCAGCCACGAAGAAAAGCCTACCCAGTGGTATAGGTCCGTGTGAAAACTCTGTATGTCTTTCACATACAGTCAGAAGAAATCAGTCTGGAAAAGATTTCATGAGGTTGTCTACTCCATTATCCTACATTACCTGGAAAAAAAAGTGTGCTTATTCTCTTCTTGTCTGTGATGGAAACTCAACCATATTGCCAGGTAATCTGTTCTATTGCTTCACTGCACTTCATGTCGGAAGTTGTTCCCTACTGATTAACCTGAATCTTTCTTGCTACAGTTTAAGCTGATGACTCTTTCCACTATCCCATCCTTTCCTTATGCAATAGCTTTGAAACCTATTACTACATCCCCTTTGATCTGAAGTCTGCTAAATACAACTGTTTAGGAAAATTACATTAACGGGTCATGTTTAGTCCATTCTCATTATTCTCCTGTAAGTTCCAGGTGGTGCCTTTCTTGTGCTGAATGTGATGCCCTACGCTAGGCATGATCGTGTGGATAAATTCTTGTCAGTGAGGTACTTGTTTTACAGATTTTGTCAGTGTGTTTCTCTGGTATCTTTTGGGTTGGTTGGTTTTTCTGGGTGGAAACCTTATGTTTTAAGTATTGCTGAGGTTGTGATGAGTTTTAATCTACAAATTTTCTTCTCGAGAACTGCTTTTTCCTGCATCATTTCCCTTGAGGAACAGTGAAGCTCTGCCACACCATGAGATACGGGGAGATGTTCCTGCTGGAAAACCCAGCCTTGAGTGTCTCAGTTGTGTGGGAGCTTTGTGCTTATGTTTCTTTTCAGATTACTAACATGCTCTCATCAGCTTTACCTGAGACTAGAAGTATTACTTCTCCTTCCTAGCTTTGTTTCATAGGATATATGTCAGTGAAATTCACAGCTTCAGCATGGAATTATATAATGGAAAATAAAATAGACCCAAACAGTGCTTTTTAAAATTATTATTATTTTTTAAGAGCAGGGGGAAGGTAAAAGGAAGCTGAACCAAAATATAAGGGGTTTAACAGCAGCTCTTTTCAGACACTATATGTAAATAGTCTCTTATGCAATTAGTAAATGGAATGTAATATAACAATGTGTGCAGGTATAGGTTTTATTATTGCTTATTTTTGTTGTCGTACAGAAAATCCTTAGTCTCAGCTGAAACATATCTTTATTAGATTTTGATATGTGTACTAATTCCTGCTTCTGTCTGATGTCTAGAAGTGCTGGTAACTACCTTCAGTCTATAGTTATTTTACTGTAATTCTGAAGCCAGACCTTGCTTCTTTTCAACAATGTTCAAGTTGTAAGACTTCAATTATTCCCTGCTGTTCTGTTTTTCCTTCTTTTACTTAAATTAGGCTGTCTCTAATCTGGTGAACTGAAAGGTTTTGTTCAGTAAACACAGTGAAATAGCGCTGTTACCAACTGAGATTTTTCTTCAGCCCCCTTGTTAACTTACTACTGTATTAATTTCTGCAGTGCCTTCCCCCTCCTCCCTAGTGAATCAACTACCATGAGTAATACATAAAATTATGAGCTACCTGTTGCCAAGAAGGAGCAGACTATAAGTTTACTTAACACACACTACTCAGGATTATGTCAAGATTACTAACTTATTAGAATTGTTTTTGTCTTAATTGCATTTTTCTCTCACTAAAATGAAAGCAGTAGTAAAAACAAGTGTCTGTATTGGTTCTGAATAATCATGGACTTCAAGCTGTTCCTTTGCACTTTTACTTCAAAGACAGTCTTTCTGATAACTTGCTAGATTGACTTGTGCTCTTGGGCTGTAGAGAGTATTTGATGGCAGCAGTTAATGTAGACTGTGCATTCATAACTTGTATCTATGAAGAGTTTAAAGGTAGAAGAAGATGGTTCTGACACTTAAAAAACCTACCCAGAATGATAACAACATAGCAGTGCTCAGTTTAGACTGAGTTTTAATTGCCAGATCCTAACATCTAACCTGACAGAAAACGTTCAAAAGAATCAAACAGAAATTGGCATGGTAGATGTCTATTTAGTGATCTAACAAAATGTAATTGGAGTCTGGTGACATAACTTTGTGCTGCTGGAAGTGCCCTATGTCGGTTCTTTACTGTGAAGCTGAATGTCCTGTTGTCAAAACAGCACATGATGATGTTTGTCCTTTAGGAGAGGTGATCGACCGCAAGCCTTTTTGCCTGCCTGTATTCTTGAACATGTTTTGCCTAAGGGAAGGTCTGGGTGGCTGTAGGGTGGGACCTGACACATGGAGCCTCCAAAGCAATTTTCAAAATTAGTATTCAAACCCTAAGTGAAGAAGTTATTAAAAAATGTAAATGAACCTGATAAGTAGTCATATTTTTTTTTCTTTCCCAAGATTAGTGTAATATTCACATTAATTATGATACTGTGAGATTTTAAACTAGAGGTTCTTTTTCTGGAGGAGGAGTAGCAATCTTCCAGTCACAGTAGTGGAAGAAGCTTAAAGGTACACTGAAGATGACAGCTCTGCTCTCAGAGCATCTCTTTTTGCATTTTGTCTTCCACTGTGCCTCTCCTTTTGATGCTGAAACTTTTTGAGTTGGACATCTGTCAGCTACCATTTCATTAATGTGTTTTCTAGCTTTGAAGCTCCTGAAAACTGATTGAGCCACAGGCTGAGCTGGGCAGTATGCAAACTTTTACTTTGGGATATAATCCTTGCCTCAGAAAATGTAAAATCTGATTTGTAAAAGGTATAAGAGAGAGACGAGGTAAGGATGGGAGACAGGTAATATTATGTTAATGATACAAGCAGCTAACATTTACTGTAACCACAAACATCTCAGGTTGCTTCTTGCTTAACAAATATCAATGATAATGATTCGTAGAATGGAAAGATTATAGAAAAGTCAGAGCAAATCTTCATCTCCGCATCTCTGCATCTCTTAGCAGGAATGCTCAGGTAAAACTCTAGATGGTTAGGGGTTTAAAATATGAGGATTTTCTTTGTTTAGGCAACTTCCAAAGAGAAGATCTTTAGAATCCATTCCTTTTTAAAAAAGTCTTTTGAATCTCCCATTAGATACTTCTTGGCTGCATTAAGTTTTATAAAACATAATTATTACATGATGTGGGAATGCTTCTTCCATTTTGACAGTCAACATTTACTAAAAAAATATAATAGGAGAGATGTTGTTGTTGTTGGTTTTGTGTGTGTATTGTTGTCGTTAACTTCCACATTGAGAGAAAGCAGACGAGAACCTGAGTGGCACGGAGTGGCAGTAAGGGAAGGGATGTCCTCCTGTGTGCCTTGCCAGGAGCTGTCTTTCAGGCTTAAATGGTGTTCCTCACTACAGCAATGGCAGATTGACGTCTGCCTCTCCACCAGTCCCGCTAACTGCTGAATTGCCAGCTAAGGAGAAGGCTGAAGGGTACAAAACTGACACCTTGAATTCCCGCTAGAGGCTGCCAGTAAGCTCGTGCCCACGCTGCAGTGCGCTCGCTGTGATCTTGAAGTGAAAATATCTTCTTAAGGGAGGTATAAAATTCTCAGGTCATTTTAGCCTGCGTGCTTTCGTGGTGTTGGGGAATGAAGATGATGTTACTGCAACCCATTCTGAAGAAACAGAGCCACGGGCGATTGTGGCAAGGTCTCGGGTAGTCACTGATAGGAGTGTGCTATTTAACTTTAAGCAGATGCTTTAGGCACCTCTGTGCTGCTACAATCTTTAAGCTGTCTGCTTATTCTGCAGAAAAAGAAGGATCTCCCAGACCTTTAAAGGCATGTGTCTTTCTCTTGATGAATATGTAAAAGTGTAGGGAAATTACCATAGCTAAACTGCCTACCAAAAGTTAGGAGGGTATTCACTCTTCCTACAGGACACAGATGCTAAAAGTCAATCCCTTTTGTAGTTTCTGTGGTTTGGCAGATCAGATCAGATCAGTCCTGGACCTGACAACTCTCTCTGTTTTGAGTTCCTAAAGCAAGAAGTACACAAGCCCTTAGACAAGATGATGAGGTTCTTAGGGATGTGGTTTAGAGGTGGACTTGACAGTGCTAAGTTAACGGCTGGACTCGGTGATCTTAAACATCTTTTCCAACCAAAATGATTCTGTGATTCCAAGACTGCTGATGCCCTAACTGCCCTGTTTCCTCTGGTCCAGACACATCTCTCCACAGTTCCATTTACATCCTGTGTGCACAGGACAGGTGTGGGATGGGTGTGTGACCAGGGGTTGGTGTCTTGCTGGCTGTGTGGCACCTACTTTCCCAAACGCAGGTGTGCTCAGCGAGAGTGCCCCTTAGCAGCATCTGCAGCAACAGCAACCCCTGAGCCCACACCTTCCCCCTTTTCTTCCTTCAGGGAAGGCACAGAGCAACTAGAGCACTGCAGTTCAAAACAAATCGGGAAAACAGCTCAGGGGTATAAAACATTGATGAAACGTTTACAAGTTTAGCATGGACATGGCGTGTTCTTTGACAACTAAGTGTAACACCCAGTGTGACAAAAGTGGTTTTAACTCTGCACTTAAGTATATAAGCTGACTTGTTTGAAGACAGGTGGAGACTCTAAAAATCAACTTGCAGTTTTACAACTTTATATTATTTTCCTTATACTGAGATGGGCTACTAACTGAGAGTTAGTGAGGCTGTTTCTGCCAAGACTTCTCTACCTCAGCATGACCTTGCACAGATCTTTAAGGCTCCCTGGCACCCTGCCTCTAAGGAGGAAATGCTGATGATGCTGCCAGCAATGGATCTGGTATTTCCCATCTGGCTCTCCCCTGTCAGGTAGGGTAACAGTCCAGTTTACAGGTTATAGCAGAAATCCGTGCCAGCACCTCTAACTTTTGCAAGCAAGACTGAAGCACAAGCAGAGGAGATATGCAGTGTTTATCTCTTGAGGATACTGTTCTGTTTCCATGGCAGTAGACAACTCAGTCCAGATTCTGGGCAATCTTGTCTGCAAAGTAACATGAAAAAAATTAGGAGAGAAAAACTTGACTGCAGCTGAATGGAGGCAGTCAAAATTAATCAAGCTTGCGTACACTCAGATTGAGTCTGCTGTATGAGACTGCAGACACTATGACGAAACCTCTTTGCTTCCTGCATAGCTAAGGCATCTGATTTAAAATCTGCCTGTGTCAGTCAGTGAGACTCTGCAGGACATTTCTGCCACTTGCACTCTGAGAGTTTCCTTTCTAACAGGTAAACTATAGCTGCTCACAACGGGCAGACACAACCATTGCAAAACATAATTATTAAACTTGGAATCAATAGCAGAGAACGAACTATTGTGACAAAATCTCTTCCATTCACCAACAGAAGGGTCAACTAAATGGCCACTGCTTTGTGAATGCCTCAAAGATCATCAGTGCCAACATCTTCAGAAGATGACCTCTTAAAGCAGATCCCTTGCCTTCCTGAGGTAGATATGTTATGGTCTCTTACTAAAAAATAATGAAAATAATGGAGTTTGTTATCTATAGAAATGAGGAAAATGGTAGATATGGTAGGCTTCCAGTTAAACTTTGGTGGAGCACAGAAACTAGGTGGAATAATGCCAGAATCATCTGGAAACCCTTATAGTCCTTTTAGTGCGTTTTCATTGATTTTGATAGAATGTGAGGGAGAGTTTACTGATTTCCCCAGATAAATCACCATCATATGTGGGTCATATATCAGATTTGAAGTGATTTTAGGAGAAAATCAGTAAAAGCTAGCATTAAGTGAAACATGCAACTACTCCCAGAAAATTTTAGTAAGTGGACCTTTATTTAAAAAATGTAGACTAGCTGTTCAGTAACAGTTGGAATATTGATTGAGCTAGTAGACAGAGTAGCTGGATGATAGATAATATAATTTACCAAAACAAAAATGTAAAGGTCTCTTTTTTTCCCTTGGGTTTCAAATTAAGTCTAACTCAATTTGAGTTAGACTTAATTTGACTTAGCTTTAAGTCAAAAAAGCAATCAAGTTTCTGACTAAGCTTTAAGTTTCTTTGTAAGGTAGTTTAGTGGTACTTGTACAGCGCCCCTGTAAATTGGCTGTTTATACAGTCTTTGCAATGAAATAAACATCACAGATGTTTCAGAGAAAACTATGTTATAGATCTGGGTTTTCTTTGTTGTTGTTTGTTGTTTTATTTTGTTCCCATGTTTTGTTTTGTTTTGTTTTGCTTAAGAGATTGCTAAAATAGATAATAAGGCACCTCTTCCATCTAGATAGATTTAGTTCTTTCAGGGCATGCTCTTCCATAGCTGAAGAAAACTCTTTGTCCTGTATCTGTTGATTATTTATGTTACGGGAGTGCTTAAGACTTGCAACAAGATGAGGCCCTCATTATGCTGACACTAAGTTTTATTATTGATATATTGTCAGAAAACTTCAGTCAAAATAAATGAGATGGATAAAGAATAGAAAATTGCAGAAACGTTGGGAGCGTCATTTCCCAAAATGTCCATGCACCTTGTGTTCCTGTGCCAGGAAGCAGCGGCAAGGTCAGAGGAGGCTGGCTCGTCTCTGCTGGCTCAGGTAGCCGTGTTGTAAGAGAAGACACGTGGCTTGGGCATTTCCCCATTTTTCCATCTCTCTGCACTTTTTGATTACAAGTGGAAAGATTTGCCCTTTTTGAATGATGGAAGCTTATACCCAAGAGCTGTAACCAGTTTGGAGGTATTGCGTTTATTTCCCTGTCCCTCTGGACTCTGTATGGTTGACTAAGTCATTCCAAGACCTTTTTTTTTTTTCACTTTCTGTATGTATATAGAGAACCTGGAAGAATAGCGCAGTCCCTCTATTTACATTCTACTTGAACTAGATAGTAAAAGCCTGTTGAGGAGCTCAGTACCATTCTCACTGTTTAATCAGTTTTCTTTACGAAGCCACTGTCTTGCTGGCAGGTGACAGTCGCTGGGAAGTGTCAAGTTGTGAATGAGAAAGACACATCACTGACCTTTAACTGGAATTGAAGCAAATTTTCAGGATAGATCAAAAATTCATTCCAACTACCTCAGAACTGGGCGCAAAAAATGTAAGTATGGACAGAGCCTGAGGCAATGCCTCCTTTTATAAGCGGAATGTAATATCCTGTATCTCTTGAGAAATGTGCATCCCACAAATGCGAATCAGTTCTGACAAAGCTACTTGAATGAATTTCAGCAGGAACAGGTGAGTAATCCTTCTTTCCACCATCTTGCATTGCTAACACCTCTGGCATTAGTAACTGGGGGGAGCCAAAGGGCACCCCTGGGTCATTAATGAAAAAGGCAGTGGCTAGAAGAAGGTGCTGGGGTGGCTGACATTTGGGCAAAGAATGTACGGGATCCACTCCTGATTTAGAGGAGAAGTGGAATCTAAAGCAAAGGGTGATGGTTTCTAAGGGTTTGCCCCCTGTGAGAACAGGTACTTCGGGTCTGGAAGTTGATGAGGCTGGTCGGAGGAGGTGAGTGACTGGAACGGTTCTACTTGCATTACATGTGTGTTCTTGTAGCACTGTGGGCAGAACAATCCAGAGCTGGGGAATTTTCACTTTATTTATTTTAACCACGCGGGAGGTGAGCACTGGGGGTCCCGGCTGGCTGAGGCTCTGGAGGGCAGGGAGCTGCTCACAGTGGGGCAGAGACAGCTGGCAAACGATGGGGCTGGCACCGGGCAGCCCGCAGCCACCTCCCCGCAGGCACCTTCCAGTCCCACTGCCCAAACCTGGCTGTTTGCACCCAATATGCTTAGTCAGTCAGTGTGATCGCATCTGAAGGGATGCCTTTTGCCACTGAGGCAATGCTAAGCAGGTTGCTCAACAGGCCAGCGCTAAGGAGAGTTTTGGAAAACAGGGAAAAGTAGGAGGAATTTGGGAGAGGAGCAGAAAAAGGGACAGGAAAGATGTCTCTGGAGGGAGCTGGAACAAGGCAGGCTTGAATGTCTCTGTTGGTGGGAATCTGAGGGACACCCCATGGAAGGAGCCCAGCTCCATCTCAGTGTCTAAAAGAGAATTGGCATATTCTATGCTGGAATTGCCTGAACCTGGAAAGGTTAAAGAAATGGTGTAGCTTGTGGTATCAGAAGCTTGTCAAGAGGAATGTTGCTTTGAAATCGTTTGACCACCTGTAGGAGGACTGGAGAACCAAGAAGATGATGAGAACATATAAGTTGGTGTGCTCCAGGGTCTCAACTTACAGTGGACGGAAACGTGAGGATTTCTGAGGGAAGGTGCGTCTGTGTGGCTTAGAACTGAGACGGGAGCTGTGTGCGACACGGGGCTGCAGCTGGAGTTTACACACAGTAAAACGGTCCAGACTCAGCTCCACAGCGATGTCGCTGCACACTCCCCTTCCCAACACCCCTTTCTTTTGAAGAGAAAAACTCAAAGCCTATTTTAATGTAAACAAAACTTTACACCCCACTCCCCACCCCCAGGGAAGGCTGTGACTCAACCATGTAGCTTGGGTTGTGCTGTAGATTACTAATGAGGCAATGCAATTAGCATTCACCTGTTTTTTCTACTGTGTCATGTGTCTTCTCAGGACACCCCAATCTTGGGTTCCCTAGTTTTTCTTTCCTTGGTAAATATAACATACAAAGAACTTTTCAGTTTTTTTCAATGGGAGAAACCACATTCCTCAGAATTTCACAAAGAATTGAAGACCTGGGGTGGAGAAGGCAGATGAAGCACACCCATGTGTACACAGCATCCCATATAGGGGACCCTTGCTTGCTACTGGGGAACTAACAGTAGATTCATTTCATGACAGTTTTCACATTTTGTCCATTTTTCTTGTCCAATCTTAGTTTTGTTCATGTTTTTCTACAGTAAGACCTTTTTTTCACCAATTCTGTGATATTGATCAAATCAAGCTTATATTTCAACTGCATTAACTAAAAATGCAACCATGCTTCAAATTTAAAAATAAGGACAACTTTCTGCTAGGTCTGTTTCCAGCCTTATCCAATTTAACTACACCATGGCTCCTTACAATTGTATTTCACAGACATTTACTTAATCTATTAATTTTTTTTTTCAATTTCAGAGTAGGATTCTGACTTATCATCAATGTGCTTCAGTATAATGTGGCTGTCGTGTTCTGCAAGATCTATAATGAATTAGTACATCCAGTTGTAAATAGTGGAGATTATTATAAATAATAGGGAGAATGGAAAAATATGTGAAAGAAATAAATAGAAGATTAATAAAATTTTTATGACAGTGGATATTTAAAATAATTAGTTCATTTACTTAATCATCAACTAAACTGATAGAAATTGATCATATTTTGGCTGTGTTGCACTGTCTTCAATTACAATTTTCCATTATAAAATTGATTTCTTGTTGTTGTTTCCCGATTACCACATCATATGAAATATATGAAACGGTGACCTGCACTACAAAAACTTGGTGGCTTCTGCCTCTCATGTCCTCCTCAGGAAGGCAGATGGTAGCTGGGCAGGTTAACCTTCCCAGGGACCCCTGGTCAACAGGGACAGGGCTCCTCCAGAGATGATTCAGAGCATGACTGTAACTGGAGTACCCTTCATTTGCCCTCAAACTTGTTTTTCTATTCCACAAGTCCTTTCTTCCATTTACTCTTTTATTGTCAAACAGCTGGTAACCCAACGACTTTGCATTGCAGCACTCAAGCTTGCGAGAAGAACGATTGATACTAGTAAGTAAAATACTAATTTGGCTTGGGTTCCTAATAGCAGTCTTCACATCCAATTTTATTGCTTTGTTGTTTAAAATAATAGCATAGGACCTTTCCTTTCATAATACCTTATCCAGCAGGGAAAATTGGTTGTGCATTGCTCGGTGTCACTCAGTTCCTCAAAGAAAATTCCAAATATTGAGCTATAGAAATGTCTCCACTTAACATTTACATGAATATGTTTGAGAGTATGTGTAGATAGTTGTGGTGGGGTTTTCTGTGGTTTGTGTTGTTGGGGTTTTTTTTGTTGTTGTTGGGTTTGTTTTTGTTTTGTTTTTTTTTCATTTGCAAATATATTTCATAGTAAGACTCACTCAGGAGGCATATTTCTCTCTCTTACATGTGCCTCATGCTTCCACATTTGCTGGAAGCACTGAGGAGTGCAAAAATTCAGGTCAGTCTCTTCTAGGGAGGAAATGAATTCATAAATGTTACTGCAGTTGGCTGTGTAGAATATTGTCATTCAAGAAAATGTCGTCTCTGGAAAGTCAATGTCTAATATAGTTTCATCCTTTATTGAGAAGTCTGACACATGCTGAAAATAAAAGGGAGAGTGACACAGAGAAATTAATGGCGTTATATTTAGGAACAGACATGTTGTAGAATATGGACATTTTGATGTGACCGAAGGGCTATTATATTCTGGAAAAGACCATTCCTTTTCTTACCAACTGGAAAAAATGTCTCTGTGGCTTGCTCTTCCCCATGCAATAAAAATTGCCTCGTGCTTAAGAAGTCTGAAGTGTAAACAGATTTCTCATAATACATGCTTTTTTTCATGGCGTTGGCATGAGATGGTATGGCTATGAAGCTTTTCTTTATGAGATGCCATCTTTGTTAGTCTTAGGTTTCTAAGGTTGTTGGGTGATTTGTGGGTTGTTTTTTGGTGGGGATGGGTGGAGTTTGGGGGGATTTTGGTTCTGTTTTTGTTTTGGTTTGTGGTTTTATTGTTTGTTTGTTTATTTGTTTTTGTGGAGGAGAGTGCTTGTCTTGTAACTTGAGCACAGATGTGGGACTTGAGCAGACAGCGACAGTTCAGAGGGAAGTCCTGGTGTTCTGTGGTGATACAGTTTCTTTTGGCAGCTACTGCCACCCCATGGTTTTCCATACTGGATGAATGCTGTAGAGCTTTAATACATTGCATTTCTCCAGAAAACTCTTGTAGGTCAGAGAGAAGAAAATGAATATTCATTTTGTCTTACTCTCCCCTTCTCTATGTCACCTTTTCGGAAAAATTCCCTCCACAAAGAAAAGCAAGTATGGCATGAGCAATGTTGCTTTGGTTTAGGATGGGTGGGTCCTTTCCACTGGATTTACAACTATGCAACCGAATATTAATTTTGGCTCCTTGGAATTTTCACTAACTGATTATATCTGCTTGGGCAGGATATTTTTTGCCTTTCTTTTAGGAACTTCAAAACATACATCTGGAGAAAGCTTTTGAAACCCATTTCTTGAAGTTGCTGCTGCTTTAGGAGTCTGTGTTTACATCATGGATACCACATACAGACAGAACTGGGTTAAAGCAATCTGGTCTAAGCACAGTGTCCTCTGACCGTCACTTCCAGCAGAGCTTTGCCTCCCAATGCCAGCAACTGCCCAGCCAAAGGTTCTGATGCAGAACGGTGACGCTTCAGCTACCATTATTCCACTCATTACCTCATGTCAGGGAACCCTTGGTGTGGAGGAAGACTTTTCTTTTGAGGAAGCAGCAAGAGGGATCACTTCTCATTTTGTATGTCTTCTCTCTGGGGCTGGAAGCTGCCTTCCCTTTGACCAACCCAGCTGAAAGGAAGCATCAGTAAAATAGACTGTAGAAAATAACCCAGTTGGCTTGGAAGCAGAGACTTTGGCACAGGCATTGTTCTTCCTTATATGTTATTGGGGACTTACGACTTCCATCCACCGTGTGGCCCTCAGCTTCCAACGTACAAAGTGTACCGAGGACCAAGTGTACCCACTGCGCTGTTATCTGTTTTTTTCCCGCTGACATGAAACTTGGATCCCCTCCCCTAGAGCCCTCCCTCCCCGACTCCCGGAGGCCGGGGCTCCTCCGGCTGCTGCCCTGCGCTGGTTCCGCGGGGTCCCCGGGATTCAGGGCGCTCCTCGCCACCGCTGTCACCCAGCACCGTGCGCGTCCCCTGCCCCGCACAGCGAGGCTGCGTGAGCCGGGCGCTGCAGACACAGACCTGCCAGGTGAAGTAGCCACTTCTGGGGAGGATGAGCAGCTTCTCTCCGCAGTCACCTGTAGCTAGGCGCTTGCTGTGCCTGTGTTCTTCCGAAAAAATAGCTGTTCTCAGCCCCGATCCCTTCCCGCGTGTTTTCCTTAAGCGAACTAAATTTGTATGTAGCAGGGGTGGAGGTGGTGTTGCCTTTTTCGGAGAGATGTGGTATTTGTTTTTGCTGTCGCCTCCCTCCGCCTCATAGGGTTGGGAATGGGGGGCTGTGGAGGGGTACGGAGGGACGGCGCCCCTGCCTCCGCCCCGGGGAGGAGCTTCAGCCCCAAATGAGGTGCGTTTTCACCTTCGGGCTCGCCTTCCCGAAGAGGAGCTGGGATTACGGCAGCACCGGTCCCCGAGATGCCCCAACCCGCTGCCCATGGCTCTGCTTTCCGCCTGCGATGCTCGCCCGCAGCCCCGCTGTGGAAAGGCGGTGTCTCCCTTCTAAAATGAAGAGAGCGGCATTTCCGAGCGGGCGGTGGGAGCCGCTTTTGCGCCTTTCGGAGTTAAGCATGGAGGGAGGTAAAACAGCTACCTGAAAAAAAACACGCGAACAAACCCGACAACAAGTAGTTCTCGCCTGGCAGAGAGACAGACACAGCGGCTGGGAACCGGCGTCTGCCGCCACGCACAACCGGAGCCCGCCCGAGAAGCGGAGCCGCTTCCTCTCCTCTGGCAAAGGTAGCGGAGGGGCGGCAGGGGGCAAGAGGGGCTGGCGGGGGGAACCGCGGAGAAACCCCACGGCAGCCCCCGGCGCTGGTTCCACCGGCTGTTCCCCGAGATGCACGCTTGCCTTCATGGTTTATTTGCGAAAGTAGCAAGCCGAGCTCCACACAAAAAGCTTTTCCAAGGGCGTGCCTGCTGCCTGAGCTTGCTGGAGAGCTTGGTATTTCTTCCCCCAAAGCAATACCTCCCTTACAAAATAGAGGCGGGAGGCGGGGGGTGGTGAAGGAGAGAGAGAAAGACCTCTAATCCTTCTTTTCTTTCTCCTCGTTAAGCTGTTAAGATAATAAAAGATAGATGCCCATTAAATAATTAACCGCACACTTTCAATTCCATCAGCTCGGTCCACGCAGCCCCGCCAGGGAGAAGGGGGTGGGGACGGTGGCGGATCCGTACGCGGGAGAAGCGGCAGTGCCATTTCGGTAGCCTGCTTTCGGGGGAAGCGGGGAGACAGCCCGGGGCGGGCAGGCGGCAGAGCCGGCGGTGGGTGCCGAGGGGCCAGGGGCTGGCGGCGGGGCGGGCCGGGAGGGCGACGAGATCACGGTGGGCGATCGGTGGGATGGAGGGGGCTGGGGCATCCGGTGACGGCGGGGAATTGCCCCTCTTTAATCCCCCTCCCTCCCCCTCCCGGTGATGCTTAAGGGGCTTCTCCTCGATTTCTTCTTTCCGTTTGCGCTTAAGGCAGAAGCTCGCTCCCCGCGGACCTGCCCGCGACCGGCTGCCCCCCCTCCCAGCGACCGGTCGCCGCTGCCACCTCCCGCGCCGTCCCCAGTCATGTCCGACCCGGAGCGATGGGGAAGCTCGAGGACAACGAGAGGGTGATCCTCAACGTGGGGGGCACCCGGCACGAAACCTACCGCAGCACCCTGAAGACCCTGCCGGGGACCCGCCTGGCCCTGCTCGCCTGCGAGTCCCAGAGCGAGTCTCCGGGCGGCGAGGAGCCGCCGCCGCCGTCCCCTCCCAACCCGCCGCCGCCGCCGGCGGGCGGCTGCCCGGAGCCCGGCAGCGGCTGTAGCCCCCGCAGCAGCGGCGGCATCAGCGAGTTTTTCTTCGACCGGCACCCGGGGGTCTTCGCCTATGTGCTCAACTACTACCGCACCGGCAAGCTGCACTGCCCCGCCGACGTCTGCGGGCCGCTCTTCGAGGAGGAGCTGGCCTTCTGGGGCATCGACGAGACCGACGTGGAGCCCTGCTGCTGGATGACCTACCGCCAGCACCGCGACGCCGAGGAGGCCCTCGATATCTTCGAGGCGCCCGACCTGCTGACTGGCGAGCCGCCCCCCGACGGCGATGACGACGACCTGACTGCCAAGAGACTGGGCATCGAGGACGTGGGGGCGACTGCCGAGGGCAAAGGCGGACGCTGGCGGCGGCTGCAGCCCCGCGTCTGGGCACTCTTCGAGGATCCCTACTCCTCACGGGCAGCCAGGGTAAGCGCCGCCGGACGGCGCTCCCGCCCGGGGCGGCTGGGGAAGCCGAGGGGCGGCCAGGGGTGCCCTCGCCACGGTCCCCTGCGTGGGTGGCAGGTCCATTGAGGAGAAGCTCGCCCCACTTGGGGTGGGCGTGCGGAGGTGATGCTTTGACGGGCCACTGAGTGCGGGTGACATCGGCCCCCAGGGGCAGTGCAGCTTGTCCCTTTTGCATCTGTAAGGGATGTCAGGCAGTGTGGGGGTTGCCACTGTGCCAGCATCTCCCCATGGGCTGTCGTGGGAGCTGTGCCCTGAGTAGCCTGTGAAGGATCCACTCTTACCCCCCGTGGCCTGGGTGGGGTGTGGAGGTGCATTCACTGGGGGAACCATCTGTGAGTGTGGTGGGGGGAGGTGAGTAGGAACAGCCCCAGGGTGCCCTCAACCTTTCTGAGCACCTGCATGGAGGCCATCATCCCTCCCCCAGCCACCGGAGGTCTCGGGTTTGGGTTGAGTTGCAGGAGAGTGACCTTAGCCTTTCCCAGCTTTGCTGTGTCTGCGCTGGGAGGTGATCTGAGTTCAACAAAGTAAGTGTGACAGGGGGTCACCCTGGTTCTCCCTCCATTGATTTCTCAGGGTGACCCTGACTGACTCTGTGACTGAGGGTATGGGTACAAGGTGGTAAATGGTAGTGCTACATTTCCTTTCTTCAGACAGACACTTTAGGTTTTGATGTCGACTCCTTTCTAAGATGATTTGGATTTTAATTCCGTCTTTTAGCTGCTGTTGTGATGTCGGTTTGCTTTTTAACCCAGGGCTTTGGAGCAAACAAATGGTGGTAATTCCTTTGAGAGAAATACACAGTGGTGCCTCAAATTTAACAACAAGAAAAGCAACTACCAGAAAATCCTCCCTGCAATACAAGAATAATAACTTGTATTTGAAAATGTTTGTTTATAAAATAGTAATAAGTGTTTTGCAGCATATTTACCAGGATTCCCACGAAGTATTCAGAGCTAAGCCTCATCCTGTAGAAAGTGCATTTATGATGGGTGTCATCTTCTGATCAGTTCCACTGATTTCACTGGCAATCTCATAGATGTGAATATAAGCATGTGGCTCAGTGACTTCCTGAATTGTACCCTGTGGCCTGATGCAGTTTCTGTGAAAGTTAGCAACTCCTCTGAGCACAGTGAGGTAAGTTAAGCAGGAAGTAACAGTCCTCGTCATTATTACTGTCACTTGCTGAGCACCAGCATTGTTTATGTCATTGAACATTGCCCACCGGTATGTTTTCCCTTGACAGCTGGCTCCAGCTGATACTTGAAATACGTTTTTAATAAAGGATCAGTTGTGAAGAAAAACTATCAGAAGTGTCTATCTTTGCTCATCAATGACACATCCACATTGTTGGCATCTTAGCTGTCTGAATCCTAAAGAAAATCCGGCTGTCAGTTACCTGAGAAAATAGTATTGCATGCAGTGATTGTCCTGCAGGTTGTCTTTCACCTACTGTTTCATGGAAAGTTGCTGACAATGTCAAATCTGCTGCTTTTAGGACAGGGAATCTTTCCATTCAACTTTTCTGGAGAACTGAGGAGTACGGACTAAATGTTAAATGGGAGATACCAGGAGAAATAGGAAGGTAGGCATGCTGATTACAATTGTGCCCTGAAGTTGTAGCTGTCACTTGTGTTTTCAGTCCACTTCGGACCAATCTTTGACAGAGCCTGTAGGCACTTGCTTTCCAAATTTTACCCCTTTACTAGACCTTCTGAATTGTCAGTGGCTCATGTAAAGGTATTTCAAGTTTGCAAAACGAATGCCACAATTAATGCTAGAGTAGAAAATTGTGACATGGCAATATTAATCTCTTAGAAGATAAGGTATTTATTTACCTTTTGATAACTTAAAAACTGGTTTTACACGTTATATTCTGATTTCAACGCCAAGCAACCAGAGTAAGGCAGCATCAGAGCCGTAACAACAGTGTCTGAATCAGTGTTTTCATTTTCTTCGAGGCTACTACTTTGTACCTTGATCTTTCAGGTAGGGAGACAATTTTGAGAATTGCTGGCAAGTTTTAAAGAATTAAGTAAATTTGTTTTTAAGGACCAGCATGCACTTAGGAAGCACTCAAACACAGTAATTTAAGGTGATGGTACCTTAGTTTGGAACTAAGACATTACTGTCAATTCAACATTTTGCCACACCTGAAACAAAGACACTATTTTCTGAGTATTCTGGCAAATGCACTTCTGTTTTGTGTCAGCTGAAATGATGAGTAATTCTAAAAACATCTGAGTGAAATTGTGCCCTTACTGAAATCAAGATGAAACTCTGTGAACATCAATCTTCACGTCATAGTGTTAGCTACTGACTCATGCGCCACTTAAATTATGATGAGGCTGCTTAGTGGTAAACTTTCTTAATAACTGTGGTAATTATTTTTCTAGTGTTACTGCCTGATTTAACTTCAGCAGTGTCTTTTCTGGGAAGCATGATGATGATAAAAATGGGATATTTTCTATTAATGAAACGGTACTTAATATTTGTGAATTTTCTTTATCCTAAACTGTGATCTCTAAAAATAGAAATTTATAGAAATTCAAATATAAGTTGCCATGGTAACCTATTGGGGGATAGTGCACGCACAGGATTATTCTAGCAAGACCATCCAGTGATGTTATATAACTAGTGGAACTAGTTTGTTGACAAGAAGGTTTACTTTATTTGAGATTCCAAAAAAAAAAAGTTTCAATTTTTAGTGTATGCTGTTTGATATTCAGTCAGTGACGTTTCCTAAACATGTGGGGTGTTTTTTTGTAAATATAAAATGTAATCCATGTACATACGCTTACTTCAAAACCTGCAACACTTTTCTTTGTTTCTCAAGTTCAGGAGTTATGTCTGAATATTATTTCTGTGTTTATTTTATTGTTTTGGATTTCATAGACTGTGAAATGAAAGAGTACAGTACCACTCCTTTCACTCCAGGCTTAATAGAATAATCATTCACAAACTGCTATTTGACAGAATGCTATTATGTAGATATGGAAAGCTACTGGCATATAATATTGTCATAGGAGTGGAAGCGTTGGGCAACTAAATCTTTCTGTGCGTTGGTTGTAAGCATCTCTGAAACAGACACCTGTTTTTTAAATGAATCAAACGTGTATTCTGCATTTTACTACTTAATACCTGTAAATGATTTTGGTATCCTTCAATGGCTTATAAGTGCAAAGCTTTAATTATGATTTAGCAAAGTGCAAAGATTTGTCTAAATACTGCAAGAGGCATAACTGAGCACTGAGTTTAAAAGAGTGTCTGCAGATGCCTAGCAGGACCTAGAATGTCAGTGCTAGTCTTGGATATCATATTTCAAATTAATTAAGCTTTTAAGGCCTTTTACTTTTGAATAATAGTTGAAACATGATGCTGTTCAAAGAAGTGATTAGTATTTGTCATTGATTTTTCCTGAGGATTATGGATTGCTCACGTACTTAGTGCAGGAACTCAAAAATGGCCCTGGGATTCACAAAGTTCATCGCTATATATCCTTCACTTTCTGAGAAGACCGTAAATCCGTGACAAATAAGGGGACAGTGGCTGTGACACTGGGTGGCTCAGTAGTGTGGGAGCCAGTGTGGCCCCGGGCACTTGAGCAGGCGCTGCCTGTGACACCCCTGCCATCCTCAGCAGCTGGAGGCAGGTCACACAACCCCTCTGCTGCATAGTCTTTATCTACAAGAAAGGTCATGATTACTCAGTTTACAAGGGAAGGATAAAAATTAATTAGCAAGTATTCGTAAAGGTTGCTGTGAGCATTCACTGGAATGCAAACAAAACCACAAAAGCCTTGCAGTCTCGTCATCGAGATACTTACGCCTTGCAAGTGTTCTTAAAAATACTGATATAATACCGCTTCATTGTGGTGTGAGGACCCGGAGTTGAGCAGTGAGCGGTATTGTTGGCTGGAAATACGAAGTTCCCATCTACTGCTTTATGTGAAGTTACATTGCTGGAGACTCAGTGTCCCGTAACGCCTATATCAGCTTTAACATTCAGTGGGGTTGGTTGTGGGAAGAACCAGCTGAAATGAGTGAGATGGGAGAAAATATGATTTTATAGATACCCTTGAAAGGCCAAAGCTACAGAATTTGTATTGGAGAACATTCTTATGAAATATAACTTATGTTTTTATTTGGTGGTTTGCTTATGTTTTTTCCAGGTACCTAGGTACCTGCTGTGTACTATGGTGAATGTCTGGAGTAGGTTATATTTTTAGGGCTTTGGCTGTTTATGATGCAAGACAGTTTTTATTTTTGGTGGAAGCAACGTTGCTGGGATAGTCCAAGATATGAATAAAGTGGTGAAGAGATATTAATCTCAGAATTTATGTTTGTAGATAAATAGTGAATTGCAAATTTTATTTGCTTTCTTAACAAATAGAAAGGCCTTTTAATTTATAAGTTGAAATCTTTATTCTCTGTCTTTTATTCAACAAGGAAAGTATATACACTTTAGATCTTACCATTTAATAATTTTTGAGTTATGCTGGTATCTTCCTTCATCTTTGAGTTATGCTGGCATACCTTCCATCTCAAAACGATACTAAGAAAATAGTAAAGGTTGATAAACAAACTGCAAAGAGGTTATTCCTTTTGCCATGTTGGTAATCAAAGTGCTGAATTTGTTTTTAAGTGGGAAAAGAGTCCATTAGATTAAATTGGTCATTATACTTGAAGCATTTAGCCTATGGGAGCTGTCATTTGTTAAGAAACAGCAAGATTTGTTCCTGATGTTAAAAATCATATTGCATCACTGTTAGAGATAGACATATACTCTGCAGCTTCATGCGTACATTGCCTGACTAAATCACATTGTAAGTAATTGTTATTAATTTACTTCTGGCATGCTGGCTTTTACAAGTCTTAACTGGAAACTGTAGCTTGGTACATGACATAATCAACATAAACTAGCTTGATCTACCTTAAATATAGATGCTCTCTGGTGGTACTGACATATCGGTGAGGTAAAATCATCAAGATTTCTGCCTCCCGAACTTCTGCCTTTTCCTCTACAGCTGTTCTGCCTGATGCTGCTGGTGTTTCCATGGAAACAAGCCAGCTCTTGGCTTCCTCTTCCCATTGAAAACAGCCTTCTCGCTGTCACTTATTCATCTGGGAAAAGCATTTTGTCACGGCTCTGACATAAATGCCACAGAGATGATCTGTCCTGTCGTTTCAGAAATAGATGCTGTTACGTATGTGCACATGCACACAGCCAGATTCGTCTTCCAACTACTCCAAAATAATTTGGTTAATGGACTTAGGCTGAATTTGCTTTGGTGTAACTGCAAGTGGAAATTTGCTGAACACACACCGCCCAAGATGATAACAGCATGAGAAGTACTTTTTGGTTGAGAAATCTGGCAGACCATGTTCCCTTCCTTTATATGGTTAATACACAATATGCTGTCATGTTTGTTTACAGTGGTAAAATTCTTAAATGGTTTACTTTGGGGATGAGAACCTACCTTCAAACTGGTTAGGATGGTGATGGGAAGAATAGTTCCCAACTTCTGGTGACTATTGTATAGGTTTGAATGCCAGTGTCAGCTGAGGTATCACATTAGCATGCCATTGTCACTTGATGCAGTCAGGATATGAAAAAAAGTGATGTAAGAAAACTGGTATCTTCGAGGTCCCTGTATTCTTAAAGTGTCTGATACTTAGTCCAAGGTAAATGTATCAATCAATACCCTGTGAAGAAGTCAGCATTTTTGTTTGTTTTGGTGAATTTGTGTTGAGTCACAAGCAATGAAGTTCAGAACTCAGATTAATCCCAAATTCTTGATTAGTTTCCTTCACTGTAGGAACTTTAAGATATTTTAAGGGAAGTTTGTGTAAAACTTGCTTGTCCTTTTCTCCCTCAGTGGACACTGGCAGAAAGTGACCGTTCTCTTCCTATGAAGTTACAATTGGAGTAGAAGGATCAGAGAAGAGGAAAGGCATCCTACATAAATTTTTAATATTTTAATAATCTGTTATGAGATGCTGTCCAGTAGCTTCAAGATGGAAGAAACAAGTTCTTCTTTTTGTCAAGTTCTGTTTCAGTGGCCTTTATTTCTCCAGGGACTACTCCTGCTCATCCTGTGATTCAGATTCTTGGCTTATCTTGGGCAAACGCTGTTTCCTTCAGCCACAAACAGATTTTTTTGTGTGTGTGTGAATAAAGTAGTTAGGCAAACAAAATACAGATATGGTAATATTTGGAATATCAAACTATAGGTTATCACTCTGCTTAGTGTATTTCTTATAGTGATACGGTTCCTTTACACACACTCATTCTTTCACAAGCGCACATACTTTCCAGTATAAATCAGTAGTTATATAGGAATAAAAATTTGTTTTTGAAGCAATACTAAGGAAAGCTGTTCAAGAATTTTATGTGGAGAGAAAACAGAGAAGCTATGTTCACTCCTACATATGTGTGCTGTCATCCCCAAAGAGCCTTTCTACTGGTGCAAAGGCTGAAACATGAGGATATTTTGCACATCAGAAATAATTTAAAGTGGTGAACACAATATGCAACTGTGGAAATGTGTACGGACATACTAATATAAACTTAATATTGTCAATATTTATCAACGTGATAAAAGGGATTCAAGTTGTAGCGAAGACCTGGTATGTTTTCTCCCCTATCTTAACACACATGTATACATTGATATAACTAAAAGGTAATTCTGTCCAAGAGAGCTGTAGAAGTAGCTGCAGAGAATGAATATGAAATCACACTTTTTTTTTCGTTTTTTTAGTTCTACAAAAGTGTTTAATTTACATCTTTGTTGGTACTTTATGATGACTAAAGCACTTTTGAAGGAAAAACTCCACTTCCATCTGTTAATCAGTAGTGTTAAAAATAGAATGCCATCTAATCACATGAAACACAATTTCTTGTGATTTGTGATTTGCTTTACAGAATTTTTGACTGAAGTGGTGACTTGAAGTTTAAAATACAAATGATCCAATTATATATTATAATTATGTATTGTATCCCCCCGCTTCCTCGCCTTCAAGTTGAAAATTCTGAGATGTTGCTGTGGTTTTGGTCTTTTTACCAACAGGTTAGTTATTACAGTGGTGTAATAATTCAGTCCTTTCTTGTTACAGACAGCCCTTTGTAGTTTCTTAGTGTTTCTAGGTGAACCTTAGATAATGGGTCTTTGATATGCTCCTGCAAAATGCTGTAAACAGGGAACAGTCTCTTACCCCAGTGCTGAATAATGTGGTAAAGTTCATTAATATGCATTAAATTTACCACACAATATAGTCTAGTCTTATTCCTGAAATAAGCATAGTTTCTTAAGTGTTTACATTTTCGTTATGTATAGCATGCAAAATTATTATTATTTTTTTAACTGCGTCTAGTCTTTGAAAAAGGGGAAATATCCCTCGAAGTTTGTGGGCTTGGTTTTCATAATTTGTAGAGTGCTACCTGTATGGTGGTAATTTTCTTTTTAACTGTTTAATCCTTATCCTAAGAGAAATAATTCTCATTTAGGAATGAATCCCACCACACTAAATGCTTGCTCACTTTGATAAAAGCACAAGGCTACTCCATCACTAGGGGTCTGATAGTAAGTGAGATTTTAGAGCAACAAAAATCAAATGCTGGGATTCCATTAGTAGCTGAGAAAATTCTTTTTCCGTGAGCTGCATGACGTTCAGTAGAAGGAAAAAGAGGGCTGCAGAGCAGGGCTGTGAAATGCTGTGTACGCCTTGTTGCACTAATGAGAGGCGCAGGCTGAGCTCCTGATGGGGTTGCAAGCGGACCAGGTCGGTGGCTGCCCTGGCACTGACGGTACTTAACCTTCCCCAGCGTCACCCTGCTGGCGGGTGCTCCTAAGTAGAGGGAAGAGTAATGTCTTCTAATCATATTTCTATTGGCCTACGTAATTTCTCAGGTCATAGATGTTCACAAAATATATTAGGCATTAGGCTTTTATATGCTGTCTAGTGTAAGACTGAGGGTGACCAAGTGTGTAGTAATTAGTATTTTACATAAAGCCTATGCAACAATGGGATTTTTTTGTTTTGTTTTACACTAGTGGTAAAAATTATCACAGGACAATGTAAAAGATATTTTTAAAGTATACAACCATGTGAGCATAAACTTTCTTTAGTTCTTAGACAATACCAAAGGACATGCCATTCTTAGTCCTTATTTTTACATAGGTATTCAAAAATTCTCTGTACTTTTCAAGCAAGCTGTCTATTTCATCTTCTTCATTGGCACTTGCTAGTCCTTTACCCATATGAATGGCAATTATTTTTAACAGTTGCTTTCAGGAATATCTTAATTTCCACAGGATAATGATTGTTAAGAACCGAAAAAGTCAACTTAGATGTTTTTTTATATCATGCCAAGTGTTATGTGGTTTTTATTATTTATTTAGTTATTTAGTTAGTTAATGACTTGTTTGTTTGTTTGTTTATTTATTTTCCTGTACAGTAATTTTGCAGTATTTTAAGTTTAATCCAGCTATGGTTTGGAGAAGAATATTATTTGTCTTCTTGGTTTCTGATCACATCTGGGAAGGTTGTTTTCTTGCATTTTCAATTCTAGATCTGATATCTACCTTAAGTTTTCCATTTGAATTTTAGGATATTATTGATGTGTAAGCACATCTGGATTTCATCTTGAACATTCTTGCATTAGTCTGGGAAATTATTTAAACAAATTACAAAAAAAAGTCATCAGGAACTCAGTTTTGGATCTCTACAGTTTCTTGAGGAGGGGAAGCAGAGCTCTTCTCCCTGGTATCCTGTGACAGGGTATGTAGGGATGGTTTGAAGTGGTGCCAGGAGAAGGTTAGACTGGATGTGAAGAAGCATCTCATTATCTAGAGGGTGGTCAAACGCTGGAACGGACTTCCTAGAGTTGTGGTTGATGCCCAAAGCCTGTCAGTGTTTAAGAGAAATTTGGACAATACCCTTAATAACATCCTTTAACTTTTATTCAGCCCTGAATTGCTCGGGTAGTTGGACTAGATGATCGTTGTAGGTCCCTTCCAACTGAAATAGTCCTATTCTGTTCTAAATAAATAAACAGGTTCTGGTCTTCCAACCTTTTTTTCCCATACAATGGAAAATGAAGTACTTTTGCTGAATAATTATAGTGTTTCATATTTTCATAGTTTAAAAAATAAAGTATATATAGTAAATGGCATATAATAAATGACATCAACAGGTATTTTTTGGAGGCAGAAATCAAGTGACGTAGGATTTTGGTGCAGGTATTGAACATCAGCTCTGCTGTATAATTCATTTTCTGTTCATTATCTGGTAATACTTTATGATTAAAAAAATGATTTAAACACCTTAGGCATCTCCATCCTTTGGCCAGTAAATTTTATTGCTGGCTGTATTCAAGACTATTTGAATATAGTTTTGGATTTGAGGACTGAGACTTTCGGCAGCAGTTTGGAGTTATTTTCCTGTTTGCCTAGGTGATATACCTGTGCTGCTTGGAGAAAGAAATGGTCATGTTTGTCATTTGTCTTCAAAGCATGCATGTGAAGCTGATGTTGCAGTGACCCATGAATGGTCAACAAAATCAGTTTGATGTATTGCAGCTATAGGGTCTCCTTGGTTAGTCATTGCATATTTTAAGTTGGTGTCTTGATAGCAGAACAAACGAGCTGGGGGAATTAAAAGGGAGAAAGTATTTGATAAATGGGAAAATTATGTCTTGGTGAAAAATGGGCCATTATGGATTGAAGCATAGAATGTTTTTTCTTATTTTGGTTTATCACAGTATATCCAGGCAAACCTTAAAACTTGCAAAGGCATTTTGTGTTGCATGTGTGCGGGTTTTTTTTGAGTGAAATTCATTGCTTTAAGGATGAAAGATGTTGGTTTTCTTTAAACTGAAGATTTATCTACTTACATTTTTGCTGCAATTGTCACTTCCTTAATCTTAAAGTGAGAAGGGAGCTTTAATCTTCTCAAAATGACTTCTCTAATGACTCAGTTTATCACATTATGGAATCAGCTACTGTAGGTAGGTACAATCTTGCAGCTGGTCTCCACCTCAGTCCAGGAGCTGTGACAGCTGCGTCTCCCAAAACTATCTCTGGAGGCTCTCTGGGTTGGTTCTTGCTTATGTTTCCTCACCCTTCAGCCCCACTACATTGCATTTGGTATCTTGCATGGTCACTGAGCCTATGACTGGCTATTCTAATACTTCTGAGCCAGTGCCTTTTCTAATATTTTTATAGTACAATTAACCATTCTGCTATGGTTTGAAGTACAATGATATCTATAGGTACCTCTCTACTGTTAACATTACATTTTATAGGCATGTTAGCAGCTTTTCTTTTAAAGTTTGATGGCATGCATCACTTATTGAAATGAAAACCCAGCAAAATTTCAATGATTTTGTATCCTCAAAAATTTAAAGACACTTAAATTTGGTATTTGGTAGCAGAAATGTACCCATTAGTCTCTGGAGAAGTGCAGATGTAGTTCACGTTGAATTTGTATTTCATCAGAGCAACTTAATTTGCATTGCAATCCTGACAGATTCACGAGATGAAGGCAATCCTCTTTGAAATAATGTCTACTTTTGTTCAAATAACAACAGCTAACTTTCTAAAACAGTGTGAGGAAAATTATTAAACTCTTGTCTTGTGCTGCTACATTTTGTGTACTCCTTGGAGATATAGATCAGGAGGTGTGCATTAGTAATTATAATGAACAAACATCTTATTTTGCTTGTTCACTGGCAATGCAATTTTAAAATAACAAGGTAATTGTTACAGTTTCCTAATCATACCTCCAGAAACCCAAACCTTGTCTCTGGTTGGGAAAGTCTTGGCAATAGTGGAAGCTAAAGGAAAATGCATGACCTACATTTTTCATTGCAACTCTACTGCTCAGACAAGTACAGTGTGACAACTGTGTGCACTTCAGAAACAGGGGTGAGAGGTGAGTCTGAGACGAGAGAGAAGAACATTTGTGGTCCCCTTGTTTTCAAACTTTAGATGGACTTATTATCCATATACTTAAATATGGGTGCAAACATTTATTTTGTGTGTATATATATATATATATATATGTGTGTGTTTATACACACACACACACACACACATATAAATTTCTAAACAAAAGCATATATTGATATTCCTAACCTGGAATTATGACAGTCAAGATTTTTTTTTCCCATTCGTCCTTGAAGATTTTAATGAAGAAGGCTGCATCCCAGATCTAATGGCTGAATTCAGTGTTCCTGCTTTTTTTGTTTAATTCAGCTCCCTGGTATAAGTTCAAGTAGACTTTTGTGGACTGTAGAAATATCTTGCTTTATTAGGCTATGATAGATCAATCATACTGGATATACTTATATATTACTGTATTAGTTTACAGTATTTTGTTAATCATGTTTGATGATAGAACTAGCATTCCATTCTTTATAAATGTTATATCACAAAAAATGGGAAACACCTGAAGCAGTCATGTAACTAAAGAAATCTTGTTTTCTGTGAATGTATGTCTTATGGGTGACTCTCAGGGCCAATTAAACTTTTTCCTGCACTTGGCGTATTAAAAAGCCTCCTCTGAGTGCAGATTTGTTGCTATCAGAAAGTTCTGAACTCATGTTACAGCTTTTTCTCACTGAAGATTTTGGATCTCTTTGTCTAAATGAGCCTCTTATTTTCATAGTCATGTAGAGATTTAATTGTTTTCAAAATCTCTGTCCTTTGGTCTAACTTTGTTATAAATGGCCAGTTGGTTCAGAGTTCTTAGGTGAGGGATTGGTAAGCCAAGAAGAACAAACCAAACCAAGATGAAGTCTGAAGTTGCCTTTCACTTGGAAGTCCTGACATCTTAGAACACATTTTCTCAAGAAAACACTTACATTTACACCTGTTACATAAGGAAGCATAACTCTGCCGAAATAATTGGAACTCAGGAACGGGCAAGAAGAACAAGCAGAGGCTGAAGGGCTGTTGTGATTGGGAGGGGGTTTGACTGATGTAAGGAAATCCTTCCGCATTTGAGAGCTCTGCCTTTTGTGCAGCGAATACTAAATCAAGATGGAAATTGTTTTACAGTGCTTTGTGCAACCACTACTGCATTACGACACTTAATTGTTCCAATGCAAACCAATATTTCGTGGCATCCATTTTATGGAAAGCACCTGAAAATGTAAACAAGGACACTATTAATTCTATGACTTTATTTCAAATATCAAATAAAAGTAATTACTAGGAGGGACATGGAGTGAAGAGGGCTCAGTGACTAAAGTGTTAGCAGGGAATTCTGGAGATCCAGGTTCATGTCTTCACTAGGCTGTGACATCTGTGGTTCACCACAACACTGTGGTTCAACCCATCTGCAAAATGGGAAGGTAAAAACTTTCTCTTATCTTAGTGTTCCATCACCTAAAGGGGGCCTACAAGAAAGCCGGAGATGGACTTTTACAAGGGCATGTAGTGACGGGACAAGGGGTAATGGCTTTAAACTCAAAGAGGGTAGATTTAGATTAGATATAAGGAAGAAATTCTTCACTATGAGGATGGTGAGGCACCGGAAGAGGCTGCCCAGAGAAGCTGTGGATGCCCCATCCCTGGAACTGCTCAAGGCCAGGCTCTATGGAACTTTGAGCAACCTGGTCAAGTGGATGGTGTCCCAGCCCATGGCTGGGGAGTTGGAGTTACATGATCTTTAAGGTCTCTTCCAACCAAAGTCGTTCTGTGGTTCTATGAAAATAAAAAAAAAACCTTTGAAAATTATGCAGTGGTCAAATAATGCAGTAAAAAAAAAGGCGGGGGGGTAGATTGTAGTTTAGTTGGTGACTGTTAAATATAGTGCAAAGGAGACCTTAGGTACTTTTTAAAGCAGGTTGGGGATTATTTGCTTGTTTCTGTGACCGAAGAGTTAAGCCCCCTTTTCCTTTTCCTTTTCCTTTTCCTTTTCCTTTTCCTTTTCCTTTTCCTTTTCCTTTTCCTTTTCCTTTTCCTTTTCCTTTTCCTTTTCCTTTTCCTTTTCCTTTTCCTTTTCCTTTTCCTTTTCCTTTTCCTTTTCCTTTTC
>VWYH01006987.1:0-57496 GCA_013399365.1 Pampusana beccarii | reverse complement strand
CCTCCAGGGATGGTGACACCACCACTGCCCTGGGCAACATGTTCCAATGCCTGACAAACCCTTCCATGAAGAACTTTTTCCCAATATCCATTCTGAACCTCCCCTGGTGCAAATTTAGGCCATTTCAAGATTGTATTCAGAGAAGGAGGCATATATCCCACACTTGAACAATACGGAAAACAAAACAAAACAAAAAAGCCAAAAAAACCCAGAAAACAAACCCAAACCTTTGAATTCAGTAGGAAAATGTTTTTCTATTTTGTAAACAGACTGAGGCAGGGTCTACATGGGAGGAGATTGTTCAGCCAAGTTAGTAAAAATTGCTTTGTACGACCAAAACACAAGGAGATTGAATTAAGGTGGGCTTTGGCACAGATACGGTTTCTAAAAGGTTTTCCTCCAAAAGTTACTGTTATCATTTCTGAAATAAAAGGTTTCCAGAATTTAATACACCTGAAACAATGTAAGTCTCCATATTTCTTACAGATTGCTGAATGTTTGCAAAGACATTTGGCATTTGGCCTGTGCAGTTAAATTCTGGCACAACAGAGTAGAAAGTCTTAAAATGAGAAATATTGGTCAATCTTTACTCTTGGCTCAGCTACCAATTTGATCTTCAGTATATTAGAAAGATTGTTAAATATTTTCAGTGATCTCATGCTGATTCTTGGTTGTGTTCTGTAGCTGCTTTTGAAGTGTAGATTGATGCTGGGCCTTAGCCGCCAGCTATAGGGGGAATGGTTGAGCTTGCAGGCTGTAATTCTAGGAGATACAATTTATCAAACTTAAAAAAAAAAAAGGCAAGATCCCAGAGGAATGCCCAGTGTGAACAATGCTTATGGCAGCACTTAATTTTGTATTTCAGGAGCATTTGCACTGGTAGCTAGTTGCTATTCTTTGCTGCTTTTTAGTACATTAATTAGTTGTGCTCAACTATATAGACGACCAATACTGGCTAAGCACGTGGCAGTGTTGTAATTTAGTTACTGTAAATTTCGCTAAGAAATTTTTCCAAAGGAACAGGTAGTACCTGTTCCTTAATTCTAAAAGAACACTCATCTTTGTGTCCTTCTTCTCATGTACAAGAACTCTAGCCATGAGATCTCTTTATAGAGATGACTTAATTCCCCCCTATATAGGTGAATATATTTTCATGAGTAGGATGTTTCACAGTTTATTGTGAAACAAAGCCAAACATTTTGCTAACTTGATCAGAAACCTGAATTGTTCTGTAAGGTGGAAGCCATGGAGAGCAAGAGCCTCGCCATCAAAATTGTTGAAGTGTTTTGAAGATTTGTCTTTACAGATGCCTGAGGGCACGAACAATATTATTTTGATTTTTTCCCTCTTCCTCCACAAACACCCCTTCCCAGTTCAGCATTGTATTAGCTGTGATTGTGGACAGGCAAGGAATTTCTTCATTCAGTTAATGGCTTTGGAACAAGGTGCAGGATAATTAAGTGAGCTCAGTTTCTTTTTCTACCTGAAATGAGCATTGCCTATAGCTTTGACAGGAGAAAGCTGCCTTTTCAGGATTTCTTCTGAGCTTTTTGAGGTTTAAAAAATTTTTCTCTGGTGTGTTGTTAGGAGCTGCACAAGGCAGGACTGGATTTCAGTATGATTCCTTACATGGAGTCATGTCTAATCCTGAAGCAATATACAAGATTTTGTTTATGAAAAAAGAGTTCTGTGTATTCCTAGTGGTAATTGCAAATTGTTGGTGTGGGTGACTAGTTTGGCCCTGAAAAAGCTGTGAGCTGGTAGCCATGATGAAGAGCTGCAGTGCTTTTTAAACTGAATTTGGCACTGGGTGTTGAGAAGGTCCCCTTTCATTGCTGTGATATTTATTAGAGTGAAAACCCTAATATAATAAAATATTTTCAAAACGCATCAAGCTAAATACCTTTTTTTTTTTTAAAGATTGGAGTTCATAGTATTGTTCTTTCAAATCAAGGGTATTCGTGTTTAAAAGAAGGACACTGTACTCCCTGTATTAGTCTGACAATCTCTGAATCAGGAAAGGATTTCTTAAAATATGTAGGGAATCCTTGACAAACTAAGGACTGTCACAATTGATAAGCCAAGTGTGCTCGAGGATTTGAGTGCTCCCGTAAAAAGGAAATAAATTTGAAAAAAATACATTAAGACACTGAGGAGGGAGGGTCTTAAAGGAAAAATATAGTCAGGAGGCACTGAAGAAAAATGATACATTTGAAATGGCAATTAAATAAAAAGAAAGTCCAAAGGAGAGAAAATACTTGTTGGGGAGGGTATTTTTGTTCGAAGACCACAAAGTAAGGAAGGGTCAAGAAATTAGAGACCTTACATGTAGGTTTTGTTGGCTATAGTTGCTTCTGGGTTTGTTTTATTCTGCTGCCTGGGGAAGAAAAAAATACATGTTAACAGTTTTGTAAGGTGAAAATAGTTGGATTTGTCACGGTCCTTGGGGATTCTTCAGCTGATTAGAATAAAGAATTGGTGAGGGGAAAGGAAAGGAGAAGGATAGAGAAGGCTCAATGCCCATTTGGTTTTTCTTGGTTTTTCTTTTTCAAGAGTCAGTAGCTCACAGTCTTGACACTGCTTGTGCATAACCTCTCTATTGAAAGTGGTGCTTGTTCTACAATATTTGTAGCTTTTTAGATAGGCAAATTTGAAGCTAAATGCCTGGAAAAATGTGACATGTACGGCACTGAGGTGGACCTTTGTTGTACAAAACAGAGTTAAATATGTACCTATATGTACCAATATTATGTATATTATAATACGGTGATTTTTAAGAAAACCAAACACTTTTTTTTTTTTTTTTCTATCCATAGGAAAGTGAAAAACAGGTCATATTAAAGAGAAGAGGCTACTAAGATAAATGTTTAATATTAGAAATTCAGGAAAGCCTATGAGTAACAAAGTGAATGTTGTCCTTTATTTCTAGCTCATTAGCTTTTTACAAAATAGCCCTGAGTAAAATTATCCTAATGGAGGCTGCACTATATATTCTGAACCGATGTATTCAAATCAAGACTTTTTCTCCATCTTAAAACCTTCTTTAGGGCTGTTGTTGGAAGAACACTTGTACCGCAACAGTAAGAATGAATCCTAATAAGGCCTTCAAGAACCTTAAATACCAGGTGATGATCTTACTTTCAAAACGAAGGGAACATTGTAAAGTTATTGAAGGCTAAGAAAAATAGGTGAGCTGTAGTCCATTGTGGGATACTCTTCTGCAAAATTTACATTTATGTGATATTAGATAGTAGTGGCTTCTGTTCTTTTGGAAGAGAACCACAGAATGTAGTGTCAAGAATGGCCAATGCCTTGCTCTTCAGAGAGAAGCTGAAGACAACTATAAATGATGGGGAGGAACTTTTTAAAGATTATATCACTTTTTTCTACATTTCCCAGTGCAGGGATTCCCCCTCCTTTAATAAAGGAAAATATGGATTAGAAGCTTAGCAAATATGCTTCCTAAGCCCTTATTTCTCCTTTGTTCTTATTTCATGCTTTTCTTTGGTTAAGAAGGTAAAGTCTAGAAGAAACTGTTCAACAAACCACTCTTTTTTATTTTTTTTTTCTCTGTAGAATGGAAAGGACTAATTTTTCTCTCAGACATTGTCTAGAATTCAGAAATGTGACGACCTCTGGAGTCCTAGGCTAGAGCTAATTCCTGGTTTTCAGTGTCTTAAAAGCTATCCAAAGCTTTGCAGTAGAGTTCGTTTTATTAGAGCATTTTTTGTGATAAATTTATATTATGGCAATAAAATGTTTTTGTGATATGTAGTGTTTACAATTTATAATGTATTTTTTTGCACCCAGAAATGAAGGCTAGGTAGTTTGCTTCATCATTCACTTAACGTGCCTCTAATTTTGATACTGGTTAAAGAAGTCATGCATGTAAGTAAAATAGAACTGCAAATCCTTTGCTTGGCTGTAGGAGTCTTACATTATTTTCAAGGGGAATTTCACAGTGAACTGTTTCTGCTAAGGATTAATACCATAAAAAAGTGGAATCATTATCCTTGACTGTGTCATCAATTTTCTGTCTTTAAAGATAGGGCTTGTTCAGCCTTGAGAAAAGAAGGCTTAGGGGAGACCTCATTTCCATGTTCCAGTGTTTAAAGGGTGGCTACAGAGAAGATGGAGACTCCCTTGTTACAAGGAGTCACCTGGAAAAGATGAGGGGTAATGGGTACAAGTTACTCCTGGGGAGATTCTGATCGGACACAAGAGGGAAATTTTTCACTATGAGAACAATCAGCCGTTGGAATAATCTCCCCAGGGAAGTGGTGGATTCCCCAACTTTGGACACTTTTAAGGTTCATCTGGACAAAGAGCTGGGCCATTTTGTCTGGACCATGGTCTCACCAAGAAAGGTTGGACCAGATGATCGTTGTGGTCCCTTCCAACCTGGTATTTTATGACTCACTGTTAATGGTATTAGCTAATGTTAGTTTGAAATGAAGAATGAGAGCCAAAAATGATCAGAAGTGACTTGAAATAAAGCACTGTATTGCTTGACCTCTTGGATACATTTTTATTACTGGGTTTAGGAGACTTGTTTTGTATCCATTCAAATAAGAAGACTCAGAAAGGCAGAGGAAGAGCAGTAAAAATTGAAAATGAAATTTGGATATTTGTGGTACCTCTTTTCCTGAATTATAAATGATGGAAATTAAAGTGTCGGACAGTCTTGATAAACTGCTTTGTTTGTGTTCATAATCAGACCACTTTATGCAAACTGGAATTATTTTGGAACAAACAAGAAGAAGGGGAACAACCAAGTATATGAAAATTGGTATGTGTGAATGATGATTTTATGATACCTTTCATCAGAGGTTCACTTTGGAATGCCTTATTGATAGCTGTGTAGAAAGGAAAACTGTGCCTAGATGTGCACAGTCAGATAATTCTAGATCTGCACTAAATTTAGATTTTTCTTTTTTTTTTTAATTCAAGTGTATGAATCATCATCATCCTTATTTCATAAATTTGTTAGTTTTTGGAGCAAACTAACTTTCTTTTGGCTTTTCCCTATTTTTCTAATTAACTTGTCTTTCCTCTTTATGTTTTTCCTATTTATTCTTTCTTATTACTTGAGGACTTTCTCAATTTAATTAACCCATTGCTCCTCTGTAGAAAAATTCATCAGCAAGGCTCCATTCTTTAAGTATGGGTCTTTATATCTGTAGAGCTAGTGGTACATCTTATGAGCTTAGATATCTCATCCTGCAAAACAGAAGGGGACTGCAGAGTCCACACCCCTTTCTTCCCCTTTTAGTGGGTAATGTTAAAAAAAACCCAACTCTATAGACTTGCAGCTCAGCATTGTTAAATATAATAGACAACATTCTTCTGTTTTCAAACACAGTCAGACTTATAAACATGAACCTTCAGGGACAACTGTCCCTACTTTTTTGTCCTATCTGCAGATCCATTGTATCTGTATTACAATATCCTCTACACAATTTCTGCTTGAAAAATTCTCAAATGTTGTGGTATATAATTTTTCAGGTAGACCATCAGGAGGTGCAATTCAGAGTACCTAAATTTAGGAACCTAAATTCCTCATCTTCTTAATAGTTAGAGATATAGGCTTAGATGATTAAAAACAGTGAAGAGAGATAAATACATTTGGACAGAGTAAATCCCCTTTTCAGCGTTTTATATATAATTCTGCCATATATGTGAGTGAAATAGGCACTTGTGCTCTCTATTTCATTGTGACACGTTTGTTTTCATGTAAGCTGTAGTATAGAGGAATAAGCAATATGAAAAGTAGAAAAAGAATGAATTGTAGTTGTGGCCTAAATATAGAATTGTCACTGACTTAACTAAATTGTTTGCTAAAGCTGATTTGCCTAAATCAGTGTAGCAAGCTTGTACGACTGTGGTTCAATCAGGTAAAGAGTGCCCAGTATTCATTTAGCCTAGCTTGGCTTCCAAACCAATTTTCCCACACTTAACAGAATGCACCAGAGGCTAGCTCCAATGTAAATAAGTCAATTTGCAAAACAGCTTAGCTAAATTGGCGCAATTTTTGTGTGATTTCTGTATAGGCCACTTGTGGTAATAAGGTGTTCAGACTCTCATGACCTGTTCTAGGAAACCACTGCTGTATGCCTAAAGCTATCAGTTTTGCTCCAGAGTGATTGATATGTCTAAAATATGCTCGCTTTCAGTATACAATTCTTTTCTTTGAAATTAAAGTGTTTGAGTGAAATCAGATTGAACTGAGACTCGACTACTCAGATACTTGCTTCCAAACCACTCGCTACCTGTGTTTAGTACTTTTCTGCTCCTACTCATTGCCTTGGTCTCTTTCAGCTGTAAATACTGTATAAGCACAGATTGTTGTTTCCATACGTACACACATATTTGACTTGTGCATATTTTGGATTGCACGGCAGGACTCCTGGTATCAGTTAGGGACTTCCCTAGTTGTTATTGCAGTAGAGATAGTAATGAGTTCCCAAAGCAATGTGCTGTCAAATTTATGATCTCATCAATAGAGAGCTTGAATTTTTTTTTTTTAGGAAGTCAGTGAAATAATCTTAATTCCATTCTAGCATGTCTTATTAATGTCGATGGGAAAGAGCTGTGACAGCTGCCAGCATACCTTATTGCAATTTATAACATCACATAACCACCAAGGGATATTTTTTTCATTATTTACATTTGTGCTGAATTTCCTCCTTGGTTGCCGTGCACCTCAAACACACAACAGAACTATTGCATGCTCGTGGGACATACTGTGGCTGCAGGAACCCTGTTGAGGCAGAACTGCAAATCTGTTACTTCAACATTAGTGATTTCTATCCTCCCCAGCGCACCCCAGTTTCTGCCCTTCCAAGCTGGGAGCAGAGGCTGGGTTGACTGCACTGCGTGGGAGGATAGATGTAAGGCTGAGATGTGTTCAGAATCAGCAAAGAAATTCTTGTCGTAAATGGTGGTTTTGTGTTTTCGTGGTAGGCTGCATGCAGAAGGATCAAAGGGTGAAGTCTGTTTGTCCTCTGCTGTGTGAGGCAGTGAGAGCAGTGCCGAAGGTGCTGGCATGGGCAGCTGCCTGGATAGACCTGTGGAGGTCCATGCAGGTGTAGCCTTGTTTTTATCTTTCAGGCCTTGTTTGGTGATAAAATGCAAGACACACCAGAGCATCAGCAACCTTAAAAGCTGTTTTTCTACATGAAACAATAGGTGGCAATCACAATAAAAATGGAGGCCAGCATGTTTTCATTCTAAGAGGTATGTAAATAGTCTCTGTTAGGTGGGAAAGTAAAACACAGGCTCAGCAGGAAGCCTCAGATGAGGCTGCAGCTGGCACCCACCTGCTCAGCAATGCTGATGTTCAAGTGGAAAGCATGATGTGCCTGTGCAGCATCACGGTAGCTCTGTTTAGTCTATTTTTACTTTATGAAGCTAGACAAATCCCATAACTATAAATCTAGTTTTGCTGTTTTAATTTTTGATGGGAGAATAAACTATTGGGATTGAATTTTGGCTTGTTGTTATCTTCATTAAATGTCTCTTCTCTGTGCTGTATGCCCCTATTCATTTTGAGGGAATGAATGCAGGCATCTGCGTTGAGTGGTGTAGAAGGTTATACATTGCAGCTTTTATATAATTTACTCAGTCTGTGTCTGCCTATGGAACAGAAACCCCGAACCTTTTCAAGACATTTTTGTCATTGTAGATAATAGACTCATGCTTTCTTGGTTCAGAAATACTTTCATACCTGATATATTTCATTTAAATGCAGAAACTACAGTAAAAGGCATCTATTAAAATTGTATAGTTAGCACACTGAATTAGGGAATACTAAAATTTAACATTTAGCAGTAACATCATCCTTATGTATGTATTTAAGATGCAAGATCATAGTGCTGCATGACACTGTTCTCCTAGCCAATGAGGGATGTTGCTGCCTTCACAGTTTGTACACCAAAGTCCATTGCATTGTATAGACATGTTGGTAGATAGTTATTAGTTTATGATGTCCTTATATTCCTTGAAAGTCTTGTAACGGATGTAATGAATTCAGTATCTAAAGCAAGGATTCCAGTGTGGACTGTGAACTGCGTTCATTCAGGACCACTATGTTTTATTTTGTGCTAGGAGGGTTTCCCTTTCTTTGGATTACATCTATTTGAACTCTGTAAGAAGTGAAAATATTCTTGTAACTTTGAAAGTTGTTCAGAAGGATGTTATTTTTATGTGGTTTGTTTGAAAGAAATAGATTCAGAGATTACATGAAGGATAACATGGTGATGCTGTAAAGACCATCTCGGCTTCCTCATTACATGCTAGGCTACCTTCTCAACACCGCTGTGAGTGTCACTGTGACTGGTATCCATCCAAGCTGACTTTCAGTTCAGGATGGCTCACTTATGCACCGGTCTGACTGGAGAGTTTACTGCAATGTAGTGTAGCGTAGGCTAAAGAACAAACACAGACTTTCTGTCAAAGGCCAAGAGCTCCCTTCTGAATACTGCCAGAATAAACAAGGCAGTGTAGAAAAATGGCTTCTGAAGGACAGCTGTGATTTTGTTTGTCCAGAAGACTTTCTTTTAACTCCATTTGTTTGACTGCAGTTAACGGCTTTGCCCATTTCAGGGGAAACTGTCTTGTACTGCACCAAAAAAGAGATTGATTGTTTGACCAAATGTCATTGGAAAGATCATAAACATGAAGAAAACTTCCTTTAAATTTCCAAACAACAGTTCTTGCCGGCAGGACTTCAACACAGTAAAGTAATGTGTGGGTGTTGGGTATCACTTCGATGTATTTTGTTTCATTCTTGTATTGTAGTTTCCAGCAAACGGGAAAGGGTGGGAGAACCAGAAGTTTTGTGGCTTTACTGACTGATATATGCCTATGTGGTGTGTTACCTCATGTTGATAGACTTCTTCAATTAAGTTTGCTCCTAAATGTAGTAGGATTTATTATGTTTTCAAAGGTTTGTAAAAACTGTAAGATCTGACTTAGCAGATAAACTAATGTTTCATGATTTTAACCTCTGAGAACATACAGAATTCCATGGTTTGGCTATTGCAGAGCTTAGGTTTGATTTTGGATCCAAAGTAATGTCTGGAGCCAGGTAAAGTAAACAATAATGTGAAGAGGTGTGAGCTTTCTTGTTTACGTTAGTGAATGCTGAAGCCAGGTTCTGACCATATGAATAGCAACATTATTTAACCGTTATCTGATAAGCACATTAAAACCCCCTTATTTTTCTGGTTATTTAGGTGATCCTGTCAGAAAATGTGAAGTCTATTAACTTCAAAACATTGTAGCTTAAGGACTGAGACTAAAAGCAGATATTCAGGTAGACTGATATCACAAGACAACAATACATGATGTTTTCATTAATTAGAGTTGTGAAATTCTAACATTATGAAGACAAGCTTATAGAGCTTATATGACTTCTGTATAGTAGTTTTTAAGGTTTTGTCTTTTTTTTTTTTTTTTTTTTTTTTTTTATTTTATTTTTTTTTTTTTTTTTTTTTTTTTTTTTTTTTTTTTTTTTTAAATAAAACACGGTCTTATTCTTAGGCACAGAAGCTGTATGTTCAACTGCAGTTGAACAGCTGTATAAATATTTCCAAATAACTCTCTTTCTACAATACCTAGAATATAGGCACAAACATTGAAAAAAATCCAAACCAAACCAACTTGCTAATACTAGCCAGGGTCCTAAACACACAGCAGTATGCCTCCCTCCCGAGTTTGCCCAAACCTCTGTGACTTGAGCTTTACCAGCACACTGCTGCCCTCCTCCTTCTGGTGCACCCTTTCTGAAAGGCTCTTCTAGTGGGGCCAGAAGCAAATTCCCAGCTCGGGGTGAGTTAGTGGCTGTCATCCAGGAACAGGAATAGGCAATGCTGCTTTTCTTCCCAGGGCGTCTGCATGAATGGGTGACCTACACCCATTGCGTCTTCCATTTGCTGCATAAGTTCTCATTGAGCATTATCTTCATTGGTTGTCTTGGTCAAATTCTCAGGTGTGCCTAAACTGCTCTGAACTAGTAGAGTGATAACAACATGTTTAGGGAAAGACTGAAAATTAAGAAGGAAGGTAGTGACTTATTGTGATCAGATATTCTGGGGACGGGGGTGTAGCTTTTTTCTCATAACCTCTTGTTCCTGCAAGCACAGAGATTTTGATTTTATAAAAAAAGCACAGAGGTAGAAAGATGTGGACTAATGGAGACAGCCCAAATCACCAAAGTAATCAGAGATTTAGAAATGATAGACTATAGGAAAGAATAAGGGACCTAAGGCTGGTTTTGTATTGGGGAATAGGATACTATAGAAAGACAGAGGGGATTTCGAACAGGCTGCTACAAAGAAAATAGTAAGCTTTTCCAGTGTCCACACCAGAGAGACCAAAACATAATAAGATTAAAGTGGAGGTGGAAAGATTTATTATAGATTTAGTTTAGTTTTAGTTCAGTTTAGTACTTTAGATAGGCCAGAATAGATTCTGATAAGATTGAGCTGAAGCCAAAACCATGAAACAATCAAACCTTACTTTGCTTCTGTCTCCATGCACCTTTCCAAATTCTATGGGATTGCCAACAGTCTATAGGATTTAAAGTTCAAACTGTATTTCTGTAGCTAGAGAGTTATAAATTAAGAAGCAATTGCCTTGGATGAGACCATCCACATTCTTGTTTTATGCTTTATTCTTAATTGCAATACTACTCTTTACGAGTTTTTAAAAGTTGTAGAAATTGTTAATATTGAGGAGATTATGTATTTCCTGTCATAAAATTTTGGGAAATGTGTATTTGCTGTTGGATAGTAAAGATTGACTTGTAGAACAGGAGAGTGGCCTCAGATTATAGGTTAAGGCTTTGTGTAGTCCTGATTAATTTTTTGCATGCATTTTTTTGCTTCTTTTTTGCATGCGTTCTTACTCCATGTTGTCATTGTGTGTAGCTGCTAAAAACACCAAGTGAAAAAGTAGCTCCCTATGACAAGTTTGTTGGGAGCTAAGAGAATTGTGAAGTCAGGCAATGTAGACTGAAGCATTTTGCATTCATATTGAAATTGTTGTGTAACAATAGTGGGAGGGATGCATTTTAAATTATAAAGAGAGCATTAGTCTGTCAGGAAGAGCTGACTGGGAAGTTGGATCATTTTTGCTCTATGGCCCCTGTTTGCAGTCACGAATATCTGTTCCACAGTTTATTGTTGGAGTCACGAAGCAAGCTCGAGTTTTTTTACAAGTAGACTCTGAAAGGTGATTAAGGAGGTGCCAGATCCTGTTGTTTTGGCCACATCAAATCCAGAGTCATCATTTATGATTTCTGTCAGACAAATCAAGATTTACAAGCTCTTCTACATAAAAGAAGATGCGAGCCAATTTGTACCTCTGTATCTGCTCTCCATGTGAAAGACTTATACTGCTTTCTAAATAATCTACTGAGGTATCTAAATAAGTGCATAGAAACATTTGCAGCGTGTGCTTGTGCCAAAAATACTTCATCTTTATAGAGATCTGTCTTTTTTCATGGAAAATGGTAGCAAGATTTCTACCTGAAACAAATCTAAAAATAGCTTTTGAAAAACTTCTGCAATAACCCCCAAAACCTTGAACTCAACCAGATTTTCTCATACATATATTTTACATTCGTTTAACTGTCTCTTCTTCCAAATTCATCATGCCTTCTCATGTTGTGCCTTATGCAGATAAGCACCTGTTTAATGGACTCACATGCTTTTCTGAGTCAGGGCTGTGATTTTTTCCAGTAGTGTATGTTTCATATGTGGAAGTCTGTTCAAATGCATGAAAAGCAGCTGAAATACTGGGCAGTATTTATCACTTGGCCAGTAATAAATTTATCCAGACTGCAGTTTAGAGGAGATAGAAAGTATTCATATTTTTCGTTGTTGTTGTTGTTGGATAATTTAGATATGGGGAAGGAGAAATAACGGGAAGGGGCAACTTTGTTGGGGTGCTGATTTTTTTAAATCAGCTGTTAATTCTGAAACATCATTTTCAGTAGGAATCTCATTAAAAATTAGGAAAAAATATAAGATAGGTCTAAATATTTCGAAGTTGAGCAAAAAAAAATTCCCCTGAAAATACAGAAAAATGTCCATTACAGTCTGATCTATATTAAAAATTATTATATCAGTGTGTTCCTCAAACTGAGAAGTCTATTACTTTTATCCCTCAAGGGACTGTCATCGGTTCGGCATTTAAGGCTTTCTGGGGAAGCAAGAAGAAAACAGGCCGAGTTTAGAGCTCTCTGTAGGAGTCTTACAATAGCAACATTAAAGGACAAAACACCCTGGATGTGAAACACCCAAAGCAAAACTGGGAGACTGCTCAGGTCACAGAAGTCGGTGCTGTGTGCTCAGGCTGCCTGAGATATGTACCAGTACATCTGAGCTGTGTGTGCTCTGGCAGCAGTTGTCTGGAGAAGGTTCCTTAATTTCGGAGTTATAGTTGTCCTATGAGAGGTAAAATAGAAGTCATGGCTCAGCATTTCAGCAGAGGAGGCGTGCAAGGAGTTAAAAAAGAAAAAAAAACCCAAAAACTGGTAAGCTTGGTGGTCTGGATGAGTTCGTTAAATCTCAGGTCCATGTAGAGGCAAATTTTAGAGAAATGTAGTAGATAAGATTTCATACAGAAACATTAATATCTTCTATTAAAAGCCTATGCAGATAGAGGTAGTGATTCTTTATGAACATTTCTTGGCTTTTTAATAAAGTTCATTATGCAGAAATATGTCTCTTCTGCTCATTTTAAAGTTTGGACATTAGGCTTAATCGATTCATAAGAAGGAAACGTGGGTAATAGGCTGTTATTAATGTGCATAACTTATTAAGGTGAGCTTTGTTCTACTTAATTAATAAGTGAATTGTAATAGAAATGGGCCAGTTACCATCAGAAATGGAACAAAATGTCTTTGTTGACAAGGTATAAATAAATATTATCAGTTTAGATTACTTTTAAATTTTATTGTAACAAAAAAGCAAGTGGAGAAGAATGATAGAAGCTTCAACGTGAGGAAATCACAATAGTTCACCTCATTATAACAGCAGCTGTTCTGAACTAATGGAGTATGACTGTATGCAGGGTAGTGATGACTTTTAAAATAAGAAAGTATCATCCTTAGATGCACCACTGGGGAGAAAAAAAACCAACAACAAAACACTAAAAGATGTCTCTGCAGGGGAAATCAGTTGCTTTTACTCTGCTATTAATATCTGGAATGTCTACTCAAAATTTCTTCTTATATGCTCCTGTAATTTGTTCTGTGATACTTTTACACTGTAAGATGTGCATGCAAATGTTGTTCAAGTGATCCTGAGCTGTTGTACAAGTGTGTAGGTTTGTCCCTTGCCCTGTGAGTACCAGTTTTCCTGCAGGGGTTGAGTTATTTAGTGCCAGTGGTGCAGGACTCTTCTATGGAGTCCCGTCTGGCTGGTGTGATGTCAACTGTATGACTATTTCTCCTCTTCTAGAGAACATTGTAGACCTACTCATATGTAGAGAAGGACTTTTCAATACCTGGGAGAATTGGGAATGGCATCCTATGTGCTGTATCTCTGCACATAATATGAAGTCTTTTGCACAGCACTCAGTTTTGACTTGGCTCCGTTGATGAAGCTAATCAGTCCCAATCACATTGGCAAGATTTAAATGACTGTTTCACTTTGAAAACTCAAAGCAGGAGAAATGCTATTTCAATTAAGTGGTAATTGCTCACCAAGATGAAAAAGTTATAAACTAGGCAGAAATTTAGACTAGAACTGTTCTTTTCAAGAGTAGTTACTGGTTGCAGGAAAATAAGTTTTTGAGGAGAAAAACAAGTTGTACAACTTGCTGGCAGCCTTATACTAATGGAGTTTACTGCCGCTGTGTGTGTTCCTTGCAGAAGTACAGGAGTCCTTTTGCATACTTAGGACACAAATGGCGTGTTGTGTGAAGGAACAGACGCTAAAAAAATCCTTAATTATGTTAAAATTTTGATCTAGCATTATCAGAGTGTGTGGTTTTGTGGTGGTGTGGTGGTGTTTTGTTTTTTTTTTTTTTTTTTTTTTTCCAGTCCTTATGCTCAAAGTTGTTTCCTGGTCACTGTAGTATTAGTTGAAATATGAGTTAACTCAGTTCAGTGATCTGTTTGACATAGTAATGAAGATGGGCAGAGTCTGAGGTGAAGGCCTTTTGTACAGGAACTTTAGCAGACACACATGCCCACAGTGTAGGCTGGCTTTATTATTAATATTTTTGCTCACGGGACTGTCAAGGTTAGCTGCCTCCAGCGGATATTTCACCAGGAGTGCTAAGTTCCTTATGCTGCTGGAAGGTTTTCATCTGAGAGATGCAGCAGTTTGTTTCTCTGGCACTCACAATGTTACAGAACTCTTTCCTTTCAGAACAATGTTGCTAAAGGGAGAAAGAAATGCTAAAATAATTAAAGTGTGTATCTTGAGTATTTAAGGTTAAAAAGTTATTTGAATGAACAAAGCAGCAAATAATTCTATCCAAAAGCGGGGGAAAAAAAACCCTGAAAATGCCAAACCCACTCTGGTAACTATGTGGCTGGATATGCTGATTTCTCTAACTGGCCTCAAGTTTGAGCAGTGCTGGGATTATTTTGGTAGCTATGCAGAAATGGGCACCTTGGCTTCAGTGTGATCGTTCAGCTCATGGTCTTCTGTCTGAGGCTTTGAAACATGGTCCTGTGTCCTCTTTTCCTCACTGATTCCTCTGCCTTAGAAATTAATAACTGGCTAGGAAGATGGCCAGGTATACCAAATCCATTTGAATGCACATTAGTGAGGGAGGCGAGGAGTGACCCACACAAGGACCTTTTGAACTGGCTCTCCAGAATATGCACCAGGAGGGGCTTTTTAGGGCAAAAAGTTGTGTTCTATGTTAAGGAGACATTTTTCTTCAGTGGATGAAGGGCTATAGTACCTTTGGTGAGGAAAGAGGCACGAAGGGTGGTTACAAAATGCATATGTGTGGTCGAAAGGGTGAAACAGGCACCTCTGCTCTCCCTTCTGTTTGTCAGACAGATTTTTTTAGGAGTGATACACTGAATACACTTCATAGCATTTCTAGTACGATGACGAACTAGCTCTCTTTTTGAAAGAATCTGGATTTATATCAGTGAATTATCAATATCTTTTAGACAATAGTGGTGGTTTGTTGTTGTTTTAAGTAGACATGGTGTTTCGCTCCATATGTAATTTCAGCATGTATCCAAGGCAGACATTCTTTTGATTGTGACCTACTGGCATTATAACTATTTAAATACCAAGCAGTCTTATGGGCAAGTGGGAAAACCACGGGAGATATCTTCCAATTCCAGGGAAACCAGGGTGGTCCTTAAAGGAAATGGTTACTTGAAGAAGTCTGCCAAGCTAAAGGAACTTCTAGCTTATCTAACTATTTGTGATAGATAGAAAAGAGAACTTGAAGGAGCATTTTTTATATAAACTCTACTTGTCATAAAACAATGGAAACTAGAATAAGTTTTTTTATTTTTCCTAACTTCTTTTCTATTTGGGACAGATAGAATAAGGTGAAGAGAACAAAAAGAGACGAAAAAACACATTATTTTAATTCACTCTGTGCTTTCTATCAGTAATACATGTTTCTTACCCAGAGTTTCAGTGACTTCAAAACAAATTGGCTACTTATAATGGGAATAGAATTTGGCAAATGACTACCCCATCTCAGCAATAACATTTGTTAAATCTGTCTTCTTTTTCTTTTTGCTACAGTATAATAGAGCTAGTAATCTGAATGTATTTTCTCTTCAGTGGAGACTGATAACTACTATAATTATTAATGCAATGCCAGTCACTTAAACATGTGGTATTCAGTATGAATAATAGTCTTTCTTTTAGAACAATTTTCACTCCTACGGTAATAATTTCATTACTTACTTCATGTCATGTTATTATTAAATGGAGTATACCTAAATGCTCTTCAGAAAAGATATTGCTGACACTTTCAAATTAGTTTTAGGTCTAATTAAACTTACACCATAACAGATCAGGTGTTTGGGGAATTCCAAATTATTATTTTTTTTTTCAGTAGCAGGTGAAGTGCCACTGGAACAGAGAGACATAGAAATGCAAGTTTCTGTGACATGATAGATTTGATCAACCACAGGGAGACTTTTTTCCTTGTGGAAATGGTAAACGCAGAGTGTCAAGTGTCTCAGGAAACAACTGAAAATTAAAACTGTGACATTTGAATGTGTCACTGGTCAGATGGGATGCCACAGAGGTTGATGATGCAAAGCAAGAACATCTGATATGTTGAAGCCGATAGGAGTATTAGAATGGATAAAAGAACAAGAGAAACCCTTTTTTGTAAATTTGAGATATTAATCACTGTATTCAAGGCCAGAGCCTGTTAAGTTTCCATTAGCAGGCAAGGAGTCCAATTAGGTCCAAACAGAGGAGTACTGAATGCCTCCTGTTGATGTTGATTGAATATTCTGATCTTCCTCATATGCATTTTGAAATTAGTCTTAGGCTTGTGAAATGTATGAAAAAATACCACATCTAGTGAAATTGCAGGAAGGGTCACATTATAATTGTCATGTTTTATTTGCTTGTGTTCTAAAAAACATGACATTCTGATTTCACAGAATCACAGAATGTTAGGGATTGGAAGGGACTTTGAAAGATTATCTGGTCCAACCCTCCTGCCGGAGCAGGAACACCCAGATGAGGTTACACAGGAAGGCATCAAGGCGGGTTTTGAATGTCTCCAGAGAAGGAGACTCCACAACCTCCCTGGGCAGCCTGTTCCAGTGTTCCATCACCCTCACTGTGAAGAAGTTTCTTCTCAAATTAAAATGGAACCTCCTGTGTTCCAGTTTATACCCACTGCCCCTTGTCTTATCATTGGTTGTCACTGAGAAGAGCCTGGCTCTGTCCTCGTGACACTCACCCTTTACATATTTATAAACAGTAANCCCCCCTTCTAATACACCCCAGGATGCCACTGGCCTTCCTGGCCACAAGGGCACAGTGCTGGCTCATGGTCATCCTGCTGTCCACCACGACCCCCAGGTCCCTTTTCCCTACACTGCTCTCTACCAGGTCGTTCCCCAACTTGTACCTGGGGTTGTTCCTGCCCAGATGCAAGACTCTACACTTGCACTTGTTATATTTCATTTTTTTTTCTGTGGTAGTTGTATATTTTAGCTCTGGATCAGATGTTTATACTGAGAACAAATTTACTTTTTTTCAACACTGAAATGTTTAAGAAGGATACATTTGAGGAGTGAAGCTGTGGATCTAGCTCCATCACAGTCCTGGAGTTAAGAGAAGTATTGTCTGAATGTCTTCATCCTTCATGCAATGAATAAAACTGTGATCATGTGTGACTTCCTTTATTCCAAAAGAAGAACTAAATTATATTCTGTCTTCCTGTTGCTGAAGTTCTCCATGGCTTGGAGCTGCAGTTTTCAAAGGAGGAAAAACTATGTGCCAAGTTATATTACATGCCAATAATGTTTCAACTTGTTAAACTGTTTTGCAAATCCTGGCTGACAGATGTCAATAGTCAAATATATCACCCATCTTGTAAATTGCCATAGACTGGGTTTAATGAATACTGGCGTAGTTCAGTGGAGCAGCTCTCATTTATAACACAACAGAAGAGCATATTTTTATTTTTTTTTTAGTTTTACTGCATGCATCAGAAAACTATTATTGCTATTTTGGATTCATTTCTGGATTTTTTTCCTCAGTTTCAGTATTGTTTATCAAGTAGGAAAAAAGTCTCAGCTTTTTGTGAGAATTCCGTGACTTTACTTTTAATATTCACATCCCTAGTTTTATGTTTGTTGACCAGACAATGAAAAGTATTTTCTTCTGTTGGCTACCCCGTGGAAAAATGGCTTGAGAGAATATTTTAATTTTGTGAGGAAAAAGGAAATTATGATTTTATATTACAACAAAATAAAGTGCATAAGAGGCAGTTCTTTAAGAGTTTGGCATGAGGTTCTGTTGGGCATATCTGGAAAGATTTATAAATTAATATAGAAAGGAAGCCAAAATGTTTCTGGGACTCTGAACAATTCTAGATTTAGTTTCAACTTCCTATTAAATGTCACTGTCAAAACTGATGGAAATATTTCCTAGATGTGATTAGAATTTTTATTTCCTGCTCTTTCTTGTTAGCTTGATAGTTCCTTGTGAGATTTGATGATACAATCTCCTTTGTCATACTGTTTTTTTCTCCTTACTTGTAGTAAGAAGTCCAAGCCACATTTATTTTCGTTTCCCTTATGTAACAAAGCCCTGTTTACAGTTCTGACCTAGTCAAAAGCATGAAGGTGCTTCTAAGTGGGAGTCAAGCCAAAAGGCTTGTTTATTGGCTTGGTTATTAAGCCTAGAACAAGAGCTGAGGTGATGACACATATACAGAAGATAATAACATGATATATTAGATCATCAGTGCTCCCAAGAAATTCTAGTAGACTCACAGAATGGTTGAGGTAGGAAGAGACCTCTGCAGGTTGTCTAATCCAACATCATGCTCAAGCAGGGACACCTAGAGCCAGTTGCTCAGGAATGTGTCCAGTTGGGTTTTGAATATCTCCAAGGATAGAGACTCCACAACCTCTTTGGGCAACCTCTGCCAGTACTTGAGCATCCTTGCAGTAAAACACATTTTCCTTGCATTTAAATGTAATTTCCCGTATTCCAGTTTGTGCCAGTTCCTCTTGTTCTGTCTCTGGTCACATCTGAGAAGAGTCTTCTCCAAGAATAGTCATGTTAGAAGGTTACTGCATTTTCATTGGTGCATGGGTGAGCCAGGTCAGCCATAAACTTGGTTTGAATCATCATAATGTACCTGCATCAAATTGCGTGGAGAAGCCTAAAGCGTTAAGATACAGATCTTCTAGATTATTCTAAGACTATATAGGAAAACCGTATCCTTAGTATTCCATTTGATGGGGTTTATTAGTGTTGCATTTTGATGAGTTTTCAGTATTTAAAATAAGTTACTGCTCATTTGTTTAAAAAACCCCAAACATTGACTATACAGGAAGGTAAATATATATTTCAAAAGAAACAGCATCTTCTTATCGTGCATATTCTCTTCTACTGTTTATCAGGAGTCTAGCTCAGTGAATAAAATTAATATGTATTTATAAGCCAATTTACTTCTACAGTGTCATTTTTGTTGCCAAAAAAATTGGTAACACAGAATAGGCCCTTAATCATAGAATCACTTAGGCTGGAGAAGACCTTTAAGATCACTGAGCCCAACCGTTAACCTCACGTTGCCAAGTTCACCAATAAACCATGTCCTTAAACACCACATCTGCATGTCTTATAAAGACCACCAGGGATGGTGACTCCACCCTTTCCCTGTCAGTGCCTAACAACCCTTTCTGGGAAGAAATTTTTCCTAATATCCAATCTAAACCTCCCCTGGTGCAACTTGAGGCCATTTTCTCTCATCATACCACTTGCTACTTGAGAGAAGAGACCAACACCCTCCATGCCACAACCTCCTTTCAGGTAGCTGTAGACAGCGATCAGGTCTCACCTCAGTCTCCTTTTCTCCAGGCTGAACAGCCCGAGTTCCCTCAGCTGCTCCTCATCAGACTTGTGCTCCAGACCCTTCACCAGCTTTGTTGCCCTTCTCCGAACTCTCTAGTACCTCAATGTCTTTCTTGTAGTGAGGGCTTGAATGATTGTATTGTTATTTACAGGTGAATATACTGTTTAACACGTACAAGGCAAGCCCCTGGGTTTAGTTTTCAGCCAGTGGGAGTGGGATATTTTACTTTTCAGCAAAGAAGAAAAACAGCACAGAAAAATCCAGATATTTACTTCACTCAGGGAAGAATCTTATTAAGCTCACCTACCATGTGAAAGGGTGAGACCATTTTTTTCTGCTAAAACTTGTGTAGCCTTCGTGGGCTCATGATTGCATACTGTCTGAACAATGCGTGTGAAATCGCTTGTTTTGCAGCAGCAAATATTTCAGTAAATCTGTGTGAAGCATAAGCACAGCACACTAGCAATAGAAATCCAGCTTGGATTAGTAAGAAGTGTTTGTGTTTATAGTTTCTTCAGTGCTGAGATATTTCCCCATTATATAGGAAATTCTATCACTGATTTGAAGTGGACTGGGTTCAGAGCCTGCCAGTGATGCTTGCCAAAGCTCGCATCTCTTGATGCCCCATGTTTGGTGTTCTCTGTGACCTTAGGAAAATCATATTGTCTCCTATTTTATTTTTTTCTGTGTGGCATTATTAACTTTTAACCACCATTCTTCACAATTTACTGAAACAGTGCTTGAAAGTATACTCAGCTATCACAGTGCTACTTGTGGCCTCAAACAACTTAGGGTGTGTCAGTGCTTGCATCATAAGGCATGGTTTTCAGGATGCAACTACACTAAATAAGTACTTTCTGCTCTGAAATATGAATGACAAGGTACATTAGCAAGAAGATTTGATTTTAATTCATTTGTTTTAATGGAAAGCTCTTGAGAGTGAGAGAGATTGGCTTTGGCTCGGGTACAAGGCCTGCATGCTTCCCACGGATCGCTATGTTGCCTCACCCCAGCCTTCCTGGCATCAGCTCTCCTCTGGAAGGCTTTGCATTATAGTGAAAGGATAAAAGGCTGCTATAAGGGCTTTTCTCCTGTGGGTGCTTAGGATAAGAGCAGTAGCTTTAATTTCATCTGTACTAAATGTGAAATTTGAATCTGGTTTTGTGGAAAGTAAACAGTTCGGTCATTAAGACATGTAAACACAAGGTTTACTGATTTGGCCAGTTCATGTTCTCTGTCAAAGAAAAAAATGTTTATTCATGAAATGGGTCTTCTATAGCTCCAACATAATTATGAATAAAATTCCTGTACTACTTTTAAAAATAAGTAGAAATCATAGTTTGATTACTACATAAAGAGGAAAAAGGAAGACTAGGTAGAAGACTGGTTTCCAGTATCATTGTCTGCTCATTTTAAGGCTGTAGATTTGTATAAGGACATGGTACTCTGTATAAATAATTTTTTGCTGCCCTAATGGGACATATGTGCCTTGAGGTTATTACTCCTTGAGAAGAACATGCACACTCAGAATGTCCAAGAGTTAAAGCAATAGGACATTAGCTTCTGCAGTTGTTATCCTGCAAGAAGTCTGTGGACTTTGCTGGTGGAGAATAATTACTACTCTTTTGGGAAGTAAAAGTCTCCTGTCTTTAACATCCACAGAATATGTGATTAGATATCACAGGGCACTGCCTTGGATTATAACCAGTCTGATTGCTGAGCCTGAAAATCCGGTCCTTTAAACTGCCTGCAGTTCGATTACACCTTTCTGTTAGGACTTCAGCTTCTGAGGGCAGAGGCATCAGAAGCAGGTTGAAAACTGCCCTTATACTTCAAGATATGCTCTCCTAGGTCTGTTCAGGACTGTATCTTTATGTGTGTATGTGCTGAGGGGGGAATGAAAATTTTCTGTTTACAAAGAAATGTAAACATAACCAAGCACTCCTCGAGTATCCGCTCATCTGGGAGCACTTGGGGATCTTTAATGAAGAGGACAGCCGTGGCTCAGAGTGCTCAAGGGAATAATGCTCAGGAAGTGTGGGTACAAGGAGAAAACTTATGTTCCAGTCTTCCTCCATTTGACCACAGCCTTTATGCCTTCCAGGTTTTTTATGGGTTCTAGTGGGAAATCAATGTTGCTGTAGGCTAGACTAGGCTTTGCTGGAGCTAGAAGAAACCATGCTATTGAAAAACAAAGATTAAAAACTTGTTTAAGGTAGAGCTTGGTAAATTTATGGATGGAACTAGATGACAAGGTTGTTAGAAATTGAACCAATTAGTATGAGTCTGTGGGTGTTCAGCTTGGTGGTATGCCCCAAGGAGATGTAATTGATGTTGGCAGTGTTTATTTGTACCATTTTTATACGAATAGCCACACACAGCTTGCTGGAATTGTGCCCTGACCTTCCATTATATATCCTATGTTCTCAGGAGGTGGTGTGGTGGGTTTTTGTTTGTTTGTTTGTTTGCTTTTTCTTGTTTAAAGCATACAAGAGTGGCTGCAAGTAAATAGGTAGGAGAAACTGGTGGGATCTGCTGGTACTATGAGAAATATCAGTAAGTCGTCAATGCCTGGATGGTTTGTCATGTTCACCTGCACAGCCCTGTCACCAGATTTACATCTCAGGGAGGATTCTCACCTGGGTTTGGAAGTCAGGGATGGGTTAGTTGGTTGGTTGGTTATCACTTCAATTCCATTGCAAAATGGGCCACTTCCTTGGAGCTTTAGGTCTCTTTAAGACAGAAATGTAATCTTTGGGGTTGGGGGTGGTGGTGTTTCGTTTTGTTCTAAATAGGGTGTTGTGAAGTGCTTGTTAGCAGCAATGTGGAGTCAATTATTTAAAAGTTAAGTTAAAATAAGAATCTATTGCCTGTAATAAGAATATTTGCCTACTTGCTCTGTGAGGGATTAGGCTTGATGATGTTGGTAATGCGCTCTGTTCTTGTGACCGGGGCTGAGCAACTGAGCCTGGCACTTCCAACTTCTGAGTGTTTGGGTTTTATGACTGAATTAACACTTTTAGTGTACTTCCTTATGAGTTTAGTATGTAAAACAAAATATTGCTTTATGCAAATTGTTTTTTGAAAAATATTGATTAGAAAAGTAACTCATTCTTTTCAATCATAAAAACCCCGAACTTTCACATGTAGGAAATATCTACAAAAATGATACAAAAGGTACTTTTTGCATCAGCATGGAATATTTGTATTTCTTACTCTTGCAGTTTTACCTTGTATCAATTTATTTTTCAGCCAGTAATGATTTTGAAAGATGAAGAATTTACCTTTGGTTTTACATTCAAAGAAACAAAACTATAAAAGAAACAGGCATCTGCTTCAACAGTTGTTTCATTAGCTACATTCCAGTCACTCATGAAATTAATCCCTCAAAAAATGTTTTTAGTCCTGAGGCAGATCTCTTTCAAAAAGGTGAATCTCTATAAATTAAATTGGTGTAATATTCAGTCCTTTTTAAATATTTGCAAATTTATTTTGTGCCAAGATAATACATAAATATTGCACCTTCTCACTCAATAAGTCTTTTATTCAAATATATTAACAGATTTCTGTGTCTAATGAGAAATTTTGAACTTCTGTTGCCAGTACATGGGCTGCATCTGTTATGAAGATTTGATTAATGATTGCTCTTTCACATACATCAGTGAAGGAATAATTTACCCACATGATATTTATCAACTGTCTGTGAGCTATAGGAGTGCTTATCATATAAACACATTTTCTTTTTTCAAAAGACATGAAAAACTGCTTCAAAACCTTCTGAATGGAGCACTGGCCCAGTCTGTGTTTGGAAATAAAGCTGCCACCTTCAGAAAGTTTAGAGTATTATCTAATTACCTACCATACTGTCTAACTTCCAACTATAGGAGCCCTGCAAACCAACATCTTCCATGCTGTCAGGGGAGTAGGAGGTAGCATCACAGTAGCTCTTGGGCTGAAAAAGGATTATACTGTGATCTGACCTGAATTCACAAGGGTTGTACATGCAAATGTCTTGAGATGAATTTCGAGGCTGGTTCTTCTTTGTGGTAGAGATCAACCTGGACATTGATGGGATAACTAGTTTATTGAAAATATTTACCATATATTGATATGTATTGATAGGTATTGTGAGAAGTGAGGAGTACGGTTTTCTGCTGTGTTCCTTATACAATTGAAATTCTAATCAGAAGATGAAGATATTTAATTTGTTAAGTTTTGCATTCTAAAGGCTTGCTAAACTTCTCTTCTCAGCTTAAATTTCCTCCAGTGATTTTTTTTCCTTCACTGTATTTATTCTCTTTTAAAGAGATGCTTTCTTTAGTTGCATTTTGCTCTGCTGTCTGACACAAATTCTGCCTTTTTAACAGTGCTTCTGCCTGAACTTGAAAAAAAGAGAAAATTCTCTGACCTTCTTTGCCTATTTTCCATGTCATATAATGCCTTTTGTGAGAAGCATTGGCAAGGAACTTGGGTGCATAAAACTGTGAAATACATGAAAATCCTAAAAGCATCATATAAAAAATTGAATGTCTAAATGTATAAAGCTCACACAGCATATCATCCTCCTACATATTTAACAGTTTTTCCTGAGCAGTAGGCAGCTCGTGTTGGAAAGTTCATGAATATTTTATTCTGTGAGATGAAAAGTAACCATGGAGCAAACATGCAAGACTTACATTTTTTATTTTGTTTATTCCTTTTTTGTTGTTTTGTTTTTGTTTTCATATGGGTGAATCAGCCTTTCATCTCCCACAAACCTTCTAAAATTATTCCCATCAACTTAGTAGTACTCGCTGTTCAGGGCAGACCTCATCAGCTGGAGGTTCCCTTAGTGAAGAACTAAGCTAAGCAGCAGATCATGACTGTTTCTTTAGTCTTGGGGCAGTCTATGAAGGAAAAAGAAATAGAGCAGAGAGAAATTAAAAATAGTTCTGAAATGATAATGCTGAATGTAAAAATTAAAATATAGTTTGAATTTTTACTGATGCTGGGAACTGTAAAGTTCTGTAACCTTCTGAACTGAGGACAGAAGCAGAAAGCTGGGACTTCCAGAAAAGGGATTTTTGACACAGCACCTAGCTGAAGAGAAACCAGCCACCCTATGGGAAGTGTTTGTCTTAGTCTGGTAGTCAGGCTGTTGTAGTGCAGGTAGTGAAAAGATGGAAGAGAAATATGATTTATAGGTAGAAATAATACCTTTTCTTAGATCAGGAGTCATAGGAAGAAATATGCAAGACTTCGACTGTGTAAGCCCCTGTTTGGATGAGAAACAGAAAAAACAGAGATAGTACAGGTTGAAGACGGTTGCTATGAATTATGTAGATCACCTAGACAACTCAGAGAAAAGGATTCTTCCTACCTGAGGTGCACAGTGCACTGTTGTTATGGATCACATTGTTTGATCTGGAGGAGACAAGGCTGAGGCTGCTAAAACTTGCGGACATAAGGATATTCCTTCAACTCTATGGGTATGTTAGAGGCAATGCATGATCATTTTTGTCTGGGCAATGATTTTGTTACCATGCTGGAATTTCTTTTACTGCTTGTTGAAGGAGATCTGTTGAAATTATTATAATGCAGTTTTAAAATATTGTTTTATGGCTCACCCCTACCAAGGACTCTTTAGAGCTTCTGTTGCCCTTTACTCTCATTTTTTCTTTATTTCTTTCTTTTTTTCCTTTTCTTTTTTTAAATTTTTAAAGTTTTTTTCCTTCTTCCCCCCCCCCTTTTTTTAAGGTTCCTTCATTCCTTCCTTCCTTCCTCCCTCCCTTTCTTCCTTCCTCCCTCCCCCTCCCTCCTTCCTCCCAAATCTGCTTAACTTACATCGCACTCTCATTTTTTCTACATTAATCAGAGAATTCTCTTTTCTGTGGCAATATGTCAGGGAAGTTAACTGAACATGCCAGTACAAGTTCCCCAGGTGTCATATCACATGCATGGCATCTAGAACAGAAATAAATAAATGATATGTATATATTGCAGTTGGATGCAGCAGAAAGAAAAACCTTCAGCAGCTGCCAACGTTTATTTAGTACAGTTGCTGAAAACAGATAATCATTCTACAGCTGTAACACTGAGGTGGCCAGAAGATCTGTAAAGGGCCAGCAACTGAATAACTGTCTTTTTTAAAAAATGGAAATGCTAGTAATTGGTAATCAAGTTCCAAAATGGTCCCTTGGAGCAGAGCACAGATGCAAGAGGACAGCCAAGAGCACCTGAGCAATTCATGGCTGGTGGGAGGGGGCAGAAACCAATGGAAAAGAGGCAGTTGACCACAGCTAAAGATTTGTCGTAAGTCTGCGCTTTATTTCTGTAAATCCTAAAATGTACAACAGTATTCTAAGTGTTTTATCCCTGTAGATCAGAAGAAGGGATAAGCCAAAACACGTGGAAAACGTATAATATCCATAGCTCCTCATTTGAAACTGAGGATTTGAAACACCATTTACTGTATACTTAAGAAAAGTTCAGGATAGTTTGTGACTTGTGTGTAATAAAACGTGTATGTTCACACATACAGCAGTTGGAGGAGAGGAGGTTTTCTCACAGTTTGATAAAGAGATAATATATTGATGAACTGTGCTGGGAGCAGGAAACTGGGAGCCTGCTGCCTTTCTTCCAGTTCACACGATCTAAAAAGAAAGCTGTACAAACGGGGCTGGGCTTGCCTCCTTTGAAGGGACTTTGCAGATCCATCAATAAAGATGAGCACTTACAAAGATGTAAAGTTACTACATGTTCCTCTTTCTTGGAAGGGCGGCTGTGAGGATTAAGTGCTGTGGCATAACATCACAAGATGTGCTGGAACTCCCCAAGTCCTCCTTCAGTTTTTCAAGTCCTTATTGCTCTTCTTTTTGCATGTAAGCTTGAAACTATTGCAAGTCTTCAAAGCCTTTAGGCTTTTCTCTCAGCATATGTTTATACCAGTAGAGTACCACTGAGCATTCACTACTTTGTTACATTTGTGCCCCCTAATCAACACTTCACTCTGTAGGTAAAACAGATGGAATTTGTTTGCTCATGAATTATGCAAAATTATAGTTTATTAAGTTCCTGCACTTTAATGGGCAAATGAGCTAATGGCTATGTAGGTGGGCTGGGTACTACACAGTGTGTAGCTGAGTAGATGGACTACAATTGCTTCAATTCGCTAACTATGCTTTCAAGTACACCTGTTCTCCATTGTGGTTTTCAGCTGGAAAATCTGCCATCTGGAATCAGATCAGGTTTTAAACAACAAAACGTGAATAGCTATAAATTTAGACCAAAACACTTTTTCTCAGCTAAAAGAACGCACTCTTTCATGGAACTTCATATCAGAAGCAACTATTTACTGAGAAATATAATGATAATTAGAAAGTAAGAGTTTCATATGGCATGCAAGTGGATGATGAAAGCTGAAAACGAGGGAAATACGTGAAGTGTATTGGCACCACTTTAAGTTTTTCAGAATGCATTTAGTCAGAACCTAATTTGGCTTGAAATGTCTGTTTGTTGAAATTCCATTTTTTATGTTCTGAGAGTTGGAATATAAAGCTCCAATGAATCTTTTTTGATTTAAAGGGAATGAACTGGAAATTATAGGAAGCAGCAGATGACAGGTGTGTTATTTGGCCATTGCCTATCTTTATTTATGTTATTCACAGACAGGAGATGGGCTTCTCTCTTTTTTTTGATAGGTAGACAAATTTTCACGGAAGATGTTTTAAAAATCTTGCTTTTGAAAGACTCAGTTTCATAATACTAGCCCAAAAGTACAAGAAACTATTTTGCAAGGTATCTGGTAATGTATAAAAAGGCAATAATTAAGATAGGAGAATTAATCGTTTAAATTACTTTTAGTTTCTGGTAAGCATGAAGAGTTTGTGGCCATAGAGGTGACTTATTAAAAAGAAACTATATGTAAAGAGAAAAATAAGTAGTATGTATTAACTAATCAGTTAATTAATTTTATAGCTCTTCTTCTTGGTGTGGGAGAGTAAAAAACTAAAAAGATGAGCCAAAATATGCCTTTATATACACTAGTGCCAGTGCATTGACTTCAGTGGGATTGCAGAGCTGCAACAAAATGCTGGAATGTGGCTGTTAAGATGGAGCCTGAATGACAAACAGCTTCCTGCCCTGCTAAGGGCAAAGGCAGATCCCCTTTTCTGCAGACATCGAAGATAACTTTACAGCTACCTGTGTGTTATCGCTGGGATGGAGGTTATTATGACCAAAGGATACGAGCTGCAAGGAAGAATTATTTATCCAGTTGTCATTCAGGTCTTCCAAAATGCTTTAGGAAGGTATTTAGAGCTAAGATGAAAAGCTTTGCTCTGAAATGAAATAAGGATGTTTACACACTTTTTTTTCCTATGGGACTGGTAAGTTGTAGGAGAGGACAAGTAACAAGCAGCTTGGGGAAGGGTGGCAACACTGAGCCAATCTGGTAGTTTCCAAAATAGTAAAGGATATATCTTCCCTAACTCTCCAGTCACTACTTTGTGGTAATTACTGTTTCCTCTTGCTGCTTTTATGCCAGGGAGAGTGATTTTAGGTGTTGATTTTGGTGGTTTGAAAACATTTTTTTTCCCCTTCAAAAGAGGAGTGTTTGACTGCCAATACTGCATGATGCATAAATGATGAGCACTGATGACAGCTGCTCACTCACATTTGTCATCATTATGTAAACCACCGTCTGTCAGAAATGGGCACTGTCTGAATAAAAAGCAGAAGAGCTCTGCTGAATATCGACCACTGGACTGGGCTGAGCTACAGCAGGGCTGGAAAGATTGTCTCATTGTAGACTCAACTTCTTCCTTTTGCATTTGTTGCAGTGATTTGCTTTCAGATTAAATGGAATCATAAATTGGCAGGTTGGAAGGGACCACGAGGTTCATCTGGTCCAACCTTTCTTGGCAAAATGCACAGTCTAGACAAGATGGCCCAGCACTCTGTCCAACTGAATCTTAAAAGCGTCCAATGTTGGGGAATCCACCACTGCCCCAGCTGAGATTACCCCTATGGCTGATTGTTCTCATAGTGAAAAATTTCCCTCTTGTGTCCAGTCGAAATCTTCCCAGGAGTAACTTGTAGACATTACCCATGTGACTTCTTGTAAAAAGGGAGTCTCCATCTTCTTTGTAGTCACCCTTTAAATACTGAAACATGGTGATGAGGTCTTCCCTAAGCCTTCTTTTCTCAAGGCTGAAGAGACCCAGTTCTCTCAGCCTTTCCTCATACGGCAGCCTCCCAGCCCTTTGATCATCTCTGTGGCCCTTGTCTGGACACTCTCCAGCCTGTCCACATCTTTTTTATATAGCAGGGACCAAAACTGAACACATTGTGTGCCTTGGCTGGGCGACACGCGTGCCTTGCGTCTGGTACTGTGCTCCCAAATAAGCATTCAGCAGTGAAGAACTAAGCTAATAATGTAAATTGTTTCAAATGTTGCCAGTGACTGTTGCAGCTTTTGTATCACATTTGCTGTGAATGACCATGTTAAATTCGAGAAAAAAAAGTTGGACAACCTGGTTATTGCTTTTCCAGCCATACAGCTCTCAAATTCTGCACCCAACAGGCTTGGAAATAAGTACTGAAAGACTACAGTGGCCATAATAGAAGGAAAAGAGTAATGACCAATCTGAAATAGGGTGAAATACGGTTTTCTGCTTTGTAATATAGCATAGTTTGGAAATGTTTATCTGAAGATACATTATTGTTGTCCAGTTAGTAAGAAATTATGTTTGAGAAAATTCCAGTTAAATATATTAAAACACCTCCCTTATGATAGTTACAAATTGCTATACAGGTTTTGCTGTTCAGGTGCTCTTTTTTTTTTTTTTTTTTTTTTTTTTTTTTTTTTTTTTTTTTTTTTTTTTTTTTTTTTTTTTCCCCCAGATTTATCTCCTTGTTTTTATGTTACAGCTAGGTTAGCACTAGTTTAAACCCAGCAGGGAAATATTCCACATTGGCCAGTATACACTAAAACTGCAGTAATCTCCAGCTGAGACAACTCCTACAACAGAAAGTATTTGTGGTGTTCACGGGACTTGTGTTGCTGTAATGTTGAAAATTATCATTTAGAATTATTAATACACTATGATCCATGATTAAAAATATATATTGAAAATACCCTTTTTAATTTCAGGGGAGGAGAGAGAGCATATATATATTTATGTGTATATATACTTATTTCTAAATGGAAGTAGTACCACAAGCTACAATAAAATATGAAATAAACACCCTATTACTGAAAACATCTCTTAATGTTAGCTTAAGGTAGCTAAACAGGCCTTTAATAAGGACCTTCCTCCTAGGTGCCAGCTTTCTTGGCTGCTCTGAGTCTGTGAATCCTGCGACACGGCTCTCCTGTGGTGGTGGAGGGAAGGGGGAAGAGCAGGAGGGAAGAGGAGGGTGGCTGAGCTGCATGGTGACTTCCAAAGCACGGCACCTGAAGATGCTTCTTGTGGAGGTTAATGGAGGCTACAACTCCCTTGGTCCTCATGTCCTATAAATCTCAGAGGCATCGCAGAGTGATGGTGCCTCTCTGAACGATGCTGCAGTGCACACACAGGGCAGGAGACAAGCAGGTACTAAATTTTGTGCATGCTGGGGGTTTACCTCTCCATGTTGACAGTGACGCAATATTATACATCCCGCTCTTGATCACAGTCCGTTTAAAACGTGATTAGTGCATTTAGTCAAGACTTGAATAGAAAATAACCATCCATGTAAAAATATTTGTTGTGCGTGTGACTTTTTTTCCACTGGATTAATAAATTAGCCAGAAAGAGGTTTCATGCAGTTTTGTGGTGTTTATTAACTGCTATGCAATACTGTACTTTAGAAAAAGTTAACTCTTTTCAATTTTATTAAGCAATAGAACTGAACAGTTCATGGCCAAATGTACTAAATGCAGGAAACAGTCAATTTTAATTATTATTTTCTTTTTAGCAGTACTAATCAAATACTCAACATATCAGACTGAACAATGTTTTTCATTGCAGTTTGTGCTTGGTCTCAGTTACCTGAGATTGCAGATTTTGCACCAAAGAGTTTGGAAGGATTACAGTGCAGGGTTTATAGAGCTGGCCATCTGGAGCAGAACTGAACGAGTGTTTTGTTATGGAGCACACAATCCAGCAATTCCCAGTATCAACACACAGCACTTCCAGTTTTCCCCAAATCTGGATGCCTCCTTAACCTTCTTTCTGTTTTTAACAAAGTGACACAAAGTCTCCCCTCTTCACTACTGCATTATTTATGTTTTGCTGCTAAGCCTTTTTCTGGTTCTTCTTAAACTACTTAGACATTCTACTTTTTCCAGCTTTTGCCTTCACTAGGAGGCAGAAGGCTAGAAGTCAGCTATGTTTACATTCTCTATACTTCCTGCAGACTTCTTTTACTTCTTTCCAAGCTCAAGAAATCAGCTTCAAGGAAAAAGGCTACCTGTATTTTTGTCTGTTGGTGACTTGACTCTGACAGTAATTGATCTACACCAGCATGAGGAAGAAATTTTTTACAATGAGGGTGTTAAAATACAAGAATAGGTTGCCCAGAGAGGTGGTAGATGCCCCAACCCTGGAAACATTCAAGGCCAGGCTGGATGTGGCTCTGAGCAACCTGATCTAGTTGAGGGCCTCCCTGCTTTTTGTGGGGGCTTGGGCTAGATGACCATTGAAGGTCCCTTCCAACCCAAGCTGTTCTACAGTTCTATGATTCGATTCTATGATTCTATGGTCATATTGGGTGTAACGCATTTTGTGTCTATACTATAATGCCTATGTTTTGCAGTCTCTTTAGTTGTGCTAGCTTAGGGTTTAAGTTTGCGTGCAGACTCAAGTTCGGTATTGTCTTTGCTTACTAGTTTTGTTTCAAAGGGTGCAGTCCTTTCCTCTTGGCATGAGAAAAGAGCCAAACTCCTAGGGATTTCCCTGGCTGGAACTGGCTTTGTCTGCTTCATGGGGAACCTTCAACCAAAACATGAGCACAATGGTTCAGACTTTGTAAGATCTTCATGAAGTGCCCACAGTATTTCTAACCTGTTCAAAGCATTTTTCGCTTGCTGTTTGCAGGGGATTTAAGATAAAAAGGTGGAAGAAACAGCTGAGATAGATGTGTAAACCACTTGTGATCTGTTAATGTTGTTAGCTGTCCTTGTGTGACAAATACGCAAGTATTTTCACTTAACTGATTTTGTCACATTTATAGTCAGGAAAAAAATTATATTTCCAGTATTTAAAATGAACCAACAACATTTATTCTGTTCCAACATTTACAGTGGAGTCTATTTGTTTTTTTTTTACTTTTTTCTTCTTAATTTTCACCTGTGAACTGATTCACAGGATTTGTTAAATCTTTCAGTAGTATAGCGCGTTTGGTCTGCCTCTAAGAATTTTCTAGTCTTGCATTTGCTGCTGAGATAAAATAAGCAAGGGGAAAAATGGAAAACCGCTTTGCAGAAATGAACCTTATTACAGCTTTGAGGAAATAACACTGTAATTAAAGCTGATATAGATATTTTATTCAAATCCTTTCTCTTCTGCTGTGCATAGCATATTGAAAATGATGTTGCAATGATTTATCATTTAAAAACTCTTTAATGGACAGTTTGTGGAGAGAATTTTTACTTAACTTCTGCTGCTTTAATTCAGACTTCTATGAACTTTTGAACAGAAAAACTTGGAAACTGGCTTTAAACTTCTATTTTGTGCCGAACTCTGTATACTATTTCCATGGATGTCCCTACATGATGGAATTATGTCTTTTTTTCCTCTCAAGAGCCAGAATATTGGAGTTTGGGTTTTGACATTAATGTATATGATGTTCTGTAATTATTAAATATTTCTTTTTGCAAGAGTAGATGTGGAAAGGGAGCAAACAGAAAGAAAAACATTATTCATAAAACTGACTAGCTTTCAAGTTCTTGCATTGCACCTGTGACTCTACCATCTGGAGGCCTTCCAGATTTGGGAGTTTGGAGGAGAAAAAAAACCCCAAAAGAAATAATAATAAAAAAGGGTAAATATGAACATACTTGCTCTCATTTCCTTCCATCTCAGCCATGATACGCACTATTGAGCTAGAAAAGTCATGAGATCAGACACTTTTGCTTAGATTGCCAGCATGAGAGTACTTGGAAAGAAGAGTTGCATCTTCTTCTTTCCTTTTAAAGTCAGTTCTAGTAAGTCAGTTGCATGTCAGTTCTAGTTCTCACAGCTTCTTTGTCCCTCTTAGAAATTGCAATTTATATTTTTCAATTAGAAAATAAAAAGATAGAACAGACAGATAAAATCTAGAACAGAAGATTCGAAGATTTACTCAGGCATGTTCTGTAATTAGCTCTTCCCCTTTTTCTGGTCAGCAACACCTCCAATTATTTTAGTCTTTTCTCATTGCAGCCTTTTCTAATGCCTTCTTTTCATTTAACAATGATGATAGTTTCTCTGAACACAGAGTATAATTTCAGTTTCTCTGAACAGAGCAAGAATCGAATAAACCTGTAGCTGTTACCTGCAGTTATATCGCTTTTTATCTTTCATGACAAATCCCCTCTTCCAGTTGCTTATATTTTTGTCAAAATCACTTAATACCAGTAGGCACTGGTATAATTTACGGTACACAGAAGGGTAAGTTTATCAAGTAGATCCCTTTCCCTCACAAAGAGGAACTGTATCTCTAAAATTTTTATGCTTAAATGAGAAGGAAGTTATATACATGAAATATAACAAATTTCAAAAACACACAGTAGTTGCAAAGATGCAAATATAGTTATTTGAAGAATTTTATTTTATTTTTTTTTTAAGAAGTGCAAATTTTGTGATAGTAAGAGGTTGTTATTTTCACATGGGAAAAGTAGCAAAGAGTATTTTCAGTGATCTTTGTTAGTGTAGGTTCAGGGTTCCCAACTACGGAAAGCATATAACTAGTGGTATGAAACCCCCTTCAAAGTGGCTTGTAAAAACTACATAAGTAGGTGATATTTCATATTATGTCTGAAAACCTTTGATATAAGCCATCTAGGCTGAATTAAAATCCTTTCAGGTGAGGAGAAGGGTGACTTTCTGCCTTGTCTTCTGAATCCATACAGAGAGCTTAACTATGAGCTCTTGACTACGAAAATTCATGCTATACCATCAAGTAGCATAGGTAAAATAAGGAAACAACCTTTTTTTTTCCTGTGGCAAACTTTTTTTTTTTTTTTTAATGTATTTTGTTAATGGCAGGAAAAATGGAAGAACGACTACAGCAAAATACTATGCAGCTAAAGGTATCAACTGTGAGGAACACTTTCCTAACAAATCTACTCTCTGCTTCAGCTTTAATCCCCTTCTGCAAGAATATTTTCCCAGATGCTTTTCAAGGAGAGGTCCCCCACACTGGTGCTGAGCTGGAGTCAAAGCCTGACCACATACCAGGCTGGCAACTCTTAACAAGCTCAGATTAGTGAAAGCATAAACTCTTGTCATCATATTCATCTGCATGATGAAATTTGTTGGAGCTCAACAGGTTGTTCTAAAAAAAGCCTACGCATAGCAGTAGATAACTTATTTTCAATTCTCAGCATTGGAGATGCACTGAGATTTCTAAGATTGTTCAGAGATAACTATTAATAGCACCATGCGCAAAGAAAGTCTCTAATGCTTCAAAGGGATGCACAAAGCCTAGGGGGATGCTCAGGCTTACTGCTGTGTGTGATTGCAGAAGGAAGTCATGAGGCTTGCACACTTCAAAAGTCAGGGCATGCAAAAGTTCAAGCAGCCCACGCAAATTCACCTCCCCCCTTCTGCTTGTTCATTACAGTGCATATAATTGCTCAATCAGCTTCATTTCTTCAGGGTGTTTCCTTTAACAGTTAAGAGATTTGATGATGTAAATATGAATGAAGTTCTTCACTAACGTTTACTGGTATTGAGATTTTTAGCCAAATAGAAATGAAAGATTTTTGTTTTATTGCTGCTGCTTTGCCTTGACAATCAGTATCTTTTTTTGACTATGACTTTGTCTAGTAAAGATCTCTCTTGTCTATCTAAGCAAGCTTCTGCACTCAAGTGCCTATATGGTACATAATTTAATGGTGTTTTGGTCTTTGGGTAGCATTTTTACATGCTGCCATAGCTGAAAGAAAAATGACGTGTGAACAGTACCCTGTCTGCCAATATTTAAATGTAATCTATTACAAATATTTTATTTCCATACAGAAAAGAAACACATTTCTTTAAAAACAGGGCTATTTTGTGGGAATGGAGTCTTAACTTCATACATCATGGTTTTCCAGTCCAACAAAATGACTCTGGCATGGTACAAACACATACAGGTTTAAACCTGGGATAGTTTAAGCCCTCTCTGGAGTGTATGAGGTGAGGTAAAAATATACTAAACAGGACTATCACAGGTTTAAGTTCATGAGCTTTTCTTTTGTGTTGTGGAGGCTGAGGTACACACGCCGGTTAAAGCAGCTATGTCCTGCAACGGCTATTGTAATATGCCTTTCTTCTTTTCTAAATTAGGCTGTAACAAGGCTATAATTAAGCCTTTGTATTATTATTATTATTATTATTACTATTATTATTACTATTACTATTACTATTATTATAATCATCATCATCATCATTATCATAATTACAACAGCAATAACAATAACAATAATAATAATGTGGTTTCTGTGTTTTCATTGAGAACACCCCGCCTCTTTTAATACACAGACCAGCCTTTGTCTTTGGTTTCAGATGGAGAATGAGGTCTCTTTCTCTAATGAAATAAAGCCAATACATTGTTAAACGTGACCTCAAAAAGAGGGAATGTACATCATTGTCTTTATCCATGTAGAGTCAGGTAGTGCCAGTGTAATGGCTTCAAATAGGTGTTTTTGGACATTTACATTTCTTGCAGACTACTTTATGTAAAGTGAAAGGCAATAAACTGGTTAAAAATATTACTGTAATGGATTTTCCTGATAAGGTGAAATAGTCTAAACAGATTTATAGTGACTGAATTGATTTTAGATATAAGTGGCAGGTGAAATTGGTAGATTTGACATGTTCTAATTGCCTCCAGCACTAGCCAGTTAGTAAAGACATACAGTAACGTTAAATCTGCAAGTACAAGCTATATTAAAATACTTGAATTTATGTTCATGAACTACTTTTTCCTCTGCATACTGAGCCAATTTACTTCCAATGCCTTTATCACTGATTTGTCAGGTTTTGATGAGACTACTGCACTTTCAGGCTCATTTTTTGAAATTGTGTTGTTTTTTTCCTGTCTTCCCAAAGAGAGATGCTACAACTAGTGGTGAACTGCAGTGTTATCACTGAACGAGAGATAAGGCAGAACATTTTGAAAATGCTAGAATTTATATTTATGAAAAAGTATTTTAGAGGAAAAAGGAAATAGCTCATCATTAAAGCAAAGAACTAAAAGTGAGGCATGGTCTTTATTTCCAGCTCTGGTAGAAGCTTTAGGAAATTATTTAACCTTTTGTTTATGTCGTTATTTCCATGTCTGTAGAATGGCATGATAAAGGTGTAGAGGAAAGCTAAGCTAATCCAAGGCTGCAAAGAGACCTGTGGATGTGTCAGATGGAAACAACTGCAACTTACTTCAATGTGAGAATTTACCTTATTTAAATTAACTTGATTATCATGCTAATTAATTTTTTGTCTAGAGCACAAAGTACAATATTGAGTAGCTCATGTATCAGAGTAATAGCAGAAAAAAATGGTGGAAGACCTAGAAATGAATTTCATTTTCACATCATACAACAGAGACCACTTGGTTAGTCTCTGTTTAGTTTATTCCAACTCTGAAATAACTTTGAATTTCTACCAGGAATATGCAACAACGATAATCCTCAGGCATTATCTAGAGAAAGGAAATGATAATAGATTTTCAAATAAAGCAAAATCTGGAACTTCTGATTACTTGAACTTGAAAAGCTTATTGAGAAACCCTTGAGTTCAGCTAACTTGCACAGGTTTTTGATGGATAGTCTGTCCCTTCCTGGCCATTCTATCTATTTGATTTTGGAAATGCTTTTAGAGTTCTCCAGAGGTCTTGTTGCTTGAGGGAGCAGAGCACTGAAATTCTTTGGAGGTACTTTGGCTGAGATGGTTGAAACAAAGTGTTTGGCTTTGAAATTTGACTCTGGTTTAATTTCACTTTAGAGTGGAAGGTAGAAAGTAAATACGCTTCAATAGAAGTGTCTTCAATTAAGTAATTTTTCTATTGAAAAACAACTTTATGTTTTAAAATATCCATCCAATTAAGATTGAGAATACTAGTGTTTTTTATTTACTGTGGATCAGAACACTTATTGTCCCATGGTGAAATATTTAAGAGCCAGACTGTGCAAATGAAACAAACAGCTAAAAATAGTTGAATAATTAATTAATGAGATGCCTTTTACGCACTAAAGTGTCTCTAAGGGTTTATTGCCTTAGTGAAAAGAAAATGAAATTCTGTGTGTATTTTCCTGGTGGAAAATCAGCCAGTAGGAAGATTTTGTCTTTGCCATGAGTAACCTTCCAGGGAACAAATACAAAGGAGAAAAATCTGAAGCCAAACTAGTTCTTTATTTAGGAAAAAGTACTCAAAGTATCAGGATTAACATTCTTCTAACTAAATGATAAGCTTTTATCGAGTTAGGTAAATACTGTATATTTGAAAATTTTATCCCTAACATACGGGTTATTATAGCTACTAATTTTGCTATGCTAAAAAATACAGATATGTAAAGCTGGTGAAAAGATGAAGTTATTTGACATCCAGAAGGAAACTCTTTTAACGTTTCTTTTCAAGTCTGCAAGAACCTGAGGCACTTGATTGCAAGGAAATATATATGAAAGAGGAATGAGCAACCTCTCAAAGTGCAGGCTTTCTGAATAAAAAATCCCTGTGTAGATTTCAAGAAGAGGTAGTAACTGAACTGATTCCACCTTTTGATAATCTGCCTTTATATGAGAAAGGAAGCCTCATCCCTAGCAGTAACTTTGAACGAGTTTTAGGTTACACAATCCGCACCCCTTACACTATATAGAATAAGAACGTATCAGTACAGAGAGTTGGTCCACCCTCATGGTGATAAGCAGTGTGAATTGTGCCAAGCTTTTTATTTTTATCCAAGAAAGGATGATGTGAATTTGAATGTCAGATCTGGAGTTTTGAGATGGTAATCTCAGTCCTTCACAAGGCATTCCTGCATGTGTATAGTTTGCTATGCCTCAACATTGTCAACACTTAAAGGAAAAAATTATCAAGTGTATCTGATGCTTTTCCCTAGCCATTTGTTTTGTTAACATCTTACATACTTTATTTGTTGATTCTTGCAGTTTTTGCTTTGCAACTTCAAAAGCTATTTCAGTGTACTGGCCAGATAAAGCAATTGCTCAATAGGTGCAAAAAACTGTCTTATCAGAGCTCAGTAGCTCACTGCAGCTAAGGAAGAATCAAATAAAGATTCACAGTGTAAGTAACAGGCTTAAGATGGTGGGTTTTATAGCTCTCTGACTTAATAAATGCACAATATTTTATTGTCTCTGTTCTTTCAGCTCTTATAACTGTTTCATTTATGTACAAAGTAGTTGGACTAAGTGATTTACTTTCCTGTATCTTTAAAGCTAACTGTGCAAAAGAGAGAAATGTCTTAAAAATTTATACTGAAAGAATTTTAATTACCTAAACTCCAGCCTTAAAAATGTTTATTTCTGTCCTGTTTAGTAGTGACTTGAGAATCATGGATATTTAATTTGGAGAAGAATCAAAACAAGTGAACTTCAAATTGGCTTTTCAAAATCAGAATTTGAAGAGCTGTAGCTCCTGAAAGAAAAAAACAGTATTATTTGCACATAAAGGTCCTTGTCTGCACATAAAGTTCTTTGTCTAACTAGAGCAGTTTCTATTAGCCAGTAATATATGGTTTCTTATACTGAATTTCTTTTGAAAACAGTGACTTGAGGGGAAAATCATGTAAGCTAAAATGTTTTGTAGGCACCTTGAGCTTAAAAATGGTAGTTCTGAAGTGTAGGTGAAACCACACTGATTTTATATTGTGCTGCATTAAACTGTAGAAGACTATCCAGGCAGAAAGGTTTGAAGCACCATATACACTATCTAGTATGAATGTGCATGGAAAGTTAGCTGAATGATGATTTAAATGCACAGGCAATGCTATTGCCTATAGCCACAGTTTTTGATGTATCTCTAGAGAAATTCAGAAGAAATCCATCAGGAGAAGATTTTCAGCCTTTTCATATTTTTTTTTTTCTCTTTTCCCCCACTGTTTAAACACGAAAGTTAAAAGAGGCATATATCCGTGTGACAGTTGTTGGAAATAGAATGCAAGAATTTTTTATGAATGGGAGTGGGATCATTCTTAGCAATTTATGTCAGGCTTGTAAAACATCTTTCACCTACTCATCCAGATCTAGGATAATGGATTCACACTGAGCTTGAAAGACAAATGGACTTTCAATTATCTTTCTTCCTTTTTTGTACCTAATAGGTTGAACAACACCATGACCCTAGCTCAATAAATGGGGTAATTGCCTGTGTTGGAGAATCAGTGACTTCACAGTGTTTCTGTTAACTTCATAGGGAAACAGGATTTGTTTGACTTTTAAAAGTTTAAGCAACCTGGATTCTAGTAGGAGTTACCAACTCTCCTGGATTCTCCAGGGTGAAGATTCATCTTAGAAAATAAACAGAAATGTGTATTGAATTGTTCATGGTGCCTCCGAAACCCATGAAACTTTCAGAAAGAACTTTCCTGAGAAAGTCCTCTGCTTACGTTGAGTAGGGTTCCAATAGAGTCCCATACAGGACCTGATTTAGTTGTGCTTAACCAGTAGGTCAAGCATGACCAGGTTTAGTATTAGAGACTGTACTTGAGTAGGCAACGACATTTAATCAGGTAGCTGAAAGTCTGAAGAACCTTACTGATTTTAATCATGCTTCCCAGAAAACAAAATAAACTGACTTTTGTCCTTAAGATCTTTGATAGTTCATGTTCTACCCCCCATTGCAACTTCCAGGAACTATCCCTGAAGCTCTACACTTGTTTAGTTGACAGAGGCAGGTATGTTCATTGGAACATCACATGCGTGCAGTATGATGCACAACCAGATCTATATTTAAACAGACGAGGAGATATATTAGCCTTACCTGGATTTGTACTGTGAAAAAAATAAAGCTACTGTATCTTCTTTCCTACTTTTGTTCTGATTTGGGCTCAGTTGTTGTGGTTCTTCAGCCTCTTCAACCCAAATCCATCCTGTCACCCGGTGTACCCGCACCTGCAGACCCATCCAGACCAAAAGGTCAGTCACTCTGGTGTGTGCATGACTCCTTAGCTGGAAAAACTTGACATGTTTTCCACCTGAGGTGTAGACCCTGTTCTTTCAAAATGAAGCCCATCTGCAGCAAGTAGGTTTTTTTTCAGTTTCTTCTCAGCTGCCTGTTCCCAACACCAGCTATCTGCTAGATCCTTAGTTATCTGCTAGTCATTCCAGCCTCTGCTAACCCCCTCTCCAGGCACTTCCCTTCATCTTTGTTTCACACTGTTTATTTGCCCTCTCTTCTCTTGTAACTGCATTGTTCACACAACATACAACATTACAAGCATTTTACAGTCCTGGAGAATCTGAAGTTACTACTACAGAGGAAAAAGGGAGTTTTTCTTGCTGGAAGCATGATAATTACAGCTGTGGGCAAGATTTAAATAATTCTTCCCGGCGAGCTGGGTGGGTGCCTCAGGCTGTGTCGAGGCTGAACAATTTCTGCCTGAAGAGATCCTGGGTCTGCCAGATCCTCACAGGATTCCCAGATTTGCATGCCTGGCTTTCCTTCTTGGGGAAACCTTCTGGAGGAGGGAAGAGAGGAAACTGTTGTGTGTCTGAGTCTTCACCACAGCACAGTTTCAGAACAGGTCAAAACAAATTCCTGGACCCATGAGCTCAGAAAAACTCCCAGGTCGAAGTTGAGCTAAAGCTTTAGTAGGCAGGAGCATTTTGATAATCAGATGGAGAAGAATTCTTCTTTAATACATCATTAAGCCTGTGAACCAAAGTAGATTATTTATCTGCTGAAAAAAAAGTTTTAATTAGCATTTACTTTCATAAAAGTTTTCTGAGGACTGATATTTAGCTGAACTGCAGTCTACTGGGAAAGGGGACAACTGAGTGCTGTCTTGGAGTCCCTTAGCCAAATGTTAATTGTCTATGCTTGATAAGGACAATAAGTGCTGGAAGGGAGATGGTGCCTGCAGCCATTGTGGTGACAAACGTAAGATTGACTAGAACACAAGGAAGGTAACCCTTGGCTAAAGTTAGACTCAAAGTGAGATGCTGCCTGTGAAAATCTGAGCTTAAAGCAAAAATACATGATGTGTGGGATTTCTGCTAGCTAGAAAATCCTTCTAATAAGAAAACAAGGACTGGCAGGATAGTGCTACTTTTAGCACGAATTCTGCTCTAAGGCTTGGGCTTGGGCTATACATGGAACCTGTGACTTTCACTCTCTTCCGTAGATGTTATTTTATTGAGCTGTAAATGTCATGTGCATATAACCATTTTAATATTTCTGAGGCTGTCTGCCACACCAAACATTTAGTTCACCTCACATAAGCCTATAGACTATGTAAATTCCGTGGCACACATTTATCTCGTCTAAATGTCTAAACATTGATGCTGAATTGGGAAGATTTATTAAAAATGTATGAATGCAGGGTTTATAATTTGCATTTCAGCTGCTTTTGTTCCTAAGAACACACTTTAAATTTGAAGCTCTAGGAATTATTTCATTGAGGATTTATTAGCATCTATGTCCTTCTTTGCAGGCTCATGCAGTCTCAGGCCTTTGCAAAATAATTAGTGTTTCAGAGTGGAGCACTGGTGCAAAAACAAGTACTAGTCAGACAGCCTGAAAAGATGTAGGAATTGAAGCAGCAGAAATATATACAATCAATTTGGGAAAATACTTCAATGATAGTTTTAGTCATAGCCCATGCAAATGTCTGCTTTGGTTATGTTGCTGCTCCTGGTAGGAGGCATTAACAAAATGAGGTTTGCATGGGTCTGACTATTCATCGGCCAGGGAGAAAAATCACTAAGAAAATACACAGGATTTGAGTAATCTTAGTTGAGTTTAGTGACAATGTTTCTAGTCCATAGACAAAATCCTGAAGGAATTAGCAAATAATTTTCTCCTCTTGGCCCAGTCTAGAATGCGCTGTGGAAAAAGGCAGGACCATGGACACTTCCATGAGTTAACAACAATCATTTTCTGTTCCTTTTGGAAACGGACATGCAGTGTATCCAACAAGAAGCTAAACTGGGTCTCTGAGCTCCCAAGTGTACTTCCCCTCTTCAGTATGGCATAAGAAAAGTATAACTGATCTTCAGTCATTTATTTGCGGACTAATAAATGAATGCGGAAACCATTCCATGCTTACCTATCGATTTTGAGCGTTTCACCCTGAATTGTAACGCACAATATCTGTGTATGTTCCTGTCTGCATTGGTCATCTTAAAGGAACAAAGCTAAAAATTTCAGCAAATTAATTCTTAAAACTAGTACTTTATTAAAATGTCTATTGTTTGGTTTTTGTTTGTTTGTTTTGGTTTTTTGTTTTGTTTTGTTTTGTTTTTTTAAAGTCACATGAAGCAGAGAAGCCTCCAGACAAAAACTGTTTACCTCATGGGCTTTGAAGTTCAGGATCAGCACTGAAGTTTATGGCACAGGCCCCATGGCAGATGAGGACTCACGGAAAATTCACTAAAAAGTGAAAGAAAAAGAATTGTAACCTTAGAGTAAAAGTTGCACATGAGCATCTCTTAGCAACACAGTCCATAAAAATAAGGAAGCTAATGTTAATATCAACACCCAAAGTGCATATCACTCAAATATCATGACTATATAGAGTAATCCTGAGGATGAATTAAAAGGCAAAATAATTCCTGTCTTTATTACCTGGTGACAGGAGAGTTGTGGAATTACTGTCCTCATTGAGCTTGTCTGATCTTGCCTGGAACACAGCAAGTCCCAGAAAGTCCATCTACTAGAAAATAAAAGGAAATGCTGACGCATCCTGCTTCTTTATCATCCATATAATCCTCAGTTCCCTCTAGTATGTGAGTTGTCTGGTCGTTACTGGTATTTGTATTGCATTTTCCTTTGAGGAGACAGAGAACTTCTGCAGCTGATGAAGAGAAATCATCCTGGACCTAGACTCTGCTTTGCCCTTTCCAGTGTTTCTGTGGGTGTGAGTTTGTGAATTTCCCCCCCTGCAGCCACTTCAGTTTGGTCCATCATGTCTGCTTCTTTTTGCACTTTTCTTTATGTATCTTTTATGTGCAAAGAAGGATATCTCCAGCAAAGCTTCTCACTTCTCCCAGCTTTTCTCTGTACAACTGAGTACATCAAACATTTTACGTGTTCCAGGATCAATATCTCATGCCCAGCTGAGGTGCTGTGCCTCTTAAAAATGCTTATTTTTCTCTGCTGCCTATGATGGGAACCTAGATTTAGATGTCTACAGTACAGGCATCTACATTTGATCATTAGTGCTGCCATAATGCTGCATACGCTAGTTGTCTTGTTTTTGGATTCCATTTAAAATAACCCAGTGATCCACAGAAATTGAGGAATTAGCCATAAGAATAAAGGAGAGAATAATTTTTCCAGATTTCCTATTCTAGTATCATTTGATTGACGAGATCTAAGGATGAAAAGGAAGAAATGGATTGGCAGGACTTATTGGTGAAATGCTGTGTTAGAGCACTGTGCGAAGTCTTGTTTTACCTGACTACAGAGCAGGATGACTTTTATGTAGCTGAGACACAAGTGTCCATAGTGCCAGCTGTCGTGTAAACAAGTTCTAGGTCTATCTATGAATTCTATATTATACATACATTTATATTTAGAACTTATAAATTATAATGCATATATATTTACATATGTAATTTTAATGTATCTATTTTATATAAAGAATCAGCCGCTGTGTATCTGTTTTCATATAATCTATGCAATTTACTTCCATTCTGCATGAGTAATAAATATTTTGTACCTTTTGAGCGTCCACCTACAGGGCTTAACAGATTAATTGCTGTAATGTAAAATGACTCCACTGTCCCTGAAGATCACGCTCTGTCAAAATTGTGACTAATTAAGGCTTGTTTGCCATCCCAGTTGATGCAAGTAGAAATAACTATACACAAAGCTATATTCTTGTAATGAATTAAATAGCATTTTTGCTATACTTATTCAGAAATTTCTTCCACATGTTCATCAAATAGATAGTTATATTCTTCACCTAAAATTTTGAAGCAATTAAGACATTACTGATTTCATGGATTCAAATTATGTTAGAAAATCTCTAAGGCAGGGACTTGTCACTTCAGTGTGTGAAATTGTGCTCTCATTGCAAATGACGGTTTTGGTACTACCACAATTGAGTTAACTGCAGAAGATAGGAATCTTTTCATTTCATATATTTAGGATGTGCATTAAATGATTTATGGAGGGTTCTATTTTGTTTCTTCTGAAAACAAAAAATGTTATCAGCACTCTCTTAAAAACCGGACGTTTCCCTTTTTTACTTCCGCATGTACTTCACTAACACGACGTTAATTTACATCGTCCTGTGTCATACAGGGGATTGTAAAACTGTAAGATTCATACATTTGCTTGTTTCTGAAGTAATGTCATTTTCATACAGGCTTATTTTTCTTCCTTATGTGAAATATTTAATGTTTATCAGGGAAATAAAAAGCTCTTCTAGATGCAAGAACAGTATCTATTAAACACAGATGAACAAAATGAGTTAAAGCCTAGAAATTGTTTAGGTAACAATCTAGGTTTACATGGCTTTGTATTTGAATGAGTCCTGGCAGTTACGGACAGAAATAACTTGATACTTCGGTAATTGAGTAGTAGGTTCTGAAGTCTTCTGTACTAAATTGGTGGCAATTCATAACTGTATTTAGAGGAACTGATAACTGCAATATTTATGAGCATTATGCAGTATTTACAAGTCCTTATTGTCTGCTGAGCAGCAGTCAAATAACAAAATGAACAGATGACTCTCCCAAGCTTCTTAAAAAGATCTCAAGTAGTGGGGAAAATGGCTTATTAAGCTTAACTAATGCTGCTCAAACTACTTCTCTCTTCAGCATAGATTCACACTTGCAGGGTGAGGTGATGCAGTTCTTCCTTTGAATAAAGCAAACCTGTTCCTGACTGCATCCTGACTCTGGTACATTTATAGTGCTAGCTAGCCCTTGGCATAATGTCTGTGGCATATGCGTGTTTCGGAGAGCTGCACGCATCGGTTTTATTTGCAGCCTTTCAGGTAACCTTTTCAGGTTATTTGGGGATATGTAGAGGAGAGGAGACAAAACTGACTCCAGGCTGATTGTTGTGGAGCTGCAGAGCACTAGGAACCTCACAGAAATGAATTGCTGCTGGCCTCAGCAGCTCACACATTTTAAGGGGCTCAGGGAAGGTTTTTCCACCTTCTTCAGCTCAGCCTCTGCAGTCCAGGGGACAAGGTGACTCCTGGGGGCTGAGTGTCCTGACACATAACCCATTCTCTCCAGCTGGGTGACTTTTTCTAGCTGCTGATGCAGGTCTGTGATTAAAAGGCATTAGCTCAGAATGTATAGTTTGTTCTAGAGGTTTGTCTAATGCAATTTGTATAATGCATAATCATCCCTGTCTTGCTTATCTAATATGGGTGGAAAATAACTCAGGTTATGAAATTTGCAAGAGAGGCTCGTGGCTGCAACATTTTAAAAATAAAAGTGCTTGGTGATTGTTTATGCTTTTGTTCTCCTTTATGCAAATTGGCTGATAATAAATGAATGCAGTATTTTTTTTCTGTAGGCAAACTGAAAATATATAAGACATGAAATCCTCTATCCTGTATGACTCTAGTTCCTCAGTAAACCTGACTGAATGTTTATATCTTTGGTTTCTTTTCTGCGGTTTAGCATGGAGATTGGCACTAATTGTTACTGCTGAAATAAATCTATCACTACCTAATCATACTCTGTCAAATACACTGTTAAAGTAACGTTAGAAGTACTTTGGATGTGGGTGCTTATGTAGAAACTCCCACCTCTACCTTTCAGCATGTTTCACATCAAGGAGCTCTGTCTCTGTACTGCCTCTCTGAATAATGAATGCCATGGCAGTGTCTTCCTCTGTTTGCTGGGTTTCTCCTGCCTTTGTATTTTCTGGTACATCCCATCACCTACCTTGCTGAACAAGCCTTGAAATTGTGTGCTGGGAATGAGGAAACTCTCCAGCTCCCATGTAGCTGAGCTACACAATGTGCTGCAGTGTATACTTCATGTAGTCACTGTGTGACACTTGGGCTGTAGCTTCTTATGAGTCCACCTGTCTCACTTCATAGAGAGGCACTATTTCTCCTTCCCTTCGACTCAAACACATGCTTACCACCTGCAGCTTCTCTCATCAGATTTGCTGTTGCCTGTTGACAAAGGACTGCTTTGATGACAATTTTGATGCTGTCAGGCAAACAATAGCAACAGTTTGCTTTTATCTCTGGCACAATGTAGGTGGATCATCAATAGGAATATCAAATGCATCCTGTTTGAAGATGTTGTGTTGCATCAAATATTAAACATTTCTGCTCATCTAGATTATTTGACTAGGTCAAAATGTGGTCAATGTCATGTCGTTTTATGAGTCTATGTTTAATTTCTGTCCTTATTTCCTTTGACAGTAACAAGAAAATCAGTGAAAATGAAGCCGTTTAATGCATTTGTCATCTACGCCATTCAATGTCACTGATAAATGTGTTTCATACAGACCCGCTTTAACTTACTGCGCTGAAATCTACTTTATCTTTTTGTAAACTGTTCTGTTTCACCATAATGGTGTCCCATCTCATCATTTTTATGTAATAGGTGGTCTTGCTTCATAATGGTTTTGTTAATTTCTCCAAAACACTGCCAGGGCACAGTTGAAGCTCACTGATCTTCAAAAGTCACCTGGAAATCTTGTAAGAACTTGCATTTTTTCAAATTTTCAGTAGGTCTAGAAATAGCTTGAGAAACAAGATTGTGTCATTAAGGGCTTTGGTGGCAGGTAGAACACAGGAAGATGAAGGGGAGGATGGTCTAACTAACTGTTGAAGTCCTGATTCCTTTAATCTTTCCAGAGAAGCTGCAGTGGAGGATGTGGGAAATGAAGAGGTAAAAGAAGGTAATAAATAGTAAGATGAGAGTAGTCTTGTGAGGAGAAGATAGTAACTTTGTGACTACTATCTGTTAATAGATTACCTATACATCTGACTAATTTGAAATAATATAATGGATATACAGAAGCAAAACAATTGCCTTGTAAAAGCTGGACATGATTGAGACAGAAGGTTATATGAGATAGCATCTACAGGAAGAGACAAGAAAACCCATCAATTAGTTTTGAATTAGCAATGTGTTTTCCGGATAAAAATACTTATATTTTCAGTAAAATCTAAACATTTTATCTGCTTATGTGTGTGCGAATGTAAGTTAGAAGCAAGGTATTTTTAAACAACTTCTTCTGATTTTCCAGCTACTGAGAAAGATCCTTTATTTCTTTTAAACGATTATTTTAGTTATTTTCAAAGGACAAGAGATAAGGTAAGGGAAAGAAGCTATAGCTATTTTTCCACTGAGGTTTTGGTAATTCCATTGAAGAAATCAGGCAGTGACACATGGAAAGAGAGCCCAGTATACCAATAAATCATTCTTGACATATCCCTTGGGCAGTTGGCTTTCTTATGCTATGCAGTGCACTGGGACGTACTATTATTATTTCCCATGTGATTATATGTGTGCATATGCTGTCACTTTCTATCGCTGGAATAAGCTGTTTGAGCTGGATTGTTTCTGTGTTTAAGTGTTCCCTCTTTATTCATCAATGGAAAGTTGTTTTGATGCAAATTAAGGCCTTACTGAATTTCATTAGCAAGGAAAAATATAGTCTCTCTTTCCTTTCTCCCATCTCCAGTTGTAAAGCTAAGGGAAGTCAACAGCCTCTAAGGTGATACCTTAGATGCTGGGAGTGGTATGAAGTAAAGTGAAAAATGTGCAGCTTTAGTTGTCTATTTCCAAATTTAAGACCTCCAATTTGAATATGTTGAGTGTTGTCAGCTAGCTCTGAAACCCAAAGGAGCTGTGTGAGTGTTCATTATCTCCCTGCATCTAAGCCTAGCAAAAGATGCCTTGCATGAAGCAGTGGGACAGAAAATCGTCTTTTGTGAATCACCATGTGATGCCTCATGTGGTTTTCATAGAGATTTTGTTTGTGGCTTTCTGTCCTTCCATCTCTTCTGCTTAGAGCCTGGCAGTGTGATGCTGATGCTTTCACCGTGCTTAGTCCTTAAGCAGGACTAAGACCTCTGTGACTCCTGATCACAGTCATATCTGGAGGGAAGAAGAGTCTGTTACATTTGTTAGTTCATGCACTCTCCTCCATCATATCCTTTTTGACACTTATTATTTCTCACAGGCTGTAGGTGCTTGTTGTAGGGGCAAACACAGTTTACCACCCCTGCCAGTATAGTAATGTAACATGCTCGGTATTTTGCACAGCAGTACTAATAATTCTTTGGCAGATTTATTATTCGAGTAAAGATTACTGAAATACAACTGTTCAGTTTTTTGGTTTTTTTACCAGGTGTTTCAGGATGTACGTCTCTGTGGAAAGCCACAGGCTGGCTGCAGTGAAAACAAGGCAGGTTCCTAATGCAGGACTCCTCTTTGTCCTGGGGCTCGCTGTGTTATTTGTCACTCCTAACTGCTAAGATATGGAGTGGGAGAAGAGAGGAGATTTCATCACCCAAATTCAGGTGTTTCATTAACCAACCACAGCCAAGGTTTTATCAGACAAAGCCATATGTGTGATATTGGCCTGGAGTAGTCCTGTTTTGTCACCAATGCCACATTTTTCTTCCTGCATTATTTCCTTTCCTGTTTTGCCACAAAGCTTTGTGCAGCTGTGCTATGAATTGGATTTGAAAATGGATGACATAAATTTTCCCAGCTCATATCCTTTTTAATTCAGAATGGTGGTACTTGTCATGAAACCACAGTCAAACTCAGAGTAGTCTTCTGAGGAACCTTGTGTAGTAAGTGCAGAGGAAGAGTGATTCCTTGATAGTGGTTCTGTCACTGCAGAGGGAACTGGCTGGAAGTTGACTGCTGTGAAAGTGCCTTATAAAATTACATTTTCAGAGGAGGCCTAACTCTAAAATGCCCTCCTTTGTGGATTTAAAGGTTGATTTTCTTTTAAGAAGCCTTCCTATGCTCACAGAATATATAGGGTCATGCATTTTTTGCAAACCAAGTTGTTATCAATGCCACGAGTGAAAAATGTTTTCTTTTCTTGCAGTTACCCATTTTACATTCACTGCCGTCTGCTCTTTTTGTGCTTTATGAGAGGAAATAACATGGCTTGAAGCTATTTTACGTTTCCCCTTTAGCAACTCCCCACGCCTGAGACTTCAGAGATTTTCCTCTTCCCCTGGCACCTGAAATGGCCTTTTCTGTCCACAATTGACAGTCACCGTGCTTCAGCTGCAGCTGCTTCAGAGCCCGCTCACTGAGCCGGTGCTTTGGGCAGAGGAGGAGGGAGATGCCGCAGCCTGAGGGATTGCCTTCAAAAGGCACCTAGCACTTGGCTGCTCTGCTTCAATCAAGTTTACTTCAAAGTATCTCTGATGGTTTCTAGCTACGCAGGCCGTGTTAGTTATCATGCTGTCAGATGTGTGCGCTGGATCTGACCCGTTTGAACCTCAGAAGGTTATTTCAGCCCTCTATTATTAAAGTGTTTAAAAATAAACCATGGCTTTGAGCCACTGTCCAAGGTGAGGGGATGATGAATGCGCCCTTCCCTGTTGCAAGCACAGTGGAGAGCCCATGGATTCAACTCTTCTCACGTCGACAGAAGGAGGTGAAGAACACTGTCCAGATTCCTATCTCTTTTCTTCCCCATAATCGATTATCAGACTTTTTGACTTGTTATGATATCAGTTGCTGGGAAGGAAGACTGCTTTTGACTGTATGTGTTGCAGAGGATACACAGGATCTCCCTAGTAAGTGACCCTACTAGGATCCTACTAAGACGGGTCCATCTTAGTCAATGTTCTTCGGTAATTTCAAATCAGCAAGCAGCATTTCTTCTTCTGTCTTTGTTGCTTTATTTTGTTTTGTTTTGTTTTGTTTGGGTTTTTGTTTGCTTGTTTTATTTATTTCGTTTGTTTGTTTAACCATGGGATCTGTCCTAATATGGTAGAGGCAGAGAGGGAAAATTGTTTCATATAGAAAACCATTTTAGGATTGCAAATATTATTATACCAGAACATATATAACAAGTTTTCCTGGAAACGTGAAATATGCATGTATATATGTCTATATACTGATGGTAATTTAAAATGATTTAGGGTATTATGGTATACATACTCTTCCTTCACATACATGTTATAGAATTTTCAGCAGAGAAGGTATGGGGAAAGAATAGAAACATACTATTTTAATCCTTGTGATTTCACGTGTATTGATGCACTAACAAACAATTTAGAAGAAATTATACAACTTTAAATATAATTGCGCCAAAGCCTTCTAAACAGAAAGATGATTTTATTTTATATCTAACCCCCATTATATGTCTTAAGGGACCATTGCATAAATGTATTATATGTTTTATATAAATAATTATTTCATAGTTTTATTATTTCATAATGAGTATCATAGTGAGTCAACTGAAGTATGAAATTACAAAAAGCAACCATTTCAATACCAAAAAGAAAATGCACAGTCAAAGCAAGCATTTAAACTTCTTGCTTTATTCTTTGTTTACATGGCAAATGGAGCAATAGATAAGTGATATATCCATAAAAGAGTCAAGTAGGATTGAAATTGTGTAAACACCATCTGTTGTCATTTGAAGCTCTCTCTAAATGGTATCTTGTATGTAACCTTCATAGTTAATGCCAGAAATGTTTTCCTGCCTCCTTTTGATTTTGTCTTTCTTTTATGTTGTCCATCTAACTTCAATTTCAGCCTCTTACTGGAGTGTATGTTCCTAGACTGGCAACCTCTCTACCTCAGTGGTCTCTCGTGTAAGGGATTCCAGTTGGTGTCACAGTATCTTGCCCATGTCACATTTATGCTGTGAAGCACCCACTGTGGAGCAGAAACACTAGTGATGAACTATCTTATTCAACTGTAGTAACATACTCTGAGGATCAGATGTGAGCACGCAATGGGCATTCATGTAGGCATTTTATGGGCTAAAGTGTGCCCCATATCCTGTGTACATGTTTTATGGGATGTGCTTTTCACTCATGCCCACAGACTGCACATTAGATTAACTTGCTAATGACAGTCACTCATGAACAGCTGGTACTGTTAGTTAGACCTTGCTTCTCCATGCCAGTGCCCCTTTTGCTGCAATTTTTCTTGTTCCTGGCTTTTCTGATCTTCTTTTACTCTTTGAAGTTCCTTGGCATACCAACCATGCCTGTTTCATTGAGAAGACATGCAAGGACAACATGGTTATGGAGAGGACTGTGTAAAAACCAGGTGTTTGCTGAATGTCAGGAAAACAGTTACTTTTCCCCTCTTTCCCCTTACCCCCACCATATTTTAAGAAGGTGAGGAGAAATAACCTATCTGACAACAAATAAATTTGCCCTTTTGACTTGCAGAGTTGAAAAGAAGTGAGAAGGTTCAGGGAGGTCTTTCTCTTGATCATCTTCTTAGCTTTGAATAGTGAGGTACAGAGACTTCTCAGCCCTCTTATTGAGTAGTAGAAAGGGAAACAAGGAAAGGAATGCTGGTTTAGTGCTATACGATGAATATAAGAGGTTTAATGGATTCCTTCCTTTCTATTGGCTCCCTACTGGTTTTGGTGATCAGTCAGAAATGCCACCTTCAACCTCACAAATCCTGAGAAAGGTGAGAATAGGATAATAAAAAATGGTTGTAAATGTAGTAGCTCTTCATGGGAAATCTGAGCTGAATGTTTCTGATCTTAGTTCATTTAGCATGCTCGAAAAAGCCTTCTTGGTGTCTCATAAAGGCAAAAACATGTTTTGCACGTATATTTTCTGAAGAAAGAAAAGCACCTAGCCTTCTTATGTCTATTGATTGCTGTTGAATATTTGTAAGCATGTGGAGACAATCTATACAAGGGAGGTAAATAAAAGCCTCCCTAGAAATTCAGGGAATTATGATAAGTGTAGGGGAAATTAACTTTACAGTTAAAATGAAAATTAATACCACTAAACTTTAAAACTTTTCAATATCTGAAAGCAAATTTAAGTCAAAACAAACAATGTTGCACCATTGTGCTACAAAAATATAACCCCGAAATGAAGTCACTTCTAGGTCTCTACAGCAAGTGTTTTTACATTGCAAAATTAAAAACGCTGAACAGAAGCATTCTTGATGTTATCTTCTGGCTGATTTTTTCAGATATTGTTTCTAACCACATTTTAACACCATTAAAGATATAGATGATTAATCCCCATTTGCCATGCAAAAAGCAAGAAATGAAAGCCATAGCAGTTTAACTGACACTTAAACCTGCCTGTCAGATTCAGGCTGTTTTTTAACCTTATTATGTGATGTTCAAGGATATGGGATGAGGAGAGGAAAGCAACTGAATGCTTTAAGAGTTCTGAGAACTCCTGAGACACTAGTTCATAAGTCAGACATCCTTTCCCCTTGAGAGGCTTACTGACTGAATTAAAGGAGAAAACAGAGCCCTTTCTTCCATGATGTACTCTTACTTTTGAAGCAATAGGGGAGTTCATTAGGTACTGAATTTTGCTTTGATTTTCCTCTTTCAAGGCAAGCAACATTTATTGTATTTTTGTTTTTCTTTGCTTTGCTTTGTCTTGCATTGAAAACTCCATAGGAAGATGCAGTCTGTGTATGCATAGGCTGAGGATGTAAAAATAAAAGCGAAACTATCACAGATCCTTTTTAATTGTATGAAAAACGTATTTAAATAAGAATAAGAATTAAGTTAACTAATGCCTTCAAAGGCTGGCAAAAATATATAATTTTAACTTGAATTTTATTATTTAAATGTTTCTAATTCCTAATTGCTAATAATTTCTAAGCTTTGAAGATTTAAAGAGCTATATACAATGAATGGTTTACTTCTTTTGAACTTGAATTATTTTTATTTTCTTCCATTTGTTCCGGAACAAAAAAGAGAATATAGATCGTAAAGATGCGTGTGCCAGGCAACAAGTCAAAGTTCTCTTTCATATGCTGTAAACCTAGAGGTATAAACAGATGTCGTTATCAGAAATTCTGAAGGTCAGCAATTTGAAAACTTAATTTTACACTCCTTAGGGACAATATTTCACCTAAAGCCTATGTCTAATGCTTATGAATCTGGTCATTTTAGTTTATACTGGTCTGCTATTTCTTACGTATAAGAGTTCACCAAACAGCACAGTAATCATCCATCTGTTGTGGGTATATAAAGGAGGTGACACTTTTCCATTCATCTGTTTATTTTTGCCGTTGTTAGATCCGTATAGTGTCCTATTTAACTGAAACAAGAAATATAAAATATGTCACAGTAAAATACATCTAGCTTAGAAAAATGTAGCAATGGTATCACATTTAGGAAACAAGAGGTTGGTTGTGAATATATTTGACTCATTCATCAAATATTATGAAGCGGAATACTAATGAGCTGCCTCAGTTGGCCACTCTGTATCCCAGTTATGTGTATATATTTTGTGAACCTAGTTCATAAAAACATATAAGAGTGTGTTTTTTATAGGACTAGAGTATTGTGCTTTAGGTTTTTTTCTGAATTAGTTTTTCTGTGATAGCCTGAATAGCTTGTTTTCAGATACAGTAGTTGTAATAACAGCTGTGTAACATATATTTTCAAAGCATTGATATGATGGAGAAAACATGAAGAAGCTCTTTGAAAGAGAGAGCTTTTAGCTTTTTTCCCCTCATAAAAGTAATCGTATGGTCCATAGTTCCTCTTATCTTTGAATTCAGTGACATTTACACAGGGCTGGATTAGGTTTCGTTAGTAGCTCAGTAGTCAAAGTGGGAAGTAAACAGATTAAACTGTGTTCAGGTAAACCAGAAAATGTGATGCCAGTATTGGTAAGTTAGAGTCATTCTTCTGAAAAGTAACATAAATGTCAAGCGAGGATACTACACATAGCTGTAGAACCACAGCATAGGAAGGGAGAGAAACTATTAATATTATTCTGACCTTCTGTAAGTAAACTCATTTGACACCGTAATTGTCAGTTTCTTAATTTTTAGCAACATAACAAACAAACAAATGTGTTTTTTACAAACATTAGCAAATCATCACAGAACACTTCTTCATTTTTACATGTTTTAAAAATTAAGAAACTGACCCTTAATGGTGTTTCTTAATTTGTATTTCGAATATGAGGTTTTGTTCATTATAGTACTTCGTCACCCTGGTATCACAGTTCATTTGTAGGCTTTCTATTAACTGATTGTTTTTCCTACACCAGGTTGTATGTCTGTGTTTTAAACAGAAAGGAGTAAGTGGACAGTTATTCAGCCAAATAGAGTGTATTTGAAGGTCAAATTAAGACAGCACATTAATTTAATGACCTGATAAATTTGGAATGTTATTCTTTTAATAAAAATGTTTCCTGATCTGGCTTTAACAATACATTTGAAAAACTCTTTTAAAACCTGCGCTTATATTGCAATACCTTTAAATTCCTGACTTAGCAGAGTTCTTTCTTACGACACAATTTTACAGCTACAAATGACCTGAGATGCAACAAGCACAAACTATTCTGTTGTGCTTTGGAATCTGAGACGAGCATTTTGATTTCAAAGTAAAAAGATGTAGTGGACATTCAAGGACATGTAAAAAATGTGATGCCGTGTGGCCATAATCAAATATTTCAGAGGGGGAATAATCTCCTCAGTTTGATTTTTTTTTTTTTTAAAGTGAAATTTTAGAATGCAGTAAACATTCAAAAATTCTGAATTTTCTCTCCAAAGTAAAACCTCATATTCAGCATTTCAGACTTTCCTCATGTGATGTGAAACAGATCTGACCAGAATTGCCAGCACTATCGAATCTACTGTTTTATGAAATCTGCTCTCTATGCATAAAGTATTTACAAGTTGTTTCAATGGTATTAGGATCCTGAGTGCGTTAGATGTGAAGAAGGGAGGCACCTGCTCAAACATTGGTGTCCACACAGTTCAGTCACGCTGGTCTCCTTTCATAATCAGTGGAGGCAAATGCCCACTTTTGTGTCCTGTGGTTCAGTTTTAAAGGAGGCATCTTTACGGGTCAGATGACTGGTAGCTTAAAATTGCCTGACTCTCTCTGTGGACTACAAAAAGAGACTAGAAGGTAGGAGTTCTGTGAGGACACGCTATAAATGTGATAGAAAATATATTTTCTGGAGCCTCAGTCAGCTTAAGCAGAACAGAGCCCTTAAAATTCCCCAAATGGGGCTGTTCTTGGTAGGGCAAATTCAGTACGCATCTCCTGCTACCCAGAAAAATATGAAGAAACACTAGGAAGCCAGCTGGTAATTTTGAGCATCTCCAAGCTCTGGTGACAGATGAGGAAGGTTTTTTACACTGTACTTTTGGTGGGTGTGGGGACTGTAAGTCACGTGTGGTACCTAAGACCTCTAAATTTGGCCTCATGAGCCTGGAACCCAAGAAAAGTGGAGTTTATTAGCTAAGAAGAAATAGAAAATGCATAGGTGTCATTTAAAAAAAATGAGCAAGTGATAGATTTTCACTATGAGCTTATTTCCACTAGCTTTGATGAGATTTTTTTTAGTCCTACCACAACAAGATGTAAGAAAACATCTTTTAATAAGACTTCTTTGAGATAACTTCCAGCCTGGTCAAGGATTTCATAACACTTTCTATTCAAAGATTATGTGTGCATGACATTTGCATTAAACAGCACATTTTCAGAGTATTATATGTGGCTTCAGCTGCCCTATCTCAGCACTTAAGAAATATACATCAAAGAGTTTTAAATCCTACCAATCCCACCAGCTCTTTCCCCTCTTTCTACATAATTAAGTTAATCTTTCAAGGCAAGTCAACACATGTAGTCAATTGGTCACAGGGATTTTTAAGATCATATTTCATATTCCTCTAAAAGGCTAGTAACTATGGTGAAATCTAACTTGGGAAATTTTCTACCTACGCTGACAGTTTCTTATTATTAAATTCAAAGTGCAGGTATGCTGATTGATTTCTGATTAAATCCTTGTCTTCTGGAATGCTCCAGACAATTTATATAGACAGTTTCTTTTGCTGTTGAATATTAAGAGAGAATAATCCACTGTGTTACATGCAATAATTTGCCATAATAGTGATTTGATCAGTAATATTTACAGGATCCCAGACACTGGCAACATAAATTGCAATAATGAGCTATTATAGTTCAGTTTGTTATAATTTTCCTCACATTTAGTGGTTCTCATGCATTATTAGTTGAGCTGTGAAATTTATAGTCAGCTTGAGAAACAAACAGCTACCTAGTATGGAGCGTGAAACCTGCTTTTAGTGACTGCTGGCATCTTAACTATGTGCTATTATGTTAAAAAAGCGGCATATAAAAAGATTACTGATGAAGGAAGAATCTTTAATTTCGAGTTTAACCAAGGCCAAATAGATATTAAGGAGAAGGTCATGTGCAGAAAATTGATTCACTGATGAATGGCATGACCATCCGGAGAATGAAATCAGGGACTTTGCGTGACTGATTACCCAAAAAGAAAATGCAGTAGGGGCTACAAGATAAAAGATATAATATCATCACAGTGAGAAGATGGTGGGTCAAATGCCACTCCTGACACACCACTTTGAATCTGGACTAACTTCTGAAATTGCTGAACCAGCTTGAGTTTCTGTTCCCCCTGTTTTTCACTGTCGCAGAGCTATTTCTGCTCAATGCTTTCTGGAGGGCACACAGCTATCTGTGTTCATCACCACTTGCTCCTGCATCCCTGTAGGAAAAGCATCCAACGGAGATGAGCCAGGGGAGGTGGGAGGGATTGTTGTGATTCGGGCTGTTTGCTGACCCTTGGCTCGCAGAAGTACCGTGAGCAAGCCTTTCCAGCTGGCACCAGGGGAACAGCTATGATGAAGGGCAGATGTAGGACTGTTGCATTCCATGGAATTAGTCCAGACTCACAGTAACTCAAGTGTGCCATTGTTGACAATGGTACGGCTGTTGTTGCTATGAGAAACCAACCACATATTGGCAAGCAGGAAAGATTTCAGATTAAATATTTATGTCATGTTTATTTACCTCTTCTTTAGGAAAGCAAACAAATTAATTGCCTATGGCATGGCCAGGTTAAAGATAAGAAGAGGTATTTTTTTGAATAGTTCCTAGTGAAAATATTGTCTCTCTTTATATGTACTCTTAAAACATCCTAAATAGAGGAACTAGCATGCTGTGGCAGTTGCAGAGGAGCCAGTAGCAATGGCATATTTTCAGTTATGTATACGTGCCAGGGGAGGATCCCATCTTCTAAACAGCAGCTCTTTCCCTCTGTCCTCTGTTGCTGAGTGTACAAGAGCAATTCCCAAAGCTGTTGCACTGACAGAAGGAAACTCTTGTTTCATTTCATGTTCTTCAGCTATGCTAATTATGATAAGCTCTTTCCTCACAGATTTTCAGTATTAACTCACCACCTGTGGACATGCCTGTGCAATGGTACAAGCCTCTGTTCTGATGTATGCACGGTTAGCGGCCTGGGTCTAAACTACATGTCCCATCCTAGTCTGTCTGTGGGAGATGGCAGATGTTTATGGAAAACTTGTTTTTGACTGTGGCATGAGTGACTACCAAAATGTTATGTTAAATAGGTACTGATGATCAGAGTGAATGTGCTGCCCCCGGCTCATTTTTCCCCAACCAAGCTGCC
>VWYH01006985.1:0-13263 GCA_013399365.1 Pampusana beccarii | reverse complement strand
GAAAACATACTAGCAAAAGCACAGGTATACATATTACAGCCTCTTTAAGAGAGTCACTATATCATCTTTCATATAAGTACTTGCACTGGATTGAAATCTTTACTGAGAGTACAGTACAGAAAGTTGGCAAACCTATGAAATGTTCAATAGTAACTCAAAGCTATAAATTAACAATGCTGTGCACAATAGTGTTCTTTCATTATAGTCAAGATTTGTAAACAATTTACACTTACCTGTAACCTTAAGAAAACTGTTCATGCTTATCCTGTTATTTCTCCAAATATATACCTCTTAGGCCAAGATTTTCTATGCTGTTCTTCTCTTCAAATATGAATTATGTTTAGGGAACCTGAGGAAAGTCATGTAGGTATTTTTAAATGGTGGGAGGAAAAATAGAGAAATTTAAACATCAAAACCTAGAGTTTAAAAACATCATGATACAGAAAAAGACATTTTTCATAAATAGATCATTTTGACTTGATTTTTAAGTTATAGTGTTGCAAGCAAAAAGCAGGTGCAAATCCCCCAGGGACAAGGTACAACACTCAGCAAGTGAAAGCTTTGGCTTTAATGATAGCATAGAGTTACCAAGGTGGGAGCCCCGGGACACCATCACTAATCAAATAGGAACCCAACACAATGGAGCCCTGCTAGGAAATGAAGCTCAAAGGAAAGCACCACGGGGGTGGATAATAAAACTTGTGCTGATTAACATATCATACATATGCAATGTCTTGTATGCTCGTTAGCTAACTAGCTGATGTAATGCAGGTGCTGTTGTCTGAATTCCAAGATCCATAGCTGTCCGCCCTTGTTGGCACCCGTGCAGGGGCATGTGCAGATGGGGGGGCAGGGGGAAGCGAACTATCCTGCATTATTGTGACAATGGGAAAATACATGCTTGGGACTCTACATACTCGGATGGGAGAGGTGAACTATCCTGGGTTACCATAACAAAATCTTCTCGTGCCCTGCATATGGCTATTTTGAGAATTCCATGCTAACCATTCCTAAAAGGTATATTCTTATCTCTGTGGTTTGTTTATTTTTTTTTCCCTACTGTAACTGAATTGCATCATCTAGGCAGAGACATCTATCTGTATTTAATTGCATTGTAAAAGCCCAGGCAGCTTCTCCAAGTCAACAATTCAATTTTATGGACCACTTATTGTCCCCGTTTGAGCATCAGAATGCATGGTATGGCAAGTCTGTGAGAAATTAAATCTGTGACAAGTTAATACTGGTTTCTGGCTCACTAATAGAGCACCTACACATCTTCTGGAGTGCTGACAAAGCAGATGGGCTGATGTTTGTCCCCATGACTACAATGAGAAGCAAGTTACCAATATGTGTCCAGTTACAAAACGTTTGTTGGTGTTTTTTTAAGAAGTTTTAAAAGGAATACTCAGCATTCAGAAAATACCCAATGATGTTTTATTTATCCTTATTCCTTTTCGATTTTTATCTTAAAATCAATAAATTACATTTTAGAAGCCATAATTTAAAGGAGTGCAAAAGTTACTTGTGTTCATTTTATTGCACAATGTGTGTTTTCTATTCCTATTCTTACTGTAATATCCTTTCATAAGGGCCACAGGATGTCTAAGAGGGACATCTGCTACAGGTTAGAAGGCTGTTTTAGCCACCATATAGGACTTTCTAAAACGTCTTCACATGAACAAATATCTAACTTGATAGTCAAATTCTAATCAACTTTGTTTTGTCAGGTTTCTGGATAAAAAAATAGGTGATTGCTTCAATAAAGAATTAATTTGAAATATGAATGTGATTTATCTCTAGGTGGAGGACCACAGTTTCCTCTTACCTTCCTTTTGGTTAATCACTCCAAGATGACTGCATTAGGTGTGTCTATAAAATGCAATGTACATGAAACCACCACAAAACATTAATAAGCATTGGAAATAATTTGTCTAAAAATGTATTAAAATGTTTGAAAAGACCTTGGCACAGGCTAAAAGCATGCCAGCTAGTACTTTCCCCAAAAATTCCTGGGCACAGTTTGGGATTTAGTGTGAGTCAGGAACCATTCCCAATGGGCAGTCAATGCATGTGACTATGCTGTTTTTAAGAATAAAAGGGTTTAATAATAAAATCATAAAATATTGTATGGCTACCAGCCTCAATGCCAGAGAACAGTCCCAGGCATGTTTAACCTATTAGTTTATATGTAGCCATTGAATCTTTTGGCTGAGATGGTTAACACTTCAGTATCTGAAGAATGGAAAAGTTCCGCTTTCTTTCGAAGAAGCAATTTTTAAAGGCCTAAGCCCAAGCTCTTTTAACATACATGATTTAGATAATCTCTCTGTCTTAAATCTTCTTTTTACTAGCAAGTTCATTAGAAAGGGAGTGGCAAGGCATTTTAAGTGTGATATGATGTTCTCAGCTTTCTTTAATCCATACAAGCGTGGCTTTCAGCTTGTGCTGAATACATCAGTCCATTAGGCCAATTTTTAATTTCTGTCCTTTGCCAGAAGATAAATGTCCACGTTAACTTGCTGGCCCATGAAGCTGTATCAATTTACCTTTACACCTGAAAAGGTTAAAAAAAAAAAGCCCAAATGTTTTTATCTTAATCTCTCAAAATAATCCATAGTGGCCCTCATGGCTCTTGTATGAAATTGCACAAGACTTGTTATGTAATTGACATGCAGTTCTATATCTCTATTATAAAACATGACAGTAAGTGCCTGTCCAAAACAAGACCTTTGAGAGGATACAGTCATTTGAGGCAGGGATAGATTTAATTTTCTTCCTAGTAGTTAGTATAGTGCTGTGTTTTGGATTTAATATGAGAATAATGTTGATAACACACTGACGTTTTAGTTGTTGCTAAGCAGTCAAGGACTTTTCAGGTTCTTGTACTGGCCTGCCAACGAGAAGTTGGGGAGTGCACAAAGGGTTGTGAGGAGACACAGCTGGGACAGCTGACCCCAACTGATCAAAGGGATATTCCATACCATATGACATCATGCTCAGTATATAAAGCTGGGAGAAGAAAAAGGAAGGGGGGGAGTTCAAAGTAATGGCATTTCTCTTCCCAAGTAACCATTACATGTGATGGAGCCCTGCTTTCCTGGAGATGGCTGAACACCTGCCTGCCAATGGGAAGTGGTGAATGAATTCCTTGTTTTGCTTTGCTTGTGTGCGCAGCTTTTACTTTACCTATTAAACCGTCTTTATCTCAACTCACGAGTTTTCTCACTTTCACCCTTCTGATTCTCTCCTCCATCCCACCAGGGGGGAATGAGCGAGTGGCTGTGTAGTGCTTAGTTGCCAGCTGGGATTAAACCACAACAATAACCGATCATTTCTCTTCCCAACAAAAACAACTGTTGTTTGGTCTGCTCTTACAGCCCTATTAAAATAGGAACTTAGAGCAAGTACCTATATAAATATTTTACTCCTCTATCTGCAGGCTTCCTTGGCTTTTTATTGTACCACTGTAGGCCTCATCTGATATTTAGGTTGCTTATTTCTCATGACGAATATTCCCTAGTGAATTAATTATGTGGTGCTATTATTTACTCTTTTGAACTAAAGGCAATGCAAAGAACATAACTTTATCTTACTTGTCATACAACATTCATCATTATATTCTTCCTATTCGCTATTGTAGTCCAGCCTTAATACCAGATTCCCAATCATTTGAATACTTAAATTTAGGATGATAGCTATATGATTGCATTACTATATTACATTCAGAAAATGAGCTGAGTTCCTTTCAATTACTTAAAAAAAATAAAAGATACCATCATATATTTAATATATTTTCCTGAAACGTCACATTTATTTTAAAATTCTGCCCAGAAATACATACTACCTATAAATTACTAACAGGTAAATATAACAATATTTGTGCATTCCATGAACAACTTAAAATGACAGGTACCTGTATGTTATACCAGCCCTTAAAGAGACAAAAATGGAAAAGTACAATACATTTTTCATTCATTCTGTAGAAAAAATCAAATGACAACAAGCAACCTCTAAGAAAACATTGGTGTTAGGTGTGTTTTTACTGTAATATTACATGCTGTCCATAATTTATAAAGTTGAATAACAACATGTAGCTGTCAGGGAAGTTAACATCAGAATTAAAAGGGCAAAGAGGACTCTTCACTATTTTCAACAGTGTACACATGCATACCGTCTTTAAAACTAGAAAGCTTTTTATCTCAGTACACAATTAATAGCAGAAAGAGGTAACTAGAACAACATTTTTTGTGCAAATTGCTTGAGAAATAAATTCTTTAAATAGTACTGTCTGCATGAAGATCTTTTATTCCTGCCTTTTATAGTTACACTAAAAAATACTGAATTACTGGTTCTCTGTTGGGGAATGGCTGCAAAAGCAAGGCCATGAATCGGCGGTGTTCACTGATCCATTGTACGAGCAAAGCCTCTTCTAACAAGACTGTAGGCCTTGCTTGACATAAGTAAGGCATACAGGCCGGTGGGAAATTCTGTTATGTGCAGACTTGCAAGGTCGGCCTGACCTTGCAAGCTGAGCATAACAACTTTGAGGGAGTAGCAGCGCAGCTGGGAAAGGGGGGAACTTCTCACGCTTCTGTAACCGCAAGTAGGAGGAACATGCAAATATGATCTTTAGAGCTTAAGCCAATCATGTAGTGACTAGTAGGCATAATTATCTGAACTGTATAAATATGTGCTATCTGGGCTAATAAAGGAGAATCATGCATTATCCCTCATATTGAGAGTCTGCATGGTTCCTCCGCCGCTCGCAGTTCTCTTTGAAGAACAAGAAATTAGTCTCAGAATAACTGACTCTGCAAATAGCTTAGATTTATGGGAACCCAGTCATTTGTTAGGGCAAAAGACACATTCTCCCTTGACATCAAAGGATTAGGCTCTAAAGCTTTACCCTGAAACTTGCAGATCATTTTCAGGACTACATAGGTGTGGATTTGTCGGGAGAACTCGGAGAGCTTTGCCTGCCTTTGCACTGCCACCAGCTTTGTTTAGTGCAGTGTATGGTCCTTAGTGTGCTACAGTCATGGTTGTATGACTGCATGGCTCCTCCCATACAGATTAGGACCATCTCTACCCCATGACTAAGGTCTGGAACAGAAATAAGGTTTAAAGTATCTTTTCATATGCTTTCCAGTAATATTCTGAAATACTTGTTTTTATCCCTTTTTCTGAGCCTTTCAGGCATAATGAGATGAACCTCATGCATACTCAAATATTTTTAGGAACATAGTGAGCCTTCATTCCACAATAAATTGTTGTGAGTGGACCTTTGAAGACAAAAGGAATAAAAGGAACCACTTGTTGAATGCAGTTGAAGAATTTGCACTTTTTAAAAGTCAATTACAGTAATATCTAATGGGATAAAACATATTTAAGTATTTAATTTCCCTTAATGAAAAAAAAATCCTGATTTGCTCCTGTGTGTTACACCACCACCTTCTAAAACAACTAATGACTTAAATTAGTTGTTTTCTTGTGCAGGTAATAACATCATAGTATTCAGACAAAATAGCCATTTCTACAAATTCTTTTAGTTGAACAGGATTTTAAAAACATAAAATGGTCCAGTGTCATTCTCAATGGAAAATTCCAACAGAAACAAAGTAGTAAAAAAGGTGGTGTGTCTTACCATGATGTTTGTACTGGCTAAACCATATTCGATGTGGAAGTAAATAAAAATTTCAGTATTTACATTTTATTTACACATTAAATCAACAATTAAGAAAAAAAAGTGATATAAATAAGTTACTAAAAATCACATAAAGACTCTATCAACATGAATTGGTAACAATCAGTTAGAAGTAGATTGAAGTAGTATTCCTGGGCCAACTTTATCATTTTAGAATCATATTTTCCTTTGAATTCATAGGTGTATATGTCCACATACACATGTGTATGCGAACTCTTGGTAGTTTATTAAACTTTAGTTTGTTACCAAAATAAGAGGATAAATATTTTCCCCCTTGACTTACAGAGCTGCACTGTATTAAATTAAGCACAAAGACTTATGAACATATTTCATTTACTACACCAATTATTTACCTTTATTTCAAATGGATAACTTGAAGTTGCGAATTAATAAGCAATTATAGGATTGGGACCTTTTATATTAACAAAGTTATATCATTCATTTTTTTTCAGAGCCCAGTATATTCTGTCTCCATTAAACTTACATGAGCATGTACCCATTAGATATTAGTATTTTCATTACTGAATTACTGTATTCTCCAGTGCCATCTTAATTTCTGTACTTTCAAACAAAAACACATACACTTGTAAAATAAACTTTGATTCATCCAACATTACAAATTTAATAGTTCTTTAAGATTGAGAGAGACATTTTAAATCTGTATTAAAGACAAAGCATTATTCAGGAAAGATTCAGGTGCATTGGTGTAAGACAGTATCCCTTTGTGCAAATAATATTCACCCAGAGCTGAAAGGATGTGTTTATATATCACAGGGTATTTAAAGCTAACTGTGTCCAATTGTATGGCTGAATCTTGAAGTCCACAGACAAGGAAGGCTTCTTCTAAAAATCAAAGGATTTTTGTCCAAGTACTGAGAAACAAAATGACATTAGTAGGAAAAGACATAGTTCATCAGATATAAATGCTATTATCCCGTTCTATGATTATTCACAGTTTTACCTGTACAGAGGAAAACCAGAAAATCTTTCAAAGACATTCTCTTTCACCAAACACTCCTTTACAACCTATAATTAAAATATTTCCAGTAAATCTGGCGGTGGTGGTGGGGAGCATCAGCCTCCAGTAAAGGGCCCTTCATCTGAACATGAGCATTTTCCCCCGTGTTTGTCCAAAAAAGTTGTTTTCAAAAGCCACTCCAGTTCGGTATGTCCACCTGGAAATCCCTCGCCCCGGCAATGGTTTCAGCATCGGGTGTTTCAGTTCCTGCGACGCGGACTATTTACACCCACAGAGACGGACATGAGAACAGTAACTCCTGCAAGTGTCCCAGGTCTGACACATCTCATCCGCTGGGGCGGGGGCGGACGGACAGGACTGCCACCTTTGTGGGTTCATTTTAAGATGCCTTTTTAAGTCTGCCTCCTGCGAGGTGGCATTTTGCATTCCTCCCCACCATCCCTAAGGAAGGCAAAATTAAAACCTAAAACGTGTGTTTCTTTCAACGGTCACTTCATCACAAATCACTGGCTGCCTTCCTCTTAGCACAGGCCTAAGCGTAAACTCCAGTCTTGTTCCGCACATCAGAAGAGGAGAGAAAAGAAAGAGAAACTCAGGCAGCATCTGACGGGGAGGGGAAGAGACAGCTACACGGTGAAGACTCGGTTGTGTCCGCCGCTGCCCGACGAGGAAAGACGGAGGGAATGGCTCCAGATGCAGGGGAACTGGGAGGGGTACAGTGTAGAGCAACACAGTAGCGGCGGCGGAAGCGACGCTGGGTGAGCGAGTGAGAAAGAGGCAACGGAGGCTGTTGGTGTTTGGCGCCGGTGGAGGGAGTCATTCCTGCAGCTGCACTTCCGGTCGGCATTTTGTTCTGAGAGGGAGCGAGAGAGACATACACAGGATCGGATCCTTTTCTTTCTCCTCCTCTTCCTTCCCCTCTTGTTCTTCCCCCTCCCCCACTCTCCGCTCGGTACCGATTCACTGTGCCCAGGTTGCCACCTCCCCCACCCTCCTGCACTCGCGTATCCAGAGAAAGCGGCGGCGGCCCATTGGCAGTTGCCGCNTTGTTGTTATATTATCTTCCCTCCTCTGCTTGCTCCGCGGCGGCGGCCGCGGCCTAGCAGCAGCAGCAGCAGCGGCGGCGGCGGCCGCGGCCTAGCAGCAGCAGCAGCGGCGGCAGCAGCAGCAGCTCCTCTGAGGAGGGAGGGGACGGATTTCTCTCCCCCTCTCTCGGATTCTCGTTGGATTCAGACGCCGATTTGCTCAGGTAATCCCCCCTCCTTGTTCCCCTCCCTGCCTTCTCCAGCAGCGGGCTGGGCCTCCCAGCCCAGGCGGCCCAGCACTGCCGGGAGCAGAGGGGAGTACCTGTTATTCGGGGGTAGAGGGGAATAAGTGGCAACCAAAAGTGTTTATTTAGCAGCCCCCCTTCCTGCTCGCTTGGGTTTGGTGGAGGAGATTGTTTTCTCCTGGGCTGCTGAGGGGCCCAGGCCTGGTGGAGAGCGCAGGCCTGCCGGCCAGCACCTTTACTCTAGCTCGGAGATTAGAAAGGCGAAGCAGTTTCTCAGTGACAGGCCTCAACCCAGAGAGGAGCAGGAGGAGGAGGAGGAAACAACACAATTAGTCGCAAATGTGTAGTGATCTTTTTGCCATATTTACAACTTCACGAGGGCAAGGAAGGAAGATCCCAGCGCAGACAGCTCTCTGAAGTCGGAAAGGAGTAAGTGGAGGAATAGGGGAAGAGAGACAATGTAATTACTCAGAAACAAACGTATCAGCTCTCTTCGCTGTTACTTTCTCCTTCTAACCAACTCCGTTCTGAACATTCAAAAGTTCGAATGCATATGTATTTAAAATGTGCAGAGGTTTAATCTTTAAATAATATAGCGATTGGTTGGTGTGTAAATCACTTAGTATATTTATAGCATAAAACTAGCACTTGTGGGGTGATTGACACAACACAGATACCTGCAGACTCAGGAGATACAGATAGACAAGCATATTGTGTCAGGTACTCCACACAATCTCAGTGTTCATGTGCTGTGTACTTTACAGGAATATGTACTAAATTCAATTGAAATACTGTTTTATACTCTTAACAGAAAATGAGAGAGGGGTCGTGTGTAAAATGCTATTATGACATTTCAGGGGCCAAGGCAAAGATGAGATCTTACCCTAAGCACTAAAAGTAAATTTAATTAAGTGAAAAGTGAGGAACGCTTAGTAAGTGTCATCCTTTCTTGTCGGGCAATTTCACTTTGAGATCCTGAGGTTATTATTGCCTGTTTGTGTTCATGATGTGTGAATATATAATTAGGTGTCATTTTAACAGGTCAGATGTGTTTTGTAAATGATGGTTGATTAAGTGTCAGGTCTTTCTTTATAAATGGTAGCTAATTTTTACAGTAAAGTAAATCTTGGATTTACTGTGTGGTAGAGTTGAGGGTGTTATTAAAAACTGAGGTAGTTTTAAAACAAACACCCAATGAAATAATAAAAATACTCCTACAGAAGTTACATAATTGAGGGAAATTTTAAGATACCAATTTTCATCTTTCATATAGAAAGGAAATTGTAAATGGCAAACAACTATCAACGTTACATAGTTTTTCTATTTTTTTAGTAGTTTTTTTAGTTGTTTGGGCAGATCTGTTGTAATAATAAGTGGTTAATGTATCTAATAAAGTGACTTTCTGGTATATTGCGTTTAGAGTCTTATAAACTCTGCTATCATGTCTCTGAGTGCCCCAATACATATTTAAAAGGGTAAAGTTAATATAGCTGTCACGTAGAAAGTGTGTCTTTAATGCTGTAATTTTGTGTAGTAGTCACTAGCATGTCTGTGATTTGTATTGGTCAGGGATCAGTTTGAATTTTAAAAAGCCTGAAGATCCTGCTGAGCCCCAGTCCTGGCCTCCCTCCCTCCCTCCCACTAATCTCCCATTCCTGTCTTTGTGCTGCCTGGTCCTGTTAGACCCTGTTTGCAACAGGGCCTCAGGCCTGTGTGTGTGGAGAGGAACTATTTACACCTCGAAAAAGTAGCTTTTTATTTTTAAACTTTGTGAGCTGCAGAGGAAGCCACTAGTTGTCTCTAACTTTCCCTATTTCTGTGTGTAGCTGAATTGCTGTTTTCTTTTGGTCTGTAGTATGCGTAGAGGCCGAGTGTAACTGCTTTACAGGAAAGAAAGGACTATGCAGAAGTAGTTTTAGTTCTTGGGTAGTTTTCATCGTCAGGAAGCAGCATGAGCTCTAGCATTTCTTTTGTTGTCTGTTTTGAACAGCTCTTATTTTAACAAAAATGGGTTGGTTAAGCTAACAGTAATGAACTTCTCTGACTTATATTTCATTTAAGGAGGTTTGCTTTAAATATACCAAATAAGAGCAGGAAATGAACTACTGTGGTTATGTAGTACCTGTCAAGTTTATCTTGCCAGGGTTGTGTTTACGGTGTGCTTTTTTTTTTTAATTTAATTGTAAAGCATGCACTTTTCTGGTATGGAAAAATAGATGTATTTATAGAGGGAAATTTAAGATCATGCCTATTTTTAATTTGTAATGAGTTTTTTGGTTTTGTTCTGAGCCATATGAGGTTAATTCTGAATTAGTTGCATTATCACAGTTTATGTAGTTTTAAATTTCTTTATCTCAGAAAAATATATATAGCATACAGAAATAGTTAATGTGGAAATGTTTATAAGATGACTTATTTTTGGTTTAGATTGTATTTAGAGAGTGTGTGGGAAGCAGGACTCTTACTTTCATACTTCTTTTTCTCTAGTGGTAGGAGTTTATGCCGGTCCACTGTTTATCTCAAGAGCTAGCTGCTTAAGGATGTAGTTATTTTATTCATGTTATAGAAATACAAAATTAATTTTTCTCGAGGTGTTAGTTGTAACAATTATTTTAACTGAAAGAGGAAAATATTAAATATTTTCTTGTTATCTTTTATTTTGTGCTTTTGACTACCTTGTACATTTTGAATTTCTCCTGTGTATAGGTTTTATTTTTTATTTTTTTCTTAACATTTGCTATTTTTAAAAGCTGTTTATATATTTTTTAAACATTTTTTACATTGTTATTTAGGAGAAACAACAGGATCAGAGAATGAAAATTATACCACTAAAACTATTTGCAGATCCCTGTTCCACATAAGAGTAGATGTACCCTGGTGTAACGTTATTGCATGTTTGAGACTGTGTACATTAATGTTCATATGACTCTTCATGCAGAATCAAGGCAATAGATGGTTCTAACCCAAGGAAATGACTATGTGGGGTTTTTTTTGTTGTACTTGTATGACGATTAAGGTAATACAGCCTTAATCCTAAGTGTTTCATGTATGAATTCCCCTATAATATAAATAAACTATAATTTGAAGGATACTAGATGAAAAATAGTCAAACTGTGAATTGATTTGAGCCAGGATTTGGTATAACAAGTTTCCTATTGCAATTTTCTGTGTGTTCAGTGGCAAGTGTGGTACTTTTATGTGTGTATTACATTACAAAGTGTTAAAGTAATGATACTAAATTTATATTAACATTTACTTCATAACTATTGCACAAGAAATGCAAAGTTACTGGACAATTGCTAGTAACTAGAAGAAAAAATATACTTCTATTCTGAATATCTAGATATAGGAAAGAAATTAAGTCTTCAAATTCAAAAATTTATGCTTTCTAGGAATTATTCTAGAGGAGTATATAATATTCATCAGTGTGTGGACATTTCGACAGCAATTATGGGCATACTTAATTGGAAAAATATGAGTTGTGATAACTTTAGAATTTGGTGTCTGGTAGATGTATGGTGAATCATCCAGTGTTAGAACAACTATTTAGTATTGCAAAATACATCACTAGAAATATTTAACGCTTGGAAAAAAACGTTCATTTCAATATGATATGGCTTATTTTCAATCTTGTCTTTCATCTGCCTTTATTAGAAGTAGTATAGGTTAGCTTCTGATTTTGAATCATCAACAGTAATGAGCACTCAGTTGCACAGAGATATCTGAAATTAGTGACACGTGTATTATTGCTAATAACCCTGTATAATAATGATCCTTTTTAATAATTGAAAAGGGAAGTCCTTTTGAAATTACAGTTGTTAAAGGCTTATATTCTGAAAACCTTTAATATAATTAGTTTATATTTATGGTTTTATTTTATTAGTGTTACATGCATACTTCTTCATAGCTGATCCTGACCTCCAAAGTATGTGGGAGAGAAGTGCTTTATATTGATATCTGCTGTACCCCAGGAGTGAGGAAATTGTGTTTGAGGAGGTTGTGCAGTACCTATGATTTGTGTCTCACTTCCTGTCACTACTGTTCACTATGGAAAATCTCACTACCAAAAGGGAAGGGAGAAAGATTTTGGCTCAACTGTATGTAGAAACTAAAAGGAATTCCAGTCAAATTGAACAAAGTTGTTGAGGCTGTACTTGAAGGTGACTACTTGGTTCATGCAAATAACTTAAAAACCAAATGAAAACACTGAAGAACATTTTTCATGTTAAATTCTTTAAGCAGGAAAAAATTCTGGAAAAGTTTAATTTTACTGCTTTTAGTATGTGTATCAGTTTGTTCTAAGTGGCTTTCTAATCAGAGATCTCAAAATTCTTTATACGGGCAGATATTTTCATTTTTCAGACTATTGCTGTGGCTTGATTTGAAGCACTTTTTTTTCTTGAAGGGGTGTGTATGTGTAGACATGCAATGCATTTTACAGGAACAGTGTTAAAAAACGCTAGGCTGCAAAGTCAGGGACTCAGATAAGGAAACAGCAGACTTGAGATTGTAGAAACAAATGTAATCCATCCTTCTTCTCCATACGCTGGGCCTTTAACTTCATTACCGTATTTTCTCTTTACCCTCATGGCCCCAATTCAGTGCCTCATACAGTACATGGGAAATCATAGCTGACTTGTATACTATTATAACTTAGTTGATGTATTTGTTTTTCTTTGTCATTCAGTGTGCAGCCTACTGCTTTGTTACCTGCTGTATACCATTCAAATCTTTCATTAATGCTGAAGTCTTTTAATCTAGTCATTTGTAGGAATTATCTCAAAATATGTATCTGCACTTCACAAATGAGATTTTTTTGCACATCTGTAAAATATTACTTCAATTTTACAGATGGAAGACTGAAACTGAGTCAAATAGTGAGTCTGAAAATTGCTTATGTATCTTGTGTAATTTGACATGCTTTATTCTTGAGATTTTGAGAGTTACTTTACAGCACTTTGGAAGTTCATAACATTATTTTCTTTGACTTTATTTTTGGTTGTGAGTGCCCTGCATTTTAACATATTAGGCTTATCGTTTCTCGTGGTGGATTCCAAAGAAGCATAGAATGGGTTTTTGCTGATGGCCTTAAAAATCTGTTTGGTTTCAACTGTCTTGACCATGCCAAGAGCTGGACAAGCACATTTCCTGTCCTGAAAAATTAAAAAGAATCATCATCCATATTGTGAGGAAACCAAAATCTCTTAAAGTTTATCTGAAAGAAGAGAGAAAACAACTAGATAATAAACCAAATCCTGCAAGTAATTAAATGACTTGTTTGCAATAGCGTAGAATAGAATCATAGAATAG
>VWYH01006982.1:474813-511394 GCA_013399365.1 Pampusana beccarii | reverse complement strand
AGGACATGGGGCAGTGGTGGGCTGGGCAGTGTGAGGTCAATGGATGGACTTGGTCTTAAAGGTCTGTTCCAGCCTGAACAATTCTGTGATTCCATGATCAGCTCTGTGGTGCAATGTTAGGGAATGCAACATTAGATTGTACCTCTGGCAAGGAATCTGGATTTTTCTGTTCGAAACCTGGAAAAACTGCCTTGCTGTGCAAGACTTAAAAAGCTGATTCTATTTAATTTATTCAAGGGAATCAAATCCATTAATAGGTTGTACTCTATATGTAACTTTTTCAGTATATAATTTTGAAAGCAAGTAGGGGAAGATCCAGAAATGCAACATATTTTTTTAATCACTTGGGCAACTGAAATATGGTTGTGGAGTCATGTTGATTGCCAGAAAGCTGGAAATCCCGAGCTGGAATGTCTTCTGCAGAAGTCTGTATCTTCCAACAAGTCAAGTTATGGACCTGATGTGAAAATGCTGAAGTTAAATTCTGGAGACGTGCAGCCACAGCAGCTACTTGCAATTGTCCCTTCTGTTGTTAAATCCCTTGGATCTCAGAACAGGTCAAGATAGTTTGTAGACTCAAGGGTCCCAGCATATTTCATGCATCTAAATATTTCAGCTATGCATAAACAAAAAAAAAAAGTGACAAATTAAGGATTGATTCCTGGAGGGTTTATTAGCCACCAGATGACTAAGGAATCAGCAGGGCTGTGGTTGGTGACAGGGGTTGAGCAGGACTCCTGTTGGACGGTCATGCAGGAGAGCTGGATCCAACGCCATGAATGACGTTATCACCTCTGCCTATGCTAAACCTGCCCGAGTAGTTAATATTAACTCTGTTCTGGTGGTTCTGGGTGTAGATGCCTCAGTATCATTCATTTCCTCTCTGTCAATATTAACTGATGTGTTAGTGATTAAGTTCAGCCAAGGCATTATTGCATCGTCATTAATCATGCCTACATCTGTCATAGAAGTCATTAGAAAGAACCCGTCGCAGCTATTTTTATACCCCGTTTAATTTTCATGCAGGCATTGCATTTTAATTCTTGTAATGTATCTTCACAATGATAAAAATTTGCATATCTTCATTCACTGAAGAGGATCTATTAGCCAAAGCACAAATAAAGCGCCGTTGCTGCCACTGGGGTTTCTGTAGGTATCGAATTCCAATGACCATGTGTTTATACCTACATACGTGTACCACATTGAAAGGAATTGCTTCACAGGTAGAATTACTACCCTGGACAATTCTAATTTGTTGGAAATTAAACATAAGTGGTTGATTCTGGCTGCTACATGACATAAATTACTAGCAAATTGCTCTGTAAGATTTCGTTGTAAAGTACATGCTGTGGTGAATGATTTGCCGCTTTAGTCCTGAACTTTAATTTGCGTGCCAGTGCTTGAAGGACAATGGCAGAACTTAACTTTTGTTTAAAGTCACACAAATCTGGAGTTGATGCTATTGACTTGTCTTACTTGGCCTTTCGAATCTTCTTTTGTTTACTTTTTATCCAAAAGCCGAGGACATGGCACTTCTGAAAAGGCACTTGTTGAAATGTGTTGGAATCTTGTATTAATGCTGCGGAGTATTTTTAGTAAATGCAAAGCAATGTTGACTTCGTGGAGCTTTTCCTGGGCTGATGTAAAGCGCTGTGGTGCTGCTGGCTTCAGCTGAGTGATAACAATGCTTAAATGTAGCTCCTGTGAGAATAATAGTTCTGAAATGTGATGGCAGTTCCAAGGGGAAGAGTTTCTATTCATGGATTTTTAAGGCCGGGGAAAAAGGAAAAAAAAAAAAAAAGACAACCAAAAACCTTAATCACCATCTGCATAGAAGTTCTCTTGGCAAATCTGGTTTTAAACATTATTCCACCATGTACCATCAAATCATCCTGTAGCTAGTGGGACATCTTCACCAGCTCAGGTTGCTCAGAGCCCCGTCCAGCCTGGCCTGGGATGTCTCCAGGGAAGGTTCATCCACCACCTCTCTGGGAACCTGGGCCAGGCTCTCACCACCCTCAGGGACAACGATTTCTTCCTCATGTCCAGTCTTTTGGCCCAGGGCAGTGAGGAGAAACTCAAGGGAGAAAGAGCTGCAATCATCTCTCTGCTCAGTTGGCCAGAGATATAAATGTAATAGATCTGGTGTCACTTCTCTAAGCTGTAGGAGGTATTTAAAGGAATGGTCCCCTTGTACTGCACACTTCGTGCTGTATTGGCCTCAAATCCAACCATGGCACTGTGATATCATGGTAAAGTGAGGAAAAAGAAAGGGTTTCCGAAGACTGCAGGATCTGGTGGAAGAGGATGGTTTTGTTACAAGAACTAGAAGATCTTTATTCTTCATCATCAGGAGATGGCCTTTCTGCAAAATTTTGTTTACAACTGACTCCCTTTATTGTTTTGCAGCCAGAGATTTCTACTGAAGCATCTCATATTTCCAGAGAACCTTTACTAAAAATAAAAAAGCATAGAGAGGAAGACCTATAATCACTGAAATACATTTGTGCTTCTCTTAACAAAGTAAAGGAAAATATATATATTGACAGAGCTTCCTCTTATTGAAGGACCAGATGGTGACCAGAAAAATAATTTAGTAAAAAAAAAATTTATTTAATGTGAGTGTTGGTGGTTCCAAAGCCTGCCTTTGTCCTAGATGGGTTTGTGTTTGTGCTGAACTCAGGATGCGGACACGGGACATGGCCAGAGATTTGTTGTTGCTGGTTCGAGGCACCAGGCATGGGAAGTCTTTTCAATTTTTAAAATCAGGCTTTTAAGAAAGTTCCTTGATATAGCAGATAGCAAATACTAACTGAATATTGAATATTATTGGAATATGTAAGTGCTAAAGTGGGTTAAAGTTTTATTGAACCTTTCATGTGGTCGTTTTCTTTAACCACTGTGAAAATTCTTCCTGGCAGTTAAATACCAGGCATTTTTGATGGAAGCAGTGTAATAATAATATTTAACTGTGAAATATTTAAATCTTGTAGTTATTTTCTGGATGACTTTTAAGGAGACAAATAAGCTGTGTGAATTAGTGGCCTTTTCATTCTACAGTTAACATATTTATGTAGACTACCTGAATTTTTATGTAATTATCTCTTAGAAAAGCATATAGGAATTAATAGGAGTTAAACCAATATGTTTTAATAAGCATTACCTGCTATTTCCATTAGTTCTTTTATGTTTATGTAAGTTTTTGTTTGTTTTTTTGCAGTTTTTGACTTAACCTACATTAAAAAAAAAAACATTCTGGAAATCTTGAATTGTCTTCAAAAGCAAAAAAAGCCACAAACCATCATTTTAAGAACTCAAACTTTTGCAACACTTGGTAGGACTTTTCCTGCAAGGATTTCTGAAAATATACCCCTGAAATATTACAATGAGCTGGCCTAATAAGGAGAAGCAGAGATCTTTCTGATCTTTGCAAGGCAGCAGGGCTTTTTTTCTGAGGTCTGAAGAGAAAGTTCCTCCTAATAACTGGAAGGGCACATCTCGTAGAGCAGGGAAAATAAGTAAATAGAGCTCAGGAAATAAAGACAGCGGGTCTGGTGCTGAAATAATAATAACAGGTCTAATCAGGTAGTTCTGTTGCCAGTTTCTTTAAAGTCACATTGAATGTTGAGTTTCTCCCCAGCCAAGGAGCTTGTATTTCCTGATTAAATATCCAGGAGGCCTGTGAAGAGATTTGAAGAGGAGAAATAGTCTTGTTTTAGCAGCAGGGAAGGGGATGATTTTATCAACAGTGGCCTGGGTAGGGCCGGGCTGGAGGAATGGGATGTGAGGAGCTCACGCCGTGATGCAATGAAAGGCGCTTGTAGGTTGGACTCCTCTTGAGATGTTGCGTTGAGTTGGATCTCCCTGTAGGTCAACCCTTTGGTAGAATCAGAGAATTGGAAGAAACCCTCAAGATCATTGAGTCCAACCATAACCTAACTGTGGGAGGTCTGCTCTAGGGAGAAGGAGAGACAGCTACGGAAAGCTTTCTCCCATACCTGAACTCAGAACAAGCTCCCAGGGGTTTGAGAGATCTTCAGTGTGATTTTTTTTTTTTCAGCGCGGTGACCACGCACAACAGGGACATCCAGCTTTTGGTTTGCATCCCAGCGTTGTTGTGGGATTGCGGTCTCTTTTATGGGTCCATAAAACACCTTGAGACCAAGCGCGTGGCTAGCAAAACTGAACACAGCTCACTCCGGCCTGCAAAGTCGTTTGTGTGCAATATCTCTGCAGCTGAAAAAGGCTTTAAAATAAGTGTGAAGTCTTTTCCAGGTGGTTCAGCAGGGGGACATTGGTGGTCCCAGCTTCTCCAGAGCCCTTCCTCAGCGCTGGTGAGAGACAAATTCGGGTACCACAGCTCTGCTGGGAACACAGGCTGAGAGAGCTGGGGTGTTCAGCTGGAGAAGAGAAGCTCTGGGGAGACCTTATTGCAGCCTTTCCAGACTTAAAAGGGGCTGATAAGAAAGATGGGAACAGACTTTTGAGCAGGACCTGTTGCGATAGGAACAAGGGGTGGTGGTTTTAGACTAAAGTAGGGAGATTCAGATGCAGAGGTGCATACCCTGCGCCATTCACTCTCCTTCCTCTCAAATACCTCTAGAAGCTACATCTACCGTGAGAAGCAGGATCTATTGTTTTCCTGTTTTCTTCCTTATTTGATTCATAGTTTGCTCTGAGCGTACAGATTTCTGAAATTCCCCTGGTCTGAGATGCTGTTTCTTGCAGCTGGCTGGTTCCCACAGCTGGTTCCTTCCCATGGGATGCGCATGAGTTGCACTCACACGTCTCTGCTCTCCTTCCTCTCTAGATCCACCTCCTGGACGCTAGGCCAGACATGAGGCCTAAATTGTTGTCCCTGAGGGTGGTGAGAGCCTGGCCCAGGTTCCCAGAGAGGTGGTGGATGAACCATCCCTGGAGACATCCCAGGCCAGGCTGGACGGGGCTCTGAGCAACCTGAGCTGGTGAAGATGTCCCTGTCATGGCAGGGGGGGCACTGGGGGAGCTGGGAAGGTCCCTTCAACCCAAACCATCTGTGATTCTGTGACTTGCCCATGCAGGGACAACACTTAAGGGTTAAGATGCTGCTTCCTTCGTGATGTCTTGTCAGGTGAAAACTATTGCCACGCTCTTGTTCAAGATTTATATTTCCAGACATTACAATTTTCATTTTCCAAACTATAAGGAATAGCAGCACATAAAAGATCATCTGCAGAGTAGACTTTATTAAAAGATTGTGGATTATACCCATTTCATGGCTTTTAAAAGAAGCTTATCATTATTCAACAATCACATTATCACCAGAGCTATTCAAATAAAGCAAATAATGATTTGCAGATATGTGGGAAAATTAATGTTGCAGCTTTACTCAAAAGTTATTACTTGTTTGTTTACTCATTTGAATATATTTTACTAGCAAAGTTTCATTTGTTTTAGCGCAAATATTTGATCTTATAAAACTCAGAGCTGCTGTGTGATGCTTGCTNAGACCACATCCACCGCTCTGCCGTGATGCTTGCGGCTTGTTCAGTAGTTTCAGAAAATTCATTGACCCATCAGGAAGGCAAACCAGGACTGAAGCTTCAGCCAGGAAAATCCCAGCAAATGTCTGTAACCAGCAGATGCAATTTGAGCTGCAAAATCAAAATTATCAGAGCAGTGACCAGGCCTCAATTGTAAATCCTTCTGCAAACCGTGCGCTAACATACACTATTGCAGGTGATGGAAAAAAAACATATTACACCGAAATCTACCTAACTCAGAAACCATCTAACTTTAAATTTACGCCTTGTTAGGTCTGATATTTAGATTAGCTGGAAAACTTTAGATTGCTTTGAAATCTCAGTCTGGTGCCTGCTGTCCCCTGTCTGGGTGAAGCGTGAGAGTTGTTCTCAGTCCCATGGGTAAGCTGAAGTTCAACGTTTTTGTGTGCCAGGAATAAAAACCATGTTGTGTCAAGTCTTCTGGCTTTGTGCAGGTGTTGTCTGTGTCCAGGAGGAGAGATAATCACCTTCGAAATAACCAAAATTATCCGCTGGTGTGTCTCTGCCATAATGGCCCCACATGGTAATACGTGGTTTTGGCTTGCAGCTCTGTTGGGAGCGTTCCCTGGTGTTTTGGGGGTTCACAGCTGACTTTAATCTGAAATTTAGCTCTGCCAGGTGTTGGGACAAGAATGCTAAATTTAAGAGATGTCCTTTTTCTTGCTGGTTTTTCCCCTGTTCCATCCTTCAGTATGTCAGACAGGTTTCACGTGCTGTTGCGGTGTCAGTGCAGCTTCCAGCCAGGCTGCTGGTATTTCACTTTTAGTGTGTTATTCATAAAAGGAGTGTGAAAAGCACCTAAAAGGCACCCGGGGGAGATTTGTGCCTCGTGTGACCGAGCTCAGGGCTCCTCGGTCACCTCTCACTGGTGCCATCCCCACCTGCCCCGTCCAACTCGTGCTGGTGACAATCTTGGAGCAGAAAACAACAAGTTCTGTGCTGTGAGAAAATACGGTTCGACCCACTCCGCAGAGGTGTTCACGCTTTCAGTAACAAGGAAAACCACGATTGGTTTTAACCAAAGTCATCTGAAAAGCTAATTAAAAACTGATGAGCTTCAGCTGCTCCTGGCTGTGTAAGAAGAAAACAGCGGTTTGATGGAAAAGAAAATTATTTAGGGAAAGTCAGTTTTGTTTTCAGATCCTTCTAAGACAGTTCTTGATGAAAACTGCTATTTAACGTTAATTTTACTATGGGGAAACAAAAAAATAAGATGGTAGTTGATCCATGCAGCAACACTTTTCTCTGGGAGGAGGAGGATTCAGGAGCTTCCCCATTTTTATATATTATTTCCCCATGCAGTTCTCCATCCCTGGCACCTTGCGGCAGCCTGGGAGATGCTCACCCTTAAACCGCATTTTGGGCAGAGCGTTGCCCATCTCCGACCCCATTCACAGCAGGGAAATGGGCACATGTGCTCCCTGCAATTTTGAGATGAGAGCTGAACAGTTCCCTCAGCCTCCAGAATTGCTGGAAGGGCATTTGCTCAAAGGCTTCATTTATGTGTCAATTAAAGCATCCTCTACGAGCGACAGTAACTATCCTCTGCAGAAGTTCAGGTTCCTTAGGAGAAAAAGGGTTTGTTTATTGTGTGGTTTTTTTCTTTTTTAGATTTTTATTTGTCTGACCCTTTGCACATGGGTAAGGCTGATAAATTTACCACTACAACCTAAAATAAACAGATCCAATTACTGGAGTGGCTGCAATATAATCCTTAGCTTCTCCTCCCGGCTCACCGAGATGTGTGCGTGCTCAGGCAATGCTCCTCTCTTGTTTTCCTTTTTCCAGACTCATTACTGCTTATAAACCGAATTTGGCAACACAGAGTATTGCCAGGCTCGGAGGAAAAATATTTTTGTACTTGCTAGTGCTGTCATATTTCATTTATTAGCGTGTTCTCAGGTAGTTGCAGTCGCTGGTGTAGCAGTGTTGTGCTGTGTGGGTGACAACCGTGTTATTCTGTAAAACGGGTCCTGCCCCAAAGAGTTTGCAGTGGATGGAACCGAGAGAAATGCAGATGGATGTGGGTGTCCTGAGGGATGGACCTGACAGCAAACCACACCTTTATGTTAAGTGTGTAGCAACACACCCACTGCCAACTTTGCAGCCTTTAGGTTTTATTTAAATTCTTATTTAAATTATTTTTTTTAATTTTGTGTGCTGAGTTATCTGTTTCATTTTCCATGTTTGTTTGGGGGTTTTTTTAAGTTTAAATGTTGGTGATTTATTTATTTAAAAATATGCCTGTTTTCTCATACTAGTCTGAAATAGTTCTACCGTAGATAGATATCGATCTTCCCTTTTCCTTTTTGTTTCCAAGTAAAGATTTTTAAATTATATTTCTTCAGTAGTCTCACAGCAATAAAAGAACCACTGAGAGCTACTTCGTGAGGATTTCTAGGCAAGAAAACAGAAGTGGAATAAGAGCTTGGGGCAGGTGCTCAGCTGGAGCTGATGAAACCCAGCGCCCTGGGTATTGGTCCCAGCCCTGAGTACTGAGGTGTTTCCTACCTGAGAAATGTTTTCCGAGGACTGATGGGAATACAGTGATTTGTGGTAGGTATGGATTTTTTTTAAAATGCCTATTAGGGTATTTTTCGGTGGTGTATTGTAAAAGCGATGACTCGTAAACGCTGGAAATACGGTAGATGTTCTCTCCTCCATTTGTTGGTCTAGGTGCTGCCTATCCTAATTAGCTCTAATTATTATTATTTGTAAGGTGTGCTTCAGCAAGACAGCTCATTTACCACTGTTCTGCATGATGTGATGGTCCCGTAGGTATCTGGGAGGTCCCAGCAGAATGTCCTGTCCCTTCCCTGGCTCTGCTCAATGGTCGTCCCTTGGTCCGAAAGGTTCAGAAACCATTGGTGTCACATCTGGAAAGCAAATTTCCATGTAAATAGAGATTCCCCCCGCATGCTGCGCGTTGTTTTCTGTGCACAGGGCTGGTTGGTGATTGCGCGATGCCAGGTTGGTTTTGCAATTCTATTTTCATTTACAGGCAGGTGTGCAAATGATTTTTTATATTGCTGGACATAACATTTTCATTTCACTGAAATAAATCCATTACCTGAGGTTGTAATATCTGCCTCTGAGCTTTGGCTGGAAAATTGCTGTTGTCATTTTCATGGGCATCGCAATTATTATGTACTGGAGTTTCCTGAAGCGCCCTGGCTGTCTTGTGGGGTCTTCTCTGTGTCCTGCCCATCAGGTGTCACTCAGCCACCCCCACATCCAACTCGGCACATAAGTAAAACCACAGGTTTGACTGTAGCTTATATTCCAGAAATATATAAATTCTGAAAGGTACTTTTACAATTTGGCCAAATTCTTTTGCATTTTTTGTGTGGTTAAAAGATGGAGCAAGATCTGTAGGGCTGGCACTATAGGGAGTTTCCCGTTGCCTCTAAAGAGCATTTTCACAATTCTTTTTTTTGCTAACTCTTCTGCCTTTTTAAGTTCTCTCAGCTTCTTAACAAAATAGACCCTATGCTTATTTTTGTTGTTTATTCAAGTAGATATACACTTGTACAGTATATATACACGTGTTTTCTGCAGGACTCTGTTGGAACCAAGGGAGTAGTATGTCCTGTAATCCCAGTTCTGCCACCAAACCCCATGCTCGTTAGCTTTAAGCTGTAAAGCTATTTATAGTTTGTACAATATTTTTTTTAATGTGTGCGTATATGGTTTTTATTTATGTAGAAAAAACAAGTGTTCATTTAGCTCTAAAAAGATGCAGACAGACTGAGATTGAGATGTTCTGTTCTCCAGCTACTTCTGTAAACTGTGAGAGGCATTTTGGTGGAAATCCTGCCCTGTGTAAAGGGATAACAGCAGCTGTAAATCACTTACAGGTTGTAAAGACTAAATAATTTACCTGTCTAGGCTCGTGTCGTGCTTTTACTGTTCTCATATCTGAGAGCGTTTTGATATGGTACCAAGAGACGACTGACTCGGTCCTTGCAGCACCTGCAGCAGAGGCAACGCTCCTCCTGGGGAGGACTCCTGGGGTTTTGGGGAGTTTTGATGGGTTTTGGTGGATTCCCCATTGGAGGAGGGCTGGCAGGGGATGCAGCTGCCGTCTGCTCCCACCCGCGGCGCTCGGTCCATCCTTTGCCATCAGGGAGTTTTTGCTGGGTAGCTGGTTTTAGCTGAGCTGGCTCAAGAGCGGTTTAATGATGCTGGTTGAGTATTTGCACAGATCCCTGTTGGAGCGGGTTTGCTCTCCAGCCCTGGCCGTCGCTCTGGCTGCTTCTCCACTGTGCCCAGGAAGCTGATTTGAATTTATTTTTTGGTGTCGTTTCGTTTTCTACCGCATTAAATAAAACCAAGGCAGGACCTGGAAAGCTTGAAGTGCCATTTCATTTCAGTTTTCAATTGCATGTAAAAATAATCCTCGGAATAGCTCGAGGTGCCCGGAAAGAACAGCTGGAGGATGGAGAGGGATGGGAATAATGACTGCGGAGGGCTGGAAATCGTGTCAGGCTTTGCCAGCATCGTAATGAGTCCTGCAGTGCGGATGAATAGAGCGATGTTTCCCCAGCATGGTTCAGCATCCCGGGATGCGCCCGAGGCCGCATCCCCACCGCAGCTTGATCATTGATCGCAGCCACGTGGCGCCCGGCCGGGGCTCGTTCTGTTCTGACTCCGTTCAGGCCTTTAACCTCCAGAATGAAAAACGGCAGCGAGTTGTCTTAAACGGTACGTTGTCTAAAGGAATAATTCCCGATGTTTGCCTTAAAGCTGCTGCTCAGGATCTTCCCCGGGTCTCTTGCTCTCCGCTCTGGCCATCGCCGACTGTTTGCGCCGTTTTGCAGAGAAATATCCCCGTCAGCTCCAAGATCCCCTTCCCAAAAGGCACCGCTTAGATTGGGCCCCGTTAAATTTTTCTTCATTAGGAACTGGGTTTTCCTTTGCAACCGATCAATTAATTGCGTGCGTGGTTTTTGTTGCTGATTTACGCAGTGTTGCAGTGTTCTTCTGCAGCTGCTCTTGGCAAAATTCAGATTTAAATCTCCAGCGATGCCCACAGCGTTGCAGTGCAGGTGAGCACTGAGTGGCTTTGAGTGGCTTTTGGTGGCTTTGGGAGCCCACACCGAGATCTGGTGACATCCCGGTACCCAGAACTCGGCAGCTTTTCTTGCCCCATCTCTCCTGTCTCCAAGTCTTTAACAAGAAGATGCCTCCTTCCGCATCTGTGCACCCTAATCCTTTGGGTTTTATTTTTTCAAGAGCTTTTGCTGAGGTACCTTGTTACAACTTAAAGAAAACTAAATAAAAATGGAGCGTAAAGCGTCAAGTCTCTGACTGTCTGCTATGGGCGTTCAGAGAGCAGCTTTGCCGAGGGGGTTTGCAGGGTCAGATATCAGATATTCCTTATTTTTAAGTTCAGAACAAATGGTATTTTAGAAAGGCAAAATCCATTGAAATCTTTGAATAGACATTATATATGTTATAGTGATTGTATTCATATACAAGCACATATCAACTGATTTCCATGCATCTAATTCTGGTATAGCTACATGTATATATTAATGAATCATCTTTTGTTATAAAAGCACACAAACCCCATTGCCGACAACACGTCTGTAATATCTCTTTTGTACCCTATAAAGTACTTGCTGATATGGCTTAGGAGATGAAGTGCTGCCTCTGCTGGAAGGTGCAGAAATGCCACACAGTTTTCCTGAGTGATCTTGAGAGCCTGGCCGTGATATATCAGAGACATAAAATACAAAAAATAAAATTAATAGCTTAGACCAAGCCTTCATTACCAGGCAGGATACAAATCTTAGCAAGTAACTTTCCCTCACAGGCAAACATGCCCTCAATCACTTAAGGAAAAGGAAAAGAAAAAGGAAAGGCTGCCTTTTTAAGCTAGAATGACTCTGCCTTTCCACTGCACACCCCTGAGGCAATAAAATAATTTACAGTATGTTTCAATCAGATATTGGAAGCAATGTTTGCTTCAGTCGTCTTGGCTTCTCTGGCATTTTAAATACATCGTCCAGTCCATCACGGGCTGCTCTGATTTGTCATTTACTGGTCTTGTTTTCTGTGGTGCAAATCTGACCCCAGGAGTATTTAAAGGTTACTCCTTCTCTGTAGCTGATATAGCTTGTTAGAATAAAATTTCTGTTGGGTGAATCAAATAAAAAGTGGCCACAAATACAATAAAAACTTAAGAAGAGGCATCAGTTTTTCGTATTTATCCCTGTTGCTAGAGCTGGGAGAGAGAAGATAATTAATTTGCTTGGGCTAGAATGCAAATTGGAAAAACCAAATCAGCAGGTGAAGTCTCTGCTCAAGGCCACACAATCGAAATAAATTCACTGAACGGTATGATTTCTCCTTAACAAATCTCCCAATAAAGACCATTATGTGATCCACACCATGAAGAGCAGCTGTCTGATTTAAAACAAACAGGCATCCTTGCCGTCATTTCTCTAGATAGCGGGAGAGCCTTCATTTTCCATTTTATAATCCTTAAGACATGAATGTACTTAGGCTAAAAAATTCATTAAACATTAATATAAAGCCTGTTTTTAACTTCAGACTGTTTGCTTCCCAAAGATAATTGTTTAAGAGAATGAATTGTACTCCCTTTGCGGCTTTTCTATATATTTTTCAAAAACTAATATGAGAATTATGAAAGATAGGGATAAGTACGGCAAAGTAAATTAAATCAAATTTCTAAAGCCTTGGGGAAGAGCTAATGCAAATGAATTAAACACATATAAGTTCCAAACAGCCGCAGAGTAAGTTTTCTTATGAGCATCGTTACTCTGAGAAGATGCCTGAGACACCAGCACCTTCGCTGGCTGTGAAGCTACTATCTTGTAAAAACAAAACACAACACCACCACCAACAACAAGCACAAAAAAATAAGTTGTTAGCTCTCGCTACTGTCAGGTATTTAGTTTTCATCATCCTTTCCCTTTTCCATTAAAGTTATTACCTGCAAAAGCATAAGCAACCAAAGCTAATTTTCTTTTTCTGTCACTGGGTATCATCTGCTCATGGATAGATGGGAATTCTGTATTGTAAAGGCTATTTTGACCTTAAAGGCAGGGGAAACTTTATTTAAAAGCTATTTATGAGGCTAAACTATCTTATAAGCAAATAAACCAGGGTGAGGAAAGAAAGAGGAGGATGAATATCGACATGCTAAAAGTCATTAAAGCAGAGCTGCCATGGAGAGGTGAACAGAGAATTATTGTTCACTGGATATGGTGCTTCAAATGGAAATGGCAAAACAAGCAGAAGAGGACATTACTACAAATTGTTAGTGATGGGAGAAGATTATAGCAAAATCATTTGTTAAAGGCTGTTTTACAGGTCACACAGAGAGCTTTCAGAAAGTTCTTGTCCCAAATCTCTCCAGTTCCCTCTGTGCTGTCCCCCTTCCCCAGGCACTCAGGACCAGCAGAGGATGCTGTTTGAGCATCTTTATGTTGTATTATTTTATAGGCTAATCTGTGTCCAGCTAAAGGCTGGTGAAAATGTTACCTGGATTTAAAAGTATATTATAGTGCCAGCTGTGAGGGTAAAGGCAGTAGGGCCGAAGAGGTTATGGATGTGGAATTAGCACAGATGAAATGGAAATAAAACCTGGAGAGGTTATTCCTCAGGGTGAAGAAATTACTGGATTTATAGTCAATATTAATAACCTTTTTTAGTAATTTCTCTGACATCCATTGTATATCATGATTTAGAAGGTGTTTGGAATTGTAAGCAATTGTAAGACAGGGTGGTTAGAGGAAAATATGAGAATCCATGGAAGGCAGATCAGGCTTGACTAGCTAAGCAGCTCTCCCTTAGCAGAAAGCTGAGTTCTGGCACCTTTTCTTTCTCAAAAATAGCTCTTATCTTGAAGCCAAAAATTCCCTGCAAATCTCTTGCCTTGGGAAACTATCGGTGAAGCAAATAAGGTGGAGAAATTGTACAGTGAGGGAAGATGAAGACACAATTGGGTTCTGTTGAAAGGGCAAATATCAGGCTAGACAGAGAGACTAGTGGAATTTCTTCCAAGTTTATCTTCTTTTGTATTTTTTATTCTGTACTTGAGCACAAAGAATAGTCATGCTGTGATGAAATTTTCTGATTACACAAAATTGGGGGATATTATCAAGGGAAAGAAGGCTCGTGGTATTGAGAATTTAGGATTTCTGGTCTGTTATTTGGAGTTATTTGTGGCTGCCCTGCAGTCCATGTACCAGCTAAGAATCTGGCTTCAAAATTATACAAAGCCATATGATATTTAATCTATGAAGAGGAAGGTCAGGCTGGGATTGATGGGAGTTTTGAATCAGTAGTTTCCACGTCTTTTCTTCTTCATCAGTCATATTTTTGGGGAATCTCAAACAGGGGCAATTGTCCTCAGAGTTAATATCTGTCAATTCATCAGCCTGTACCGCCAAGCCCTGCATCCCACCACTGATGCTCCTCACCGCTTCTGCCTCTCTGCTCACTTTGCTGCCAAATTGTGGTCATCCTCTCCCAGTAATCCCAAACCTGGATTATGATAAAAGATAAATGGGGATTATTGCAGTGAGCTACGTATACAATAGCTGGATGTCATGAGCTCTAAGCGATGTTGTCCTAATGTGACAGTCTCCAAAATTTACCTTAATTTTCTCCAAAATTTACCTTAATTTCAAGTGCTCTGTGTTAACTGGGTTCTTGTCTAAGGAAGAGGTGGTGAGCAGCAGTACACGTGTGGTTCCTGATTTACAGGATCTGAGGGAATCTGTTTACAGCATCCATTATGTCAGGAATTAAATATCAAGAGTCTGCAGGTTATTGGTATCTATGATGGAGGCAGTGGTCAATGAAGAACCTGAGGACAAGATGCTCTTGGGGAGGTAATGGTACAAGAGAGCTCCTTCTGCAAGGAGCACGGCGTGGACTTTGTGAACATCATTCCCGTGCTGAGCTTGTTGGGGATTTTATGTTTTATGCCTGTAAGACAGTTCTTCCTATATAAATGCAAAGATTTCGTGTATTTTACTGGCAGAGGAGGCTTCCACTGAGGACAATTTCTCCTGGCCAAAAAAATGAGCTGTGTTTTTTAAAGAGAAAAATGAGATGAGAAAAAATGTCTTATCACTCACTCTTGGGCATTCCAATTGCAAACACGTGCACATTACCTGATCTAAAAAGCTGTGCTGACAAGAGCCGAGTCCCAGCGTTATTCTGCCCAGGTTGCCCTTACTCTTCTGTGCTGATTAAGTTATCAAAAGGTAAATGGGAGGTTGAAGTTAGGTTTTTGCATACACTGTATGTTGGCTCCATTTTACTAATTTTTTATTATGCCGGAATCAAAAGTCTGTCAGACTTTGTAGCTGCAAATCTAAATTATTTAGAATGCAGTTTAATTCAAGTTATGGGAAGATGCTTCTGTCCCACAAAATTAGATTCCCCACTAAACACAGAATCACTGCCTCAAGCCGTGCCAGGGTCATTGGTGCCTTGTGCACCTTATAGAAAGTGAGTTGGGGTTTTTCTCACTTTTTTTCCCTTTTCCCCTTCCCAAAAGTCCCATGTGTCAGAGTCTGTGGTTCTTCTGTGGGGCTTGGGAGGGCTGAGCCTTTGGGCTGCACGGGACCTCTCATAGAATAGGATCACAGGGTGGTTTGGGTTGGAGGGACCTTCCGAACCCATCCAGTGCCCCCCCTGCCATGACAGGGACATCTTCACCAGCTCAGGTTGCTCAGAGCCCCGTCCAGCCTGGCCTGGGATGTCTCCAGGGATGGTTCAGCCACCACCTCTCTGGGAACCTGGGCCAGGCTCTCACCACCCTCATTGTGGAAAGATTTCTTCCTTAAATTTTGTCTAAATCTCCCCTCCTTTAGTTTAAAACCTTGTCCTATCCCAACAGGGCCTGCTCAAAAGTCTGTCCCCATCTTTCTTATCAGCTCTTTTTAAGTCCGAAAGGCCGCACTGAGGTCTCCCCAGAGCTTCTCTTCTCCAGCTGAACACCCCAGCTCTCTCAGCCTGTCCTCCCAGCAGAGCTGCTCCATCCCTCTGACCATTTTTGCAGCCTCCTCTGGACCTCTCACTGCATCTCGACTGATAACGTCAGTGTAGAAGCACAGTGTCTTTAAGTACTCAGCAGAAAACGTCAATAAGCAGAACACCACGCTTTGGATGTGTACATTGCTGTTACCAGCTGATCCGTATCTATGGATGTTGTATACTTACCGTTATTGAGTTCCCCTCTGCCGATGCCGGTTATGCTGTGGTGCTCTATCCTTTCAGCAGTGGCTGCTTAGCACCATCGGTGGCTGAAGTCCCTGGGTTTGTTCAGCCTGGAGAAGGGGAAACTGAGGGCAGAGCTCATGGGGCTGCAGGTTCCTCAGCAGGAGCAGGAGGGGCAGGTGCTGATCTGTCTGACAAACGATAGGACACCAGGGAATGGGAGAGGATGTGCAGGGGGTCAGTGGGACATTCAGAACAGGTTCTGCACCCAGAGGGGCTGCACACTGAACAGGCTCCCAGGGAGGGGTCACGGCCCAACCTGACCGTGTTCAAGAAGAGACTGGACAGCGTGCTCAGACACACGGGGTGAGCTGTGGGGTGTCCTGTGAGGGACAGGAGTTGGACACCATGGTCCTTGTGGGTCCATTCCAACTCAGGACATTCTATGATTCTATGATCTCTCATGCTAACACGATAACAAATCTGCTCTCCCTCCCTGTGTCCTGCAGACCCCCCCGCCGTGGAGCCCACCTTCCTGGAGATCCGGCAAGGCCAAGGCCGGAGCATCACCATGAGCTGCCGGGTGCTGCGGGCCTATCCCACCCGCGTCCTCACCTACGAGTGGCGGCTGGGCAGCAAGCTGCTGCGCACCGGCCAGTTCGACCTGCAGGACTCCACCGAGTACACCGTCAGCAGCCTCTCCCGCGACAGCTACGGCATCTACAACTGCAACATCATCAACGAGGCGGGCGCCGGCCGGTGCAGCTTCCTCGTCACAGGTAGGCTTGGACGCGTCCCGGTGCGCCGAGGCCGTGGGCCCAACTGGGAGGTGCTTGGGACTAATTCAGTTATCGTGTCGGTTTTGTCCGTGCAGCAGGTGGGTTGAACACAGGGCGTTTATGAAAAGGTTACTAGCACTTGATATCTCGTTAAACCGTTTGTAAATTTTTGTGTAATCGTAGCGTGTTGCCATCATGAAATTGGGTCTGTCTTTTTGAAACATCCTGTAGAATCATGGCTTAAGGCGTCTGCTTTGGATACTGGGGAGGCTGGAAAGAAAATACGAGATTTAGCTCATTTCAGTGATTGGAGGGTGAAGATTTTCATGTGCAAAATGTAAATATGCCTTCTCTGCAGGCATCTGTCAGAGAAAAGCCTGAGAGAGTCGTCAGGCAGCAAATTTCTTCTATTTGAAGTTTGCAATAAGGCTTGAATTTCCCCTTCTCTCTTGGTGCGCCAAGCGAGCTCACAGACCGGGGCAGGCAGACCACAGTCTCTGCAAACTTCACGCTACCCGAGTACAAAGGGATGTTGAAATTTGTTCCTTTGCTCCAAAAGCAAAGGACTTTGTGAAGTTCGTACACAAGATCATAGACTCGGGGAGGATGTGGAGCCTCTGCAGTGATCTACCCATGTTGTGTAATTAATGCACTGGACTGAGGCAAACTTTAGATGTCTTTTATCTTTTATATCTTGGATCTGAATGTTAAACTGGGTTTTTAGGATGCAAGTCTTGATGGTGGGCAAGGAAACCATCAAACAAGAAACTCAGAATATATAGAGTTATATAAAAAGAAAAGATTATTCATCTTACGTAGGATTTTATTCTTGTTTAACCAACTTGGCTCCAGCTGCAGTCAGGTCTAAAGGAGGTTTTGCTTTTGGGGTGGCTGGCAGCTCCCTGAACCCTGCCATTGTTTAGGAAAATGGGCATTATTATCAGCTTCACTGCTACCAGCAGAGTGGATTTAATTAGGGGCGTGGGTTTAACGGCTGAGCTGCAGAGCACCTCTCGGGTTCCCTGCTCTGCGCAAGTCCTGGGTACCAGGGCAAACCCTCCGGACCCATCCGTCCTGGGAAGAAAGGCAACAATTCAGCTCCCTGGTGTTTTCCAGTAATATTTTGTTTTATAGGAAAGATACGGAGACCTGTTTTTATGCATATACTTTGTTTTTTTCTCTTTTGGGCTGGGCAGGATGGTGTGGCATTGGCAGGGATTGCATGGGGCCAGCGGCACATGTGGGAGCACAGCGAGCACCCGGTGATGGATGGCTCTGCTGCTTCCCAAATGTGATCAAACCTGGGGCTGACGTACCATTCAGAGCCTCCGTGGAGGTATTTCCACAGCCACCAACTTCTCCACGTCTTTGGAGTTTAATCCAGAAGGTGGCTCTGAAGGAAACCAGAGAAAACAGTCGTTTTCCTCAAATGAGTAAATGCAGTTCAATTTACTGTTCATCACGCCTGGGACCCGAGACTCTGGAAACCTATTCTAAGGCAATTATTTTGCCAGGATTGGGGCAATCTGAGTGGCTTTTTGTGATTTATTACCATGCCAAAGCAAGGCATATAACTGAAAATTAGTGCTAAAATGGGTCTATGATATACTGGTTCGCATCCCGCCGTGTGCTTTGCTCATTTTTTGTTTATAGCATTATGCGGATTTATGCTGTACGGTTGCGTTAAGGATGCCAAAAGTAACACTTCGGGTTATGACTTCTGTGCTTTCCTCAGTGTTTTAAGGTTAAAATGACATATTTAGTAAATGTGTTCTTTGACGTGTGGAGCTGAAACTGCTCCCGGGACAGAGCAGCAGCCACACTCTGGTCCCCAGTCTCATCAGGACAGATGAAGTTAAAGCGCTGGGGAACTGAAAACGTGGAGAAGAAAAATGATGAAGTGGTTAAAAAAGGAGGCTCACATTTCACCGGGAATGAGAATACAGAAAAGAAATGGGTCCCTTCTTAGACACACGCACGGAGAAAAAAAGCCAGATAAATAACCCAGTGGCAGGAATGTGGCAATAGTGCGGAGCTTTTCTTTTGAGTGGAATAATGGGGGTTGTTGCAGCACATTTTTAGTTGCTTTTATTTCCAGGTTTCCGTGTCGTAACAGCGTGCTGCAGTGCTCACTTTGCAGGGGCTGCAGGGAAGCATTGGTATGCTAAGAGAAAGGTTTTCAGTACAGTATTAAAAGCAGCCTGGATGAAAAGATTTATACTAGCCCTGGAGTTTGCAAAACCTGTTTTTACTGCATTTGTATTTTGAGCCAGATTTGAGAAGACGCCAGCAAAATAAATCACATGTGGAAAAGGGGGTTGATTTATATCAGGCGGGCGAATCTGAGGCAGATTTAACCTGCTACTGTCTTAAAAATAAATAAGAACATAGGAGCAAAATTGTATTTGTGGGGAAGCAAAGCCGAGTTCATGCTACTCGCAGCTTCCCAATCTGTGTATTTTATTCAGTGGTTGATAGTGCACAGTGTATCCAAAGAGCAACAAAAGTACATTTCAGGCAGTGTGTCCTTAAAACCTTGCCAAAGCTGGAAGCAAATAGGCAAGAAACAAAAAAAATATAGATGCACAAAATGTCATGGGTGTCACAGAAGGATTTGAGTACTGGAGAGAGGTTGGGTAAACACAATATTTTGTTTCATCCACGTTAAATTCTTGCAGCTGTTTAATCGGTGTGTTTGGAAGGACCAGATACACATCCCTGTATGATTCCTCACTTAAGTTACGTCATGAAATTTGTCTGTCCATCGTTTATGGTGCTGCCTTGATAATGATATATAAAATTTGTGAGATACTAGTTAAAGTAGTAATGATAACACTGGGTACTACTAAACAAAGCATTCTGTTGACGTAGCTACTTTTACCGAGTAATTTCCGATCCCACTCTTAAGCAAGGACAGTTTTGAATATCGATTTTCTGCTGTTCTGCTTTGTGGAACTTTTTTTTGCCATAAAATATTGCATTCATTAACAAGCCGATCTTTCGTTATTTCCTTATCCAGCCTTGCGTCACTCTTTCAGTGCTTCTGGCCAAGAGCAACACCAGGCCAATCAAGTTGTAATTATGTCGGTTATAATTGTTTGCTACCAGCATGATTTAAAAGCCAGAGCAGAGCACATTGTGAGCAAACCTGGGGACGTGCACGTACCTGCCCCTTGGAATCTGAGGAGCTGGAGACTCCTCAGGTGTGATCCCAGCATCAGCATCGGCTGAAATCGTTATCAGGATGACCATCCAGCCTTTTGTGAAAGCCAGGATGCTTTGGCCACAACGGCATCATCTTAAAATAAATGACAGACGCTTGAAATTGCAGGGTATTGGGTTCTTCTCCACGGCCCTGTTGGCTGAATTAAGCAGTGTTCTGCAGTTTAAAGTTTTATATTTTGCTAATCCTTATTAGGGAAGGCCTTTTGCACTAAGCTGAGGAACAGAAGTGTGTGTTGTTTGTAGCCTCCCATTTTAATTTTTTTTTTTTCTTAGAAATTTATGTGATTCCTGTAAAACAATGAGCAAAAAATCCTGTTTTAGAAAGCTTGTTTGGAAGCAGATTCATTGTACTCTTTTTACCTGTGGTGGCCAAGGGACATGGGGCGTTACTGGACCTTTGTTCACAATACTTACTTGGGTTTTTTTTCTAAAATTATTTGTTCCTCCTCATGTTTCCAGCCAACAAGTGCCAGCAGTTTTTCTGGGCTTTTGGGTTATCTGTGTGAGTTTGGTGTTTTGGTTGACCGGTTGGGTTTTTGGTGATGGGTACAATGACATGGGCACATCAGGAGAGCTCGTTGGCAAGGGCAGAACTAGAAGCATAGGGATCAGGAATAATCTACCTATCTAAAATATTTCAGAAGAATAGCCTTCCTAAACTCCTGAGAGATTAACCGGTGAGCTGAAAACAGTTTTTCAGTTGTTTTCTTATTGGGATGTATACAAGTACAGATTAAGCAAATGTTTTCATTACTTGGGTAAGTTTTAAAGCTCTAGGAGACCCTCCTGTGTTTCCTGTACCACCAGCTCTTATACACTCCTAGTTTAAGGGGACTGTCTAGAGAACACTCCTAACTTAGGGGCAAAACCAAGTCCCTGGCAGAAATACCAAAAAAGAAAGATTTTGACCCATTTGAGATGAGTGTCAGTTCATTTTACGCTTATTTCTAAGCAGGAGTATAAAGTATAAATATTTTTCTTTTTGTCTCTTTCTGTTCTACACTGTGAAGTTGGTTTGGTTTGGTTTTTAATTAACAATACTAAAGCCCGTTTGGTTGGGACAAAAATGTGTGCGGTTCAATTGGAAGTGTCCCTTCAGTTTTAAAAATCAGAGCGGAACAGTAAGTGACAGTCACAGACTTCTGGGGCAGGTCGGGGACAGCTTTTGGTCTTTCAGGAACTTCGTATGGGAAAGACAAGTGCTGTGCTGGAAATACAGACATCTTCTTTTCTTAGAATAAATCAAATATTCTCCTTCGTGGACATACTCCTGTTTCTCTTATCCACATTTCCCTCAGTGGGAATTAAGGAATTAAATTTGCTTTGTTCTTTTAAATATTTATCTTTTTCTTTTAATATGTGACATTTTTCCTCCAAACCATTTACTGTCAATATTTTGGGCAAGTTCAACTGAATTCTAAAAGAAATATGATCCGCTTCGGTGAATTCCAAATTTGTCGTGTAGAGTCAGCACCACAGGGCTTGTTGGGTTTTTTTTTTGGTTGGTTTGTTTTTTTAATCAAGTTTTTCCCTGTTTATCCTATCTGCTTCTCTAATACTGTGATTTCTCCACAATGCTCTTTCCATCCATCCACCCATCCATCCATCCTCTGCGTCCCCTGTGTTTGAGCAAGTCCCCGCAGGGTATGCGGGAGCCCTGCAGAAATGTGCCATCAATTTTTCGTCTAAACATCTTCAGTGTAATTATTCCTGTTTGTTTATTTCTTCCTTTCCTTTCATTGCCTTTCCTTTCCTTTCCTTTCCTTTCCTTTCCTTTCTTTTCTTTTCTTTTTTTTTTTTTTTTCGTTTTTCTTTTCTTTCTTTTTCTTCTGAGTTGGGTTTTTTTTGCCATTTTCTCATCTTAATGCAGAGCAAGGCTTGTCTTTGCAGCTGCCCCGCGGGCTGCTGCTGGAGGACAGTGCAGAGCAGGTCTTTGCCAGCGTTCTACCACTTTAGGAGAAAATTCAATTTAGCCATTTTCTCTGGTAGAGTATTCATTAGGCACTTCATGTCCTTTCCCTCCAGCTTAAGCTGAATTTAGTACTCGAACAACGGAGAGACGGGAGGATGGAGGGGGAAGGGGCCCGTGGGGCTCGTCCCCTTGTCTCCCCACTCTCGCCTGTCTCAGCCTCTCCCTTCTCTGCTCTGTTCTCCCCACACAAAAAAAGTCAATTGTGGTCAAAGAATGTCCACACAAATATACCAATAACCTACACAAGAATCTCTTAAAAGATCTGATTTGCGCTGTCAGGTACTTGGATGCTCTTATCCTTCTTGTGCTCCATTGCAATTCTGTGCACCATCTGCTCCTTGCCCTCAAAATTCCTCTATTTTGCCGTCTCTGAGTGTTAGACAAATACTTTCTTTTTAAAACTCATTATCCTGTCATAAAGATTACTTTAAATAAAGCCATTTAGTATCATTACTCTTGAACATCCAAACCATCTTGGAGCGTGTGCGCGCTGTCTGTGAGGACATTTCTGGAGTCAAAGTGCCGCCTGAATTTGTGCGGGTCATTTGTGGCCGGCTGCTGGCTGCGGACCGTGGAGCACTAACCTACTTATTGCTTTTAGATACTTCATCTGCCTCGAGATTAGCCGTGACATTTTCCTGAACCGCCGAGATACTTCTGGTGCTTTGGCCCCGGGTCGTTGGGCCGCGCGTTCCCGTCCGTCTGCAGCCGCTCGGATACTTTGCTTTAATGGCCAATTTTCTGATGGTTATCCCTTGGAAACCCACCCGAGTGCAAGGCTGAGGCTGAGGTCCAGTTCCCTTTGCTCTTTAACTTCTTCTCTTGGGCAGTGTCACTGAGAGCCTCAGGTTGAATTTTCATCTCCTTACTGCTGATTTACAGCCTGAATAAAGATGCTATCGCAGTAGTGTCTGGTTTTGAAAAAAACACGCAAAAGTGGAGAACAGTGCATTTTTCTTTCCTTTTTGTCCTTTTTTTTTTTTTTAAAACAAATCAATGCTAGCAAGACCAGCTGTCTTGTTTTCATGGTTGTCAGCAAGAGCAGAGCCCTTTGATTTGAGTGGGATGTGCGACTTCTCAGCATCACGGAGAAGTGAAGCCACCGGCGATGCCAGATGGTCCAGCACAGCTCTTCCTCCTGAATGAGACCCCCTGGAAGAAATTGGTTTGGAGATACCCACACACCGATTTGTGCGTGTCCTGAGGCAGCTGAGCTATAGGGATCCACTGTAGGGATCGTGTCACCGCTCGGGTCTTGTGTTCAGGTGAGGATCCCACTGAAATGATCATGTCTGATTACCAGCCTGGATTTGGATGTATCTGTTCCCCAGAAAGTAAATGTGCTTTTAACACTTTTATCACAGTGATAGGGGGATGGTTTGTTCCATATGTTTTACTGAAGAGGAGAGTCCTGACCATGGTCAAACCATCTCTGCAAGTCAATGGTCTATCCGAGGTGGCTTTGGTGCCACCAGGACAGCGGACAGGAGCAGCAGTGAAGTCTCTCCATTTGACTAAACCCAAGCACTTGTACCACTCTCTGTTCAGTTTGATTCCAGCTTAAACTGTTAAATTCCAGGTACGCTGCCTTTGTCCGTATGTGCTGTGTTCTTGAGAAATTCAAGTTCCAGCACGCTACAGAAGTTGGGGATGTGTCACTGCAATGAGGGTCACAAAAATGCTTGGAGGGCTGGACCAGCTCTGCTGTGGGACAGACTGAGAGTTGGGGTGTTCAGCTGGAGAAGAGAAGCTCCAGGGAGACCTTGTTGTGGCCTTTCTAGACTTAAAAGTGGTCGATAAGAAAGATGAGAACAGGCTTTTGAGCAAGGTGTGTTTGGATAGGACAAGGGGTGATGGTTTTAAACTAAACGAGGGAAGATTGAGGCTGGACATGAGGGAGAAATTGTTGCCCCGAGGGTGGTGAGAGCCTGGTCCAGGTTCCCAGAGAGGTGGTGGCTGAACCATCCCTGGAGACATCCCAGGCCAGGCTGGACGGGGCTCTGAGCAACCTGAGCTGCTGAAGATGTCCCTGTCATGGCAGGGGGAGCACTGGGGGAGCTGGGAAGGTCCCTTCAGCACAAACTGTTCTGTGATTCCATTAATGTTATCAGCCCCATGACCTTGTCATTGTGTGATGGGGGAAACTGATGTCTGATATCTGTGAGCTCCTGAAAATAGGGTGAGTGTAGAGACAGGTTAGAGAAAAGGGTTCAGGATCAGATGCTGAGTTATTCAGCATCCCCAATCTGGGGTACTGGTATTTCCATTTTTCAGGGTGCAGCAGCTCGATCTTTCGGCATGAGAATGGCCCAGATTTTCTTCCCTCTTCCCTTACAGTGGCACAGTTTTGTTTTGAAAAAAGTTCAAAGCCAATGTTACTTTGTTTTGATGTTTTAATATTTGACCTTGAGGGGAGCTTTACTGAAAACTCAACTATATTTAGTAGTGCCACTTTCTTCAGAAAACATAATGGAAAAAAAAGTCAGATCTGATTTTAAAAAAATTACAAACAAACAAAAATCTATGCTGCTTTTTTTGGAGAAAATGCTGTGTTAGTATAGAATCTTTCTTCTTCTTTGAAGAGCAAATGTAAATGAGTGTGTTGTCAAGAACCCAACTCATGGCTGGTCTGTCAAATAGTTTAATTAGGTCGATAACTTTGGGTAGTCTCAAAATGCCAAATAAAAATAAAAGTTATTGAGCAGAGCACGGCCCCTTCTCAGCACTGGCCAAGTCCTTTTCTCCACCCCATGGGCCACTTTGCCGAAGGAGCTGCCAGCACAGCCCTGCTGTTTATGTGCAGTATATTTAAATTACATGGGTTATCCAGAAGGTGGGTTGTGCTGTTTTTTTTCTTCTTTGCAAGTGAACTACAGGAAGCTTCTTTCCATGAATATTTATTTTTCAGAGCCTGTACAAATTTCCAGAGGAGAAAAGTTTTGGTTCTTTGAGTCAAAAAGAACTGCCGCCTTTGGTCATGATGCAGTTCATGCCTTGACTAAGATCCACTGTTGTTTATTCTGGTTTATTATTAGCCGTGGGGTAGCAGCAGCTTTGTGTTAAGCATTTCACACTTGTACAAGAAGGAATATTCACTGTCCTGAAAAACTTAAAACATTAAGAGAACTTTTTTTTTAGAAAAAAATAAACCGAACAAATCCCGATATGGCACACAACAGAAATGCCTATTTCACAGAATGAGGAAGAAATGGGGACCTTCCAAGATTAAGTCAGAGATGTTAAATCCAGTAAAATGGGGTACGTTTTTTTGAAAAATTACCAAGTTCAAAGAAAACCAAATCAAACATCAACACATCTTCTTTAGTGCTGTAAAACGCAGGGTTTTTTTTTCCTCAACTGTGGAATTCGTGTTTGTGCTAATCTAAATTATTTATATGCGTCCAGAAATGGGGTACCATTAAATTTCTTAAACCTCTTGTATGGAGCTGAGGCCCCTTTAGCACCCACGAACTGTTAGATTTAAATATGGCCAGAGCTGGTAGACAGAGTGATTTGAGTTACTGTTACAATTAGTTCATTTCTTTATGAAGACACCCATACAAATTACCTGTAAATCCTTGCTGTCCATAGCGCTGTTTCTCTAAGGAAGATTTGATTACAAGCTGACTATAAGTTATTAACTATAAGTTATTATGTTTCCAGTAAGTCTAAATGAATGTTACAGGCTATAAACTGTATAAATTACAGTCTCTCATGTAAAGCTTAATGATGGCTGCAGTAACATTTATATTTTTCCCAAGGACGGGAGAAAATTTCTTACTATGTCACCGATTACAATAGTCTTGTATCCTGATTTCATGTCTTGGCTCAAACTGGCAGTGTGTAATTTTATTGTTTTCCCCCCATCTGGTGTGTTTGGTCTGAAACTTGAAGTGCTTCCCGATGCACATCGTTCCCTTACGAGCATCGCTGTCAGCATCGCACCAGCGGCAGAGCTGCAGTCGGGCATGGACCGTCTCTTTCTCCAGGAAAAGCAGCACGTGTGCTCTTCAGGGTTGGGTCGGGTTGGGTTTTGTCTCTTTGCTCCTCGTGAGCGGGACACATCTGTCCTCCACATCTGTGCCTTCCCCAGGTTGGGAGCAGCAGCATTTCGTGGTCCAGCCCCAGCGAGAGCTCTGCTCTGTTCTCACCTTAGGAATAAGAAGTTTGACTCTACCTTAATTAAATTTTAACTAGACAATGTTTACCTTAATCCAGAAACTCATGCAAAAATGTCAGAGTAAGTGATTTATCTCCCCACATGTTCAAATATTTCTCAAGTTTGCCCGTCCAGGCGCAGTCATGGATGGCTGGGAATTCTAGGAACTGGAAAAAAGTAGTCAAGGACCATATGTCACTGATGTTCTCACTTCTGTGGTCTTTAAAATTTCTACTGAAGTATCACTACCGTTTAAATAAAAAGAAATATTTTTCATTCATCTGCTAGGCACAGCAGGTATTTGATTTTAATTAAAGACCTTGGAAGCTGTGGGGATTCTAACAGTGCTGCTCAACCCAGAGTGTCTCCTGAAAATGTACAACAGGAAGGACCCGTTCCAAAGCACACGGAGCATTGATGTTGTTTGGTTTCCTGCTGAACTCACTCCTGCTGGTGGGGAATCTGAGTTCAGAGGAGCTTTGCCAGCACCATCAGGAGCAGGTTCCTGCCCAACCCCGCACGCTTGACCAGGGCAGTGCAAACTGCGGGCGGCCAAATATGAAATATGTTCTTACTGCGTTAACAGGTGTTTTTCACCAATCTCCTGGTCCAAAGCCCGGTAATGGCAGTGGACTCTGAGCCAGAGGCTGTCTTCTTGACAATTCATTTCCAAACGCATCAGAATTTTGAAATTCGGGACGTTTACTTCTCGTGGGTCATCAGTGGAGCAGGCAGTGCAAAATATGACCTTTTAGCAAGGGTGACAAGGTGTTATTAGTGGATCTCAACTGTGCTTTTCCGGTCATATAGTAAGATGAAGTTAATTAATTCCATCCTGAGGCCCAAGTATCTAATTTGAGGAGCAGAGGGAGGGGTTATCTGAGGTTCTCACTGTGCTTCAGACTTATTATTAATGTAAGTCTGCCCTAGGGGAAGAAGGAAAATAAAGATAGTTCATCCAGAAAAGGAAAGGATTGTGATTGCAGCAGTGGTTTGCACCACTTGAGAAACTGCTTCTTGCACGTAGTCTCTGGGTTTGGTTGTGTTTCCGTGCGGTGCTGCTTGAAAGGCGCAGAAGGACCTGAGCACCCGGGCCTGGTTCTCCCTTTGCTGTGCAGTGAAGGTGATAACGAGGGAAATCACAGCTCTAGGCTGGTCCTGGGCATGTGGCTCTGGTTTTCAGCGGTGATCAGTCCCATGGGCTGGGCGTGAGCCCGGAGCCCAGGTCAGAACCATTGCCATCTCCTGCTGCCCAGTGGTACCATGGGCAGCTACTGCCGTCCCAAGGGGATCCCCGCTTCTCGGGCACTGGTGGTTGTGGCCTCTATGAATGTGCCTAAACTTCTTCCGATGTCCTTTTGGCCTCCATGATTTGCAGTATGTTAGAATCATAGAATCATTTTGGTTGGGAAATATTGGAGCTGTACCAGGCTATCTTCATAAAGAAACCTGCCCTGTGGTTGCTGCAAATAATTTCAGCGTTCAGTCCCACACAGCCTGAAAAACTGCAGTTAGCAGGGAGCTCGAAAGCGTCACCGCTGCAGAGCGGACCCAAGGAGTGCTCAGGGAGGAGAAAAAATCTGCATTTCAGTATTGCTGGTTGGAATCATAGAATCACAGAACAGTTTGTGTTGAAGGGACCTTCCCAGCTCCCCCAGTGCCCCCCCTGCCATGACAGGGACATCTTCACCAGCTCAGGTTGCTCAGAGCCCCGTCCAGCCTGGCCTGGGATGTCTGCAGGGATGGTTCAGCCACCACCTCTCTGGGAACCTGGGCCAGGCTCTCACCAGCCTCAGGGACAACAATTTCTCCCTCATGTCTGGCCTGAAGCGAGGGCAGTTCATTTGCTGGGTGGCGTTTTGTTTAGTTTCTTCCTCCAAAATATTTATTTGGGTTTGTGGTGTGAAGGTGTTGTGTGTTGGTTCTGGAGCAGATCGGAGCAGCCACAAGCTGTTGTATTTACCAAGAACTGGGGAGCCCATGGTTGGGTAGCTCTGTAACCCTGAATGCCAAGGGGCTGAGCTTACAGCTGCCGAGGAAGTCCTGATAAGCTTAGAGAGCATCGGGGAAGCCTGGCCAAGGAGGGGAGCTTGAGCTGGGACTGATGGATGGAGCTGCAGATGGCACAGGGAGACCTGTGGTACCCAGCAGTGGGGAGGATGCTCAGGAACAGCATCCAGCACCAGCCCCGGGCTCAGCCACGTTGGATCCAGCCCGGCTGCTCCAAAGGGCTGCGTCACATCGCATCATCTCCCAGCGGCAGATGTTCCCTCTGTGACTCAGTGCTGCGCTCTCATCCCGAGATAACGTGTTTTGCCAGGCACTGTCAGAGCTTCCCCTCCTCGCCCCCTCCACAGAGGCCCCGTTTTTCTTCAAGCACCGTGTGGTGACACGTTGTTATTTACGATTTCACGACAGCATCCCGCTCTCTGTGTGACACCGCTTTCCTTTCCCTACCCATCCCTCACTTATCGGCTCCTTAGCGCTTACTGGCAAGTGACACCGCTTTCCCCTTCCACGCCTGCAGGTCCCGGGGGATTTCTGTGGAGTTCACTTCGGTGACAGGTAAATTACCGCCTCCCCCTCCAGCAGAGCCTGCGCTTTGTTTTCTCCTGAGCTGCATTTCGCTGTGCTTTAGGAACCGTTTTCTAGTCAGGAACAGGCATGTGCCTGCAAACACAGAATCATTCTGGTTCGGAGATACGCATGTGTGCGTTTAGGTACGTAGCGTATACATAAATGTGTGCGTATGTATGTATCTAGAAAAAGTATGACATGAAATGATGGCAAATATGTATAAATGTGCATGTGAGCTTGCAGAAAGCTCGCCAATGAAAAGGGGGCTGTGTGTGTGAATCAGCCAGCTTCAGAGACTGTTCTGAACTGGATTTCTTTATCCCTCAAAATGTCATCGCACAGGTCGCGTTTTATCATGGCCTGTTTGAAAGCAAACCCAAATACATTGTACCGTGTTATAAACCTAATTTCAAACTGTATTGAAGCCTTTTGTCAACAGCCACGGATGTGTTAGGCACAACCGAATTGAAATGAAACTCAGCAGCGCATTGCGTTCGGTTCTCGGTGTGATCTGGTCTCGCTGTGAAAAGGAATCATGTTTTTTTACCCTGAATCCCGCGTTGGAAGGAGGAGGAATTGCAGAGAGGAGCAGTGCGAGCTCTTCCGCGGCTCAGCCAGCAGATGTCACGTTTGGTTATCGCTGGCGGAGCCTTTGGTGACCGCGGTGCTGCGGCTGCAGGCGCCGGGACGGGGATCGGTGCGGGGAACGGGGAGAAAGGGGAAGGAATCAGTGAGGAAGGCGTCTCGTGGGTGAAGTGTGTAGTGTGCTGAATGGCATAAACTTGTTTCGGTTTAACTGGGATGCTGGTTTGCTGTTTCCAAGCAGACCTTTCTGTACCCGGAATGGGAACTTCGTAAATCACTTGGGGTGGGCAGAGTACACGTACATTTAAATTTGTGCTCTAGTTCAGTGTTAGCATTTGAAAGTTGAGTTTGATTCCCGAATCATTCCTTCCCTGCAAGCTGCAGTATGTTAGAAAATCTATATATCCCTTGGAAAAAGACTTTTATGTGAAAGTGTGGGAAAGTATCATCTCCAAGTTCACAGTGTTGGGAGCAGCAGGTACGTGGTCATCTGTTCCTGCAGTAGAGTGGCCTCATCCACCTACTTTGGGGGAGTTATTTATTATTAATACCTGCATTTGAGTAGCTTTTGTACTACTCTGCACTTCAATGCCTCTTCAGCTGCCCAGCCGAACTGTTCTGTTATGGCTTAAGCTGTCCTCTCCTGGCAATGAAAGCCCAAAGATCTTCCCATGGGCAAACCTGCCTGTGGCGGGGCAGGAGCCCTGGCTTAAGGTCTGGTGGTCTGGGCTCTAGTCTGGGCTTTGCTTTGCAGCCTGCTCTGCCTCGTTCCTGCCTAACCTGCAGGTATCAGTGTTAATTTTCTCATACAAGGATAAAAGACTATTTCAGAATTTGCCTGGGTCTCACAGGTGGGGCTACAGGTGTGCAGCCTGTGGAACTGCAGCTCTTGGGTTCTGTATGTGACCCAAGCAATACCAGTCCCTGTAAGTCATTATTTGGGAAGACTAAGGGAAGGCCATGTCTGCGCTGCTTGCTGTCAATCCTCAAATTTTGGCCAGGCACTGTCTTAGTGATGCTGTGCAGATGAAACCTGCAATGTCATAACATGAATGGGAAGATTTGATGCTCTATGGAAAGTTCCAAATGAAAAATACCTTCCAAAAGTAAGTGATGGGAGGATGATGGTGGCTGCAAGCAGGGGAAGAGGGCATCTGCAGCTGTGTACCTGGGGAAAGGAATAAGCCAAGCTTTGGGTTTGGTTAGAGCTAGATTGCTATGGAAGGAAACGCACTGTTGACTTGTGGTGTGAGGCTGGTAGCAGATGAAATACCGAGTATTGAAGAGGGCTGTAGGTGGAGCCTCTAAATGGTGTAACAGAGCTGAGAACCCTCAGAAAGCCACAGCGGGGACTGATCTGCGGAGCACAAGGAGCTTTTCAATAAGGAGGAAGCTTGTTTTTCTAAAGCTGTTACGAAAGTTGGGGAGAACACGGGTGGGCAGGTGGGTCTGGCGCCTGACCAGGTGGAGTTCCCAGTCGGACTGAGGGTACACGAAAATGGGTATTAACCTCCAAGAGCAGCGGTGGCCAAAAAAACATGATGGGGAGAGACTTTTGCAAGTGTTGAAATGTGTTTCTTTGCGCCATGTGTTGTGTCAGCAGATGTCACGTTTGGTTATCACAAATCTAGGAGAAGACGCGTTTCCTTTCACCTATGCAAATAAAGAACAAAGTACCTTATCTTTCTTATTGAAAATCCTTCATAAAATATATATCCTGTAATAAATCAGAGAACGGTAATGGGTAGCATTTTTCCTAAATTCTGTATCTCGCAGTATTTTACACAGTTAAAGATATCGTTTTGTTTAGGATTTATACTCTTCATGGATTTTAAAGACAGAAGGGTCTGGGGCTGAATTTGCCAAAAGCGCAAGCATTTATAAATCTCTGGGTTTATTTTATTTTTTCCTCAACATTTGTAGCTGCTGTTATAAAGTGCAAGACACCCTAATCATCACTTACAGTGCAATCCTTGTCATGATAAGCTAAAGTGCATATGAGCTACCAATATGGAGCAGAGATGGCAAAGATGCTGCGTTCACAAGCCATCTAATGCCAAGCAAATTAGCAGAAATAGATAGGGGGAATATAAACACACAATGTAAAGAAATGATTCCTTTAGTGCTCTGTCTGCGTGTCTACTAAAGCTGTCACTGTTCTGGTGCGGTGCCTGCACAGTCACTACTGTTTGTTTCTGCATAAGAAGCAGCATCAACACGAACCCAGCACTAGGAAACTCCATCTGGGGTACGTAGTCGGCTGCTATAATTAGGGAGAAGATGTCGTTGTTCAGTTTATTGCCATCACTTGAAATCAGTGGGTTGTGTTTGCACTCATTACAATTTAAATTTGCAGCGCCTGTTCTTGATTTCTTATGTTACTTTGGAAACCATGTACTGGAAACTGAAACAAAACAATTCTTGTAGAAGATTATTTTACTTTCCTACGTTTCTGATGGAAAAATGACTGAGTGATCTGAAAAGAACCATGGGAGTATCTCTGGTGCCCGGTTGAGGAGTTTCTCTAATAGTTCAGGACCCATTTGAGTAAGAGCATCAATCCGCTCTGCCCAGGACAGAACGTGTCCATGTGCTGAGATCCCAGTGGTGCAATGGGATGCAGCACTAATTTAACAGTAAGCAGTTGCAGTGGCTTTTCTGTTCATTTCCTTGTTTTCTATGAATCAGTTCCATATTGTCTTTCATACCATTTCTGACCTAACAGTAGCAGAGAGTGGGTAGGTACTATTTTGGCTGTGCTGCCTGGAGGGATTCAGCTGCTGCACCAGAGATGCTGCTGGTGGCTGCAAAAGGGCTGTGATGAGAGGGACCGTAACTCGGTGTTTGTTCTGCAACACTGGGACCGCCGACAGATGATGCTTGTTCCTCTTCCTGATCCCGTCTCAGATTCGTTATGAAATAAGTAATTCCCGAAACTAGGCTTGTAGCTTGATGACTCTTACCCATCAGAAAAATAATGATGTTTTAACAGTGTCTGCTGTAGTATATCGTTTAATGCTGGCGAGCTGCTGTCACCCCGTCTGTACATCAGAAAAACGTGCATGTCTGCTTGTGGTTTGGTCAGCTGTCATGCGTTCAATGAAAAACTAATTATTGTTTAGAAACATGGATAAACGCATTGGTTGTATTCGCATAAGCTGCACCTTCTTGTGCATAGTGGGTGCCTGGGGAAGCCCTGCTGTAACCCATGCCAGGCTGGCAAGAAGTGATTAAGGCTTAGAAGTGATCATAGAATCATGGAATCGGTTATAGTTGGAAAGACCTTTAGGTTCGTCAAGTCCAAGCTCTGCCAGGTAATTATGATAGTGGTAGAACTCTTGAGGTGGTTTTGCAAACTGCTTTGTGCCCTGTTCTCCTGCTGAAACTCATGGATATTCCTGTTTGTCATGGGTAGCAAGGAAAAGAGTCACATCCTGGGCTAGCTGTGCTCCGGAGGAGCTTTGAGAGGCAGGACACGGGTGTCCCCACTGCCCCCCCGCGGAAACGTTTTTCCATGGGCTTTCCCCACTTTGCTGTTCGATGTATGGTCTCTTCCCCATGCAGAAAGCTGAGCAATGCCCTGTGCACTGCCTGCCCACAGGTGCGTGGTGCCGGGTAGCCGAGCGGTGCTGGCGTGTCCCTGTTGGTGCTTATTCCTGAGATGCTGGGACCCGCCAGGGGGGCACAGGGAGATGCTCCCATGGACCACAGCAGTTTCCATGCTCTGCCCAAGTTCCAGACTGATTTACACTGGTTCCTCCTGCCTGTGCACATCAGTGGAGCAGCCACATGGCTTCAGTGCAGACGCTGTCTCATCTGAAGCTGGCTCAGATAACTGTTTGCAGGCACTAACCTTTTTTTTTTTTCCTATGAATACACCTGTTTAAGTTGTCCCTAGCTGGTTATCCACTGTTTAAAGTGCTCTCCACTTAAGTTTTCACACTCAATACATCTTAGAGGCGAGCGTATTCTGATCCCACCCAGAAGACACGTTACTGCTTGGAAACAGCGACTCCGAAAGGACCTTGTTCCTTTGTGCCACGCTAATTAATCACAGTCACATCCGCAGATCGATATTTCTTGAGGTCTGGTATCACGTCTCCCTGAAGTCCTATTTCAGGCTTTCTTAGAAATTAATATGTAGCAGATTTTTACTACAATGATAGAGGACAGGGGGGGGGGCGCTCTTAGCCTGTGGCTGCTGCCCTGAAGAGGGTCCGAGGGTTGGATGTTCCCCTGCTGATCTGCTGGGCATTAAGTAGAGATGCAGAAAATGCACCGAATAACGCCCGATAAATAAAAGCTGTTTGGCCTCTTGGAATTAAAGACAGGAGAAGGAAAAAATGCCGCTCACTGCCAATAATCACAGACCACTGCAGTGTTTCTGCAATTCAGGAGCTTCAGCAGGGCTGGGATGTGCTTGTGAATCCAGATGAATGTGAGCGGAGAATGGGGTGCTGGGTTTTTTTCTTCCCCTTGTGCTAAGCTGAGGAGGGAGATCCGAAAAAACCTGAACAAGCCCTGTGTGCCCAGGAGTGCAGTTATCCAGAATTGATAATTGTAGGCTTCGTATGCAGATGTATTCAGGTTGATGGAACAACAGTGACAAATGCAGCAGGATGTGTAATTGTGCTGGTTTTGCTGGGTGGCCTCCAGAAGAATACCAGGGGAGAATTCACACTTTATTTTAGCAGTGTAGTCTTCGAACACAAACGTTTGGTCTGTGTGTTTATGCATATTCGCCTGGTGCAGGGGCCAGCCCAGATGAGCAAAGCTGCATTCGCCGTTACTTCTTACCCCGCTCCCACCCACCCCATGTGCATCATCCCAACCTTTTTTATTTTGCACATGCTACCTCTTCCGAAGGTGGAAAAAAAAATGTTTAGTTAGTGTAGTGATAGAGAGGAAAACAAACAATGTACTCCACATCAAACTGTGTCATGTATCTTCTCCCTGGCAGAGCCCCAAGCATCGCAGTTACTTGGATTCCAGCAGTGTGAGCACAGAGGGAGGGATTAATTAAAACTAGTACACGTTAATGGAGCTCTAAACTCGAGTTCAGATTGCCTTAACAGACACAAAAAATATCATGGCATTAAACTCTCCTCCCTTGGGACCTGCTGGAGTGGCACATCGGTGAGAGGCTGTGCTTTCCTGGGATGCAGCGCTCCTGCATCTGCAGAAGCTGCCTTCATCACGCTGCCTTCATCCCTCCACCCATGGCCACAGCTTGATGCTCCTCTCATCAGCTCCCTCCTGTGGCCAAGAAGAGCTTTGCTATTTTCCCCTACATGGAATTATTTTGGTTGGAAAAGATCCCTAAGATCATAGAGTCCAACCATAACCCACCCTGGCACTGCCCCATGTCCTGAGAACCTCATCTGTCTGTCCAACCCTCCAGGGATGGTGACTCCAGCACTGCCCTGGGCAGCCTGTTCCAATGCCCCACAGCCCTTTGGGGAAAAAGTGTTCCCAGATCCAACCTCAACCTCCCCTGGTGCAACTTGAGGCCGTTTCCTCTGCTCCTGGCGCTTGTTCCTGGGGAGCAGAGCCCGACCCCCCTGGCTCCAAGCTCCTTTCAGGCAGTTCAGAGATCAGAAGGTCTCCCCTCAGCTCCTGTTCTCCAGCTGAACCCCCAGCTCCCTCAGCCGCTCCCATCACACTTGTGCTCCAGCCCCTTCCCCAGCCCCATTCCCTTCTCTCCACTCGCTCCAGCACCTCAAGGCCTTTCCCATAGTGAGGGTTAGATTCAAGGTGTGGCACTGAGTCCAGGGCACAGACTTGGGGTCCCTCCCAGTGCACCAAAATCTCTTTCGATGTGCTGTGGAGGAGCGGTTGGTCCCAGCTGCCTCCAGTCAGCTCAGGCCTGGTGAGGTTTGGTCCCAGGGCCAGGCTGAGCTCTGCCTGCCTGTCCTGAAGTGGTTTAATAAACGCTTGAATGCTGCAAAATCTGAAGGGTGTGAGAAGAAGGCCGTTTTTGCTGCTTGTGTTTAAAAAGGGCAAATGACGTGACCAAGGAAATGTTTGCTGGGATCGGAACAAAACAAGGGGTTTGCTGTCGAAAGGCAAGGCTGGCATGGCTGTAAGGAAGAAAGGCAGGTCAAGGTAGAGCGGTCAGCCCCAAGGGATGCCCAGTTGGGGTGTGAGGGACAGCAGCTCCATGTGCCACATGCTTGAGACATCTCTGCAGGTGGGGAGTATGTGACAACCTCTCCAAGCCTGGCCAGGGTGTGAAGCTGCCTGCTGAGCCCACCGGGGCTGCAGGTGGTTTCCTCCAAGAACCTGCTGCCTCCCCATAGTCGAGTCGTACCCAGCCAAGGGCTGTTGCTGGGTCTGTGACACCCTTCATCGTCTCTTCATTTCTCTAGTGGAGGAAGAGCTTTGCTGGCCAGCATTGCCTCTGCTTGGGGTGGTTGCACGCTTGGGGTGTTGGTCTGGAGTCAGAGTAAATGGTTACGGTGACAGGGGACGCCTGCCAGGCCCAGGCGGATTGCCCGTGTGTCTCATGGCTCCTGCACATCCAACAGCGACGTCTGTTTTCTGTGTGCTCTAAAACCCTGCCCAGCTTCCTCGTACTTCTGAAGTTCACCAGTTAAGGTCTTAATGTTGTGTTGTTAAATTTTCAGCATCTCCATTCACACCAGAAAGCTCTTCTGTTCAGAGGGCTTTAGAATAATGCAGCTCTTCATGAGTCCTCATTATTTCTCAAAAGGTGACTGTGTTGTTCAAGTGCCCATATTGTGACAAGCGTCTAATTATGGATCCTTTCTGTAGACCACCAGAGATGACATTATGTCCACCTGCAGTGGAAGGGGGAAGATTATAATTTGCATTCAGCATGAGCTTTTCTCCATTATTTCCACTGCACATAAATAAGGAAAACAAATCTTATCGACCGCAGATCCTCTCTTAATTTTTCTTACATTTCATTTTTAAAACCAGCAGTTTTTCTTTGCTTCTTTTCCTTGGTGTGTTATTGTTTGCTACTTCAGCACCAGCGTATCTGCTCTAGTCTGGTCTAATTGAATGTGCATTTCTGTTGGCAAATTGGCAAAAATATCATCTCCTTTTTGCATAATTCAGATGATGAAATGTACCATTTAACACAACAGAGCCTGGTTTGTGTTTGCCACCCATCCTGTTTCTAACACCATTGAGCTCAAAGCATGGAAACTCCAGAGGAAGGAGACAGAGCTGGGCAGGGCAAGGATGGACCTGTTCTGTGAAAGGTTGTAGAATTACAGGATGGTTTGGGTTGGAAGGGCCTTCAAATCTCATCCAGTGCCCCCCCTGCCATGACAGGGACATCTCCACCAGCTCAGGTTGCTCAGAGCCCCATCCAGCCTGGCCTGGGATGTCTCCAGGGATGGTTCATCCACCACCTCTCTGGGAACCTGGGCCAGGCTCTCACCACCCTCAAAGCCAGCAATTTCTTCCTCATGTCCAGCCTGAATCTCCCTCTTCTAGTTTAAAACCATCACCCCTTGTCCTATCACAACAGGCCCTGCTCAAAAGTCTGTCCCCATCTTTCTTATCAT
>VWYH01006982.1:234999-474717 GCA_013399365.1 Pampusana beccarii | reverse complement strand
TTTTTTTTTTTTTTTTTTTTTTTTTAATTATTATCTTGTTTTAGTGTTTTTTTGTCTGTGTTTGACTAGGGGTTTGTTCCTTTTGTATCTGTCAGGCAAAACCTGGTGGTTAGCAAAGCTTCCTACAAATCCAGCTGTTAAAATCTGTTTCAAGTCAGTCCAAATCTTTTTGCTTTAAGAAATAGAAGCAATATCACGTTGTTGATATGGCATGCTAAAGAAAGATCAATACAATATGACTTAAACTGATCTATGTTTCTTGGGCACGTACTGAGGTGTGCTCTAACATTGTTTGACTGTAGGACAAATCCAGTGAGATTTGGGGGGGATATGTTGGATTATATGTACGTATTATAGTGGAGCGAAGTTCCCCCGAAGATTTTGGTTGCAGCTGTAGTTGTAGACACCCCTGTCTCCACCACGTCTGCTTGTAGCCTTTATTGTCTCAACTTATTTGCCCGCACAGAGGTGCCTGGTGGTACATGAGCTCCAACTATGGCTCTAGAAGGTCCTGGGTCTCTATAGCTCTTGCATCATATATTCTAGCAGGTCTAGATGTCTCAGCTTCTCCACTGCATCTCAGGTGCCATTACTTGTCCATAGTTAAGCAAAGAGTCTGGTCGCTCTATGTCATTTTTGTTATTATCGACAATTCACTCCTTCTGGGATACTCTAGAGGATGCAAAGGGAATTTACATCTAAAGGCGTCACTAGTATTCATGGGTTTAAGTCAAATGGCACTCAAATTTAGTCAATTCAAGCAATGTTTTGTCATGTGTTCTGGAAATCAGCCTTGGGTTTTTCACATAGTAACACTCTGGTGAAACAGTCACGTACCCAGGATGCACGGTGAGATGTCGCTTCCCTCTGTTGTGCAAATTGGTACATTCAGCTAATTAATGTCCCATAATATCGTGCACACCTGCGGTGTTACAGAGGACAGCTTATGTGCATTTTCACTTGGGAAGCTGGAGAGCGGAAGATGTGATGAAGGCAGCAATCACTGGAAATTTCCGTCTTGTGTCTCCAGCTCATGGATGTCATTTTGCGTTATTTGTGCCAGGTACAGCAGCTGTCACTGAGTCTTTCTCTGCTCAGCATAGTGCAGATTGGTTTGATATCTCTATTTGAGTCAGCTGGGCCATGAAATACTAGTGCAGAGGTGCAGGGTACGTGGCTCCAGCTTGGCCTGGAGCTCAGTGAATTTGTCTCCTCCCCTGCCCACACCTGGGCACGGACCAAACTGAGGAGTGAGTCAAGGATAAAGACAAACCATTGCCGCGAATCCTTTAAAAAAGTGGATGGAGGCAAATAATTACAGAATGTGTTTCTGGAAGGCGATATTTAACAAAATGACTCAAGGCACAGGGAGAGAGGGCAGTTGCAGGTCGGGCATCAACACTTGCTCCAAAACCATCTGCCTGATCATCCTCTGGTTTCTTTGTTTTCCCCATTCTGGTTCCCGTCTCCTGCAGGCAAAGCCTACGCCCCCGAGTTCTACTACGACACCTACAACCCCCTGTGGCAGAACAGACCCCGCGTCTACTCCTACAGCCTCCAGTGGACCCAGATGAACCCCGATGCTGTGGATCGCATCCTCGCCTACCGCTTGGGCATCAGGCAGGTGAGGAAAGAAATCTGTCCATGCAGGACGTGCCTGTTGAGTGCTGACCTCTCTGAGGACTGCTGAGCCTTTATTTTACATTTAATTTAATTTTTTTTTCAATTTTGTTTTGTTTTCTTTTTGTTCGTTTGCTTTTCTTTCATTTTATTTATTTTTAAATCTTATTCTACCGTATTTATTTTTTCCTCCCTGTTTTCATCCTTACTTGCATTGTTAGAGTTGTTTCTCCTCCTTCTGGCAGGTTTGCTGCCATCTTGCAGAAATAATCCTCTGCCGCTTGCAGATCCTGGAAACTAATTTGCACATTTGCGGTGTGAAACACAGAGATTAAAGAGCTGTTCCTCAGAGGCTGTGGCTCAAAATATGCTAGAAAGATTACATGAAAGAAACTTGCAGTGAAATTAAACTTTTTATCTCTCTGCATGTATCTTTTATTAGATCTTCCATGTAAATAGATGGATATAGGGATGGCCGTAGCTTTCCCATGGAAAGACGTGGTGATCCCTGAGAAGCAAAATGTCTTTTTTGACCCCATTAAACCGATCCCATTTGTGTCTTTATAGATTCACCGTGAACTTTTCATTGGGAATTGGCACTGTGAAGGAAGCACAGGATCAACCCACTTGCAGAGGAATTGTTAAAATTAACGTAACCATCCCCGTTAATTTACCCTTTAACAATTTCCAGAGAAAAAACCCTCTGTCTTCTTTGAAGGTTATTGGTACAAAGCTTGAGTTTTAATAGTCAATTAAAGTTAGAAGAACCGCTCTGTGCGTTGCTTAAACCCTCGTTAAATGGCAACACCTCTGCTTGCTCCCCTTCGCAGGGTGATCTTCCTACAGATAAATCCGTACCAAATCGCACGATTTGATGTTCTAAAGGCAGATGTTTTATTTTGCTATAACACTTGTTTGCAATTCTGCCCCAAGTCTGTCCATGCCAAATGCTACAGCTGTGGCGAATAGGGAAAAAATAGGGAAATAGGGAAAAAAATAAATGGTTTGGAAATAACGCTTCTTGCTATGAACATCTCCTTGGCCAGCATGTCCACCTCCGAGTCAGCAGCTGGGCTGCCAGTCCGGACCTGCTGTGGCCAAAGGAAGATGTTTTGTTACTTACTTGGGAAGATCTGTCTGGTGTTGGTTTGTTCTTGTTTTACACTCTCCCGTTGAGCTCACTTTTCTTTGAATAATACCACGATTGATTGATTTAGAAAGTGTATGTTTGGTTATTCAATTGTTCGTGCAGAGAGAAAGAGATCGGGCATTAAGGCAGATTCTTGATGATGTACATAAATATTTTTGAAAATGCGAGCGCAGAAAGTATTTTGTTATCCTGCAAATCTCCTACTGGGATGAGCTTTGCAAGGTGCAGAATAAATACACAATTTGAGCCTGTTATTTATGCTGAGCGGATGGGGTTTTGCTTGTGTAACTTTTGCGGTAGTTGTGAAGTTGACTGGGTCACATCCAGCGAATGGCTTTGGTACCTGGGGGTGCTGTTCCTCCCTCGCTTGGAGTTGGTCTCTGCCTGAATGTCAGTCATTTGAAATGAACATCAGTGACTTTTAGCAAATGTTTTACGCAGCTCTTTGTATCATTGAGCTTAAATCTGTTCCGTTATTCCAGGTACCCAAGAGGAATTATTAAATTTGAAAAAAGCATTTGCTCAAGTAAAAAAAATATATAATGAATCTAATTGCATTAGGATTATTATTTTTTATTTCATTTTAATTAACTTTCAATTATCTATTTATATAATTATCTACACTTACTTTACTCTAATCTCCTTGACAACACTCTCTGTCAGGTTCATCAAAACGTTTTGCTTTCATCTGTCTGAAGCCATGTTTAAAATGTGAGTGATTTAGAACCTAGTGAACCGTCCGGACACGCGCATCCACTATTGGAGTGATTCCCCCTGAAACAGGGATGATAATTAAATTTCTTAATTTTTTTTGACACCCGCCAGTACTTGCTGCCAGGAGATTGCCTTCTGAACTCTTTATGTTTAGGTAGTTTACTTGATTTAGCAATGGGTTTTGTTATTATTTTTATTTATCAATAAAAGTGGGGATGAGCATCAGGTTTGCAGGTGGAAGCAGGACTCTGAGCAGCCCATCTTGCTGCTGCTCTCTAAGTGATTGCTCTTAATCTTTATTTTAATCTCCTAATGCATCGTGGAACACTGTGTAGTGGGTCAGTGCGTTGCTATCTGCCTCTGATTCGATTAACACCATTACCTTTATCTGATCAGTAAATTGCTTCTGCATCAAGAATGCTAAAACCAGAGCGCAGGCATCTCTTCCTCTTTACCTGTGCATCACTGCTTCACTTGAGACAGAATCCATGCAATATTTTGCGAATGTTTAGTTGACAGCAGGTTTAGGCTTGCTGAATTTTCTGTGGAATTGTTAAAGTCTGTAATATCGACAATATTTTTAATGTCATTCTATAAAAACAAGCGTTTTGTTTTGGTTTTTTTATGAGATGCAGAGTGGTTTAGCTCCATTTGTGCATTTTCCAGGGGGTTGTAGAAAGCAGCGCAAAGGATGTGCTTAATAATGAAACTTTTCAAGGGCAAAGGAGCCTGATAACAGAACATGGCAGACTAGGGCTTTTTATTAAAGACAAATTGTTCTGCTAGGGATAATTAGATTATACAGCGCTATAACAGCAGGAAGGTCTCTCCGCTGGTTGGCACGTACTGAGGTTGTAGAGCTGGGGACGTCTCTGCCCTGACCAGCCCAGGCAAGCGGAGGTTTGAGAAGTTTCGCTGGCAACGGGCACTGTTGGAGAGAAAATCCGGTACCAGAGTTGTCGTGTGGGCGGAAAGCGGGTGGGACAGAGATGCTGTCCCCATGGCGACGGGGGATGGATGCAATGAAAATAACTGAGCTCTGTGTACGCAGCGGGACGAGCGGGAGGGACGAGGTGTTTCACCGTGGATGTGCTTCCTTTGTAACATCGAAAAAAGTTGTTTTGTAAACAAAACCGATCCTTTTAGGAAGTGGTTTGAAAATCTGCAAGAATCACCGCATTTATATGTAAGTTACATGTATGTCTTTCATTAGGATCATTTGATAGGTCTCCCCTCAGCCCTTTATTTAAAGCTGCAAGCTGCACATGCAGCACACGGATGGCGAGCAGAAGTTTGATCAGCTGAGTTTGTGCTGATGGCATTTGATGGCTGATCCCTCCTGGGACACTCAAGGAGGGACAGGAATTATTTAGAGCACTTTGCTTTCTGCTTAAGCCCAGACGCTTCTCTTGTTTCCTTTTAGAGATTCATTCTGTGCTTATCGTTATTTTTTAACAAGCAGAGGCTCTCCTCTGTGTTTCTGGTTGCCGCAGCACGTGGATGGTGGCTTCCCGGGGCTGGGTTTTCATCGGCTTTGAGGATGCTGAGCTGCAGGATCTGCCAAACCTGCTGTGATGGCGTGTGCGTGGCTGCGCTCCTCTTTAATTGAACAGGGACAAAGAACTGTTTTAAAAACGAGGCACTAACTAAATGGCCATGGAGGTTACTTGTTGAGTGTAAGAGCTGCTGTTCATGTGCTTTGATAGCGCTCAGAGTCCTCAAGCATGTCACTCCAAGGAGTTATTACAGATGTGGTCTTCTCCTCATGGGAATTTCTGGCTTGTTTGCTTAGGGAAAAAAAAAAAAGCATTTAATTGCTGAGACAATAACAAGGGATCAGGTCTGATTTGCAGTTTGTGTAAGACCAGTCTAGAAGATTTCGGCAGGATAAAGGGGATTTGAAGTGGTTGGTCCCCATCCCAAAAGGAGGAAAGTCCTTGAGAACAGTGGATTCAGCCTATGATGAGTCCTGCTGCCAAACTTTGGCATGAAGGAAAGGTTCAGAAGGTGGCAGAGAGATACCACAATACATACGATTGTGGTATTATATATTATAATGATATATTGTCTACTCTTCGGCCAAAGGAAGCAAAGGTGACATTATTCTTTTTGCTGCTGTGTTTTCTCCTGCATGTTGACCCAATTTAGGAAGCGTAAAGGTGGTGAACAGCTATGCTGGTACCTCTGGGTGTGTGCAAGCATGTCTTCCATTTCCAGGTGCCAAAGAAGGGAGAAAGAATTGAGCCCATCCATTTTCCCCCCAGTTTTTGTGAGTTTTTTCCAGGGTGGCAATGAGAGGAGGACACGCTCCTGATCCAAAAGCAGCGTCATTCTGATACCTCAGAGCATCAATAGGGATTTTCCCACTGCTGAAGGGGAAATGTCAATACAGGTCTGAGGAGAAAAATAAGAGATGCGTGGAGCCTACGTGAGGATACATTTAAGATGCTCGTTTGTGATTACCAGTCTTGTATGTTCAAAGTTGGAAATGAGGGATACAGCCAGAGCTGTATAGTCAAGAGGAACAGGTAAGAGTTTACAGTGACCTGTTGGTAGAGAATGGGGCAACATTTCATGCTTGAAGATACAGATCTGAAAGCAGGGGCAGAACAAATGAAGTTAATTAATCTCAGCACCCCCAACCTAGTCACGGAGGGGTTCTACAGCTTCTTCTGCAGGACCGTGTCCATGCAGCGAGTTTGCGGCCTTCACCTGGCCGAGCAAGTCCAGTTACCTCCTGGACCTCCTGAAGGGCCCATGTTGTCTGTTGCAGTGACCAAAAAGAATAGGATTCTATTAAAAATACAAGGACTTTTACATCTTGGTGTCCTCAGACACATGGGTGTGTGTTTGCAGTGAATTAGGGCTCAAAGTCCACCTTCTTGTTGGTGGTGCTCCATGACCCAGACCGTTGAGTGGCCCATTGCTTCTGGGGGACCATCTCTTTCTCCACTCCTCTTTCTCTGGGGCTTGCTTGAATTTTCTTAATAGTCCTGGAATAGGGCTGCCAGATTCCACCCTGTGTGAATCAGCAGAACAGTTACACATTTCTGTCGGATCCTGTTTCTTGTCACTAGAGTTAAGATACAGGCACGTCTCAGGCACAAAAGGATCATTTATTGGTAGGAAAGCACGACACGGGATGAATTTGTTTGGCATTTTAAGCATTGGTTAAAGAGAAGTTGAGAGAAACAGGCACAGCAAATGTTAGGAAAGTTCTTTTAGGAAAAAAATGGAGCTTGGCTTAGTGACATATCAGGGAAGCCAAGAAAGTCAAAAAGGGAGAGGGAAGGTCCCATCAGGTGAAAAGGGAGACACAAGAACAGAAAAGTGATGTTTTTTCTGCCTACAGAGTGACAATGGAAGTAGATTAATGGCAATAGTTATTTACTGAAGTTCTGTATTTCGAATGAAAGTCACTTCCAAGACATTTATTTATTTTAGCACGCTCAAGGCCCCACCTGATGGGCAGCAGTTCTCCAGATGTTCCTCCCGTCAGGACCGCGGTGCTGTCATCGCACCGTCCCCTGCAAAGGGAAAGTTGTTTGCAAGCTGGGTATTTTCGTTTGTTTTGGTATAGAAAATGTAAAATGCGTATAAAAATTGTATTCAGAACCATTCAAAAATAATTAAATCTGTAGTAATTAATTTCAGGAGAGGAAATGAACTGAGAGTTGAAAAGGCCAGTTCACATGCTTATTGGAATATTTCTAATGTTGTTTTCAGGAAAAAAATTAAGCTGCTTTCTACAGAGGGAAATAAGCTGTCCCAAAGATTTCACAGTATGCATTTCTTTTTGGAAGTCTAAATGAGGCTTTGCTTTTTTCCCATTATTTTTGCACTCGTGAAGCGAGACAGAGTTTGGCAAAAAGAAAAAAACAAAAAAACGAAGTAGTGCAACCTGCAAAGGCGCATTTTTAATTTATGTTCTTGGGTTCGGTAAGTTGAATTGGAGAAGAAATGGTTCTGGTTTACAATTTTCAGTTTGCTATACTGATACCTCCTATGCTTATTCTTCACAAGACTGAGGCTTGAGTTTCGAAATAGCAAATTGAGGGCTGTCATTTGAGATTGGTACCAAATTCTTTTAATTGCCGTTTAGAAATTGTTCCACCTCCCAATTTTTTGATAGATTAGGCAAACGCCTATGCAAAATTCTGAAAAAAAAAAAGAATTCTTCTGATTGCATCTTAAGAAATTCAGAGGCAGAAGTTATACACAGAAATACAGCTTTTTCCGGCAAGTCCTGATGTTCTGACCCTGATCTGGTGGTACCTTCCTTACCAAAGATGCTCCTGGCTGTGACTGCTCACCCTGGTCTGGGAGCTGAGCTGTGTGTCCAGAATAGCCCATTTGCTTGTTTTGGAGATAAAACTAAACTCCCTTTCTTCACAAAAGAAAAAACAAAACAAAAACCACAAAACAAACAAACAAAAAATAAAACCGCACCAGGCAGAATTTAACATATTCATTTGATCTGAGCAGTTAGTGCCTGCTGGGACTGCCTTGGTTTGATTTTCGTTATATAAGTATAAACTCCTGCTGTTTCGTTATTAATTTAAATATCTAATTCATATTAACTTTTTTGTGTGTTTGTTTTTTGAGGTTTTTTTTTTTTTTAAGGAAAAAAGACACACAAGAATGTCCTAAAATTCCTGCCTGCGATTTCTGAGCCCAGCTCTTCATTTTGGTCCCGTGTGATGGGGACCAGCAGGCAAGGAGGGTCCCACCAGCACTGAGAAAGCACGTGGACCAGTCCAGGAGAAAGATGTAATTATGGAAAAAAAACTTGAAGGGTAGGATCATATTAATCAAAAAAGAAAAAAACCATGGACCTGGGGCAGACTTGATGAATTCCCTGGGTTTGCAGCAAGCTCTGTGGAACCTCCTCCGGGGATACCCTGCAGTTTTGGGCAATATCTAATCTTTCTCTTCAGGGTGTCTGAGGCATATCTATAAATTTCTGTGTGTATATTTATACGTTGCAGGAGCCAGGGTTCTCTGTTGCCAAGTCTGCTTGGTTTTTGCCAAAATGGCAAAGTAATAATTCCCTAAAGGACAAATCCTGCACGGGGAGGAGCTCTTGTGCTTGAAGCAGTGATGTTCACATAACCTGAGGCTTTCGTTGTGTGTTTTCCTTGAGTGAAATACAGACTTATTTCTACTTAGGAGTACATACTGTCACCCAGCATTGCCAAGATCAAGTCCCGTGCTGTAGCCTCAGCCTGAGCCTGGTGGTCCCGCTCAACTTTCGTTCATTCTGTTCAGCAGAAAAATGAGCACTCTGGATTGCTGACCGCTGACAAACACGGCGTGTCGGTCAGGCTTTAGGAAGGACGCAGGAGAAAACAGAGAGAGCTGAAGAGCAGTTCAGTGAGAAAAGTTACTCAGTTTGTTTTAGTAAAGAAATTATTTGCTTGTTATCGCGTTTGAACACGTATGGCAGGGTTGAGGGTCCCTTTGCGATGTACTCGTGTGTGCACTGCAGCGCGGCCTCGGCTTTGTGCTGCTGCAGGAGCCTCGGGCGGCCCAATTGCACAAATCCTCCTCATCACCCAGAAAAGGATTTGCTTTGCTTTAAATAGTCAAGCGGCGTGTGGACACCTCTCCAGCAGGAGCTGGGCCCTGAGTGAAAATGTGCTCCACCACCACTACAGACAGCAAAAGAGCAGCTGGGACGGGATGTGTTTTCATGATATTGTTCCATCTGCTGCTTCGGAGTTGTCTGCTGCATGGCAGGAGTTGGATGCTGATCAGATCCAGGTCTAAAATACAAAATAAGATTACCTGGGAATATTTTTCATCACCCTGTAAATTCCTGCAATGCAAGACCGTTCTAAAAAAAAAAAAAGTGTAAATGACAGCAATGGCTTGCTTGTTAGTGTTGATTTCATATGTCATACAGTTCAGAAATATTGAATAATCTGCAAAAATGAAAACTAACAGTGAAATAGAGCAATGAAACTTTGAAAATTGAAGATCTGTGTAAAAATTATGTCATATGTCCTTAGGCAAATGCGTGACAATTAAGAGTTGTGGGTCTGACATGCAGCATGCTTCTCACAGTAGCAAAATATAGTATAAATAAATATTTGAAAAGGCCCTTGAGCATTATAGAAATTTAATTCTGATGAAGGATGCATCCTGTTTAGCAAAGACAGTTTAAGAGCAGCATCAATGCCTAAGAAATCCATAAATAAGTTGCATAGTATATTGCAGGTACTCTAATAAAATATATTAGGATATCAGGATAAAACTTAGCAATAGCTGCACTTGCTCAAGGCATCGTTCCATTATCTCAGGAATTTATCTGCACCCCAGACACACCACGGGTTTCACTGCACAATACTTTATGGTGAAAAAAGTCCAGTTAGTGTTTTTCCTGTTGGCCAAGTAGAACCACAGAACAGTTTGTGTTGAAGGGACCTTCCCAGCTCCCCCAGTGCCCCCCCTGCCATGACAGGGACATCTTCACCAGCTCAGGTTGCTCAGAGCCCCATCCAGCCTGGCCTGGGATGTCTCCAGGGATGGTTCAGCCACCACCTCTCTGGGAACCTGTGCTGAGTATTGAGTATGCACAGTATTTCTGGTCTTTGGTAACAAATGTCACATCCCTTAGCATCTCCCGGCTGCACTGGATGAGCCGTTCTGGCAACCACTAAAGGGAACATTTCCCTTCACAACTTCCTCACCTGTTTCTAAGGCCACTCAGGTTGAACCTGCGCATTGAGACGGTGCATGAACTCAAACTGTTAAACCTGTCTGGGGTCTGCCTGGGTTCCCCCTAGCGCTGCTAATGAGCGCGTGTACAAAATGAGCGCTGCAGGTCTTTAGATGTGAAAAATAAAAGCGAGATGAATTGTCTGCTTACCAGCGATCAAAGCTGAGGCGTCCCCAGCGTTGGTCCCCGTGAGCAGCTTTAATGGCTCCGGTGCAGGACACAGCCCAGCGCCGGGGACTCTGCAGACCCGGCTGCTTCTTGCTGGGATGTTCCCTTGGCTCCTGCCTCGAGGTTTCTGCAAAACCAGCTCTTCCCTTTGTGTACTCTGACCTTCCTGTTGGTTTTAAGCTAGTAGATTAGGAATCGCAGATGTTCGTTAGGCACTTGGGTGTTTTTTACTGGGCGTCATCTTGCTGTCTCTCACCATAAATTCTCTGCTGACTGAAACAGTTGTATGTAACTTAGGGAAAAAAAAAAAAAGTAAAAAAATACATTTTGCCAAAGAAAACAGTGCTGTTACAAGACAAAACCTCTTTCTGTTCTGCGGTGATGTACTGCCTCTGCTCATCCAGCTGAGCCCAGGGAGGATTTCTCTGTTTTCAGAAGTCCTGTGCAAATTTGACTTGCAGTTTGGAGATAAGACATGGTAAATGAGGATTAGCCTTTTTTTGATAACGCAATCAGGTCGGCAATTCCTTAAACCCAGATTTTGCTTGTTCCTAGGTAGAGGATGTTTGCAGCTAAATCAGAGCATAGTAGCCAGTGAATATACTAAGTAAGAGCTTTTGTCAAATAGTGTACATTACAAAAATTATAAATTGTTGAGATGAAACAGATTTGTCTCTAAAGACAACTCCTTCATCCATTCTTTTGCTGTTAGAGGATTCTTTATTCTCTGAAACATACATATGTTTAAATGGAATACAAACCATATTGCCTTTTGATAAGCAAATGAGCACCCTGCCGCAGTGCATCTGTGGTTTTGAGCCGATCTGAAACATCACATTTACATTTTGAGAACTTCGCTAAACATCTAGTGGCTATTTCCTTTCCTCTCATGCAGCACCTGTCTTAAGCATTTAAGAAACAGTTTGTTGAAACATTCATATCTGACAGTTGAGCTGTTATTTATTGGCAGAAATCCATTCTTACTTAAAAAGTTAAGCAAAATCAGTATGTTAACTTTCCTTAGCAATGCACTTTGGCATCATGTCCTTGTCTTATTGCATTATTGCTCGCTGATCTATTTCTGCAGACACTCATGTAGGTTGCTTAAAATGCAGCCTTGTTTTTCCAGTTCATTTACCAAGACAACCTCGCTTGTTCACAGTATTTACTACGCAGCGAAGCTCCAGCGTGTCGCACTTTAAAAGGCTTGGGTTTGTCATCTTAATTGCAGCTGAGGTCATTAATTTGTCACTGTGTAATTATTTTGTATGAAAAAAATAAGGTAACTTTAGAAATCATAAGAAAATTAATTAGTTCACTAGCGATGGGGGTTCACAATCTGTCATTTGAGATCCATCCGGAGAAGGTTGTAGGTTCTTGATCATGGCAATGGAGTTGTTGGTGTAAAGAAGTGTCTAATTTAAACTTAGGGACTTTGATAATTTTGTTCCTTGTTGCCCTGATAAAAATAATGCTCTGCCTGTTGCAGTTAAACCTGCTGCTTCGGATGCAAAACCTCATCTGTACAGTTGGCAGCAGGTTCCCAACACGTGGACTTCAAATTTGCTCTGTCATTGAAGAGAAGAAATGAGAAAACTCTATCTGGAAACCAGCTTTAACGCGGGTTAATAATTAACCTGCCTTTTGTGAATGCCCAACAAAACAGGGATTAAGAATTGAAAAACCCTTTTGGTAGATGTGGAGCAGTAGGGAAGGAGCAGGAGAACCTGCACCACGGGGATGGGAACAGTGCAGCTCCTGCTTAATCCCACAGACTTTGGTGAATTCATCTGGAAGCCAGTTTTAAAGTCTTAAAAAGGATTCTCTTGGTTTACATGCATTTTAGCCTCTCTTGAAGGAGGAAAAAAATAAGATATTGACTTGAATACAGTGTCATCACATTCGGGGTTGTGACTGATTTGAGTCCACCCGTTAGAGAAGTGCATGTTGTGACCCTTACCCAGAGCAAACTCATACGACCTGCTTTCAGTCCATGGGTGTTGCCACTGTTTCCATTAAAACGTGGGCAGAGAGGATTAATCTCCAGTGGTTCAAGCCAAACATGGCATGGTAGAACCCCACAGGGTTAGGACTTCATGTGTGATGGCAGTGATGAAGATACAAATTGTGCTGTGGGGAAATCAGGGCCATGCCTTCCAGCCCTAAGTGCATTTTTATTACCAAGCTTCACAAGAAGAAAGATAATTATTTTTTAAAAAGGTTTTTATACTTAGCTGATGGGTACAATACTTCATCTGTCATTAATAGCAGGCTGGTATTTGCTGCTTTGATTTAAATTGCGGAGTGACGATGCGTTCAAGCTAATCGGCAGTAAAACGGGCATGTGCAACATCCTCAAAACACCTGTTCTGCATCACAGTGCAGCTCAGGGGACTCTAAATCCTCCTGCAAGGAGCATTTATGGAAAAAGCAGCGTAGAGAACAGGGAGTTTCCATTCCTCAGGGTCACCGTTGCACACAGCCTTTCATTTCTAACTATCCTGCTCAGCACTCGAATTGAAGGATGAGGACAACCTTGTGTGTCTTTCATCGTGGTGACTGCATAGATGTGGTCACCCTCTACTTGCTCCTGGAGGTGCTGAGGTCTGCCAAGACATCTGCACATAAGGAACATTTATCTGTCTCCGTAATGGCTCTCTGAAGAATATTCCAACATTAACGTATTTCGGCTTTGGATTTGGCTTTGGAATTAGAGACCCAGATTCTTCCAGATTTTTGTATTTCAGAGCAATGTTGTCTGTGTCCCCTGGTCAGCATTTGGAGGTGGCCGAGACTCCTGTAGTTCCTTTCATTAAGTGTTCAATGATAAAGTGGAGCTCAATCATGATGGAGCCTGAAGCTCATGAAGTAAGTTAGCAAACTCGTATAACATGTCCTGCATCAGGTTAGGAACACAGGCAATTTCAGTATTTTGTGCTAAAAGGCCACGAAATCCTACGTGTTGAATTGCCTGGACATTTTCTTCTATGTTTTCAAAGTGCATACAAACATGGTCTCAAATATCACTCAGGGTCTGTCTACGCTCTTGGAAGTTTATCTGCCCAGAACAAATCTACTTTGGAGCTCACCGTCAAGCTCTCGCTTTGCTAAGCTCGTGCTCAGTTTTGAGTGGGCGGGTGTGGATATTTTTGTGCTTTTCCATACCAGTTCCTACGATGCAGCCCAGAACAGTTGTGGTGACGTTGGGGCATCACATGAAGGTGCTTCACTTCCATAATTTGCTTTTCACCAGGGACAGAATCAGGTAAAAGATGCGTAGATGAGGTTCTCAGGGACGTGGTTCAGTGCCGGTATTGGGTTAACAGTTGGACTTGATGATCTTGAGGGTCTCTTCCAACCAAAATGATCCTACGATTCTGGGTAGTTTTTCATGAATTATAACAGTGAGTTCCAGGTTGCACAAGCATCCAAGCAGCCACGAGCGAGCGCTTCCAGCTCTCTGGTATTTATTGCCAGCAGGGCGAAAGCAAATGCGGCAGGTGAGACTCCTGGAGCAGACACAAAGATCCATGGCTCCCATGGTGGCTGCTCTGCTCCAGCAGGCGCCGGCCACGTTCCCCCCTAGAAAACCCACGACTCCACTTTAAAGAACTAATAAAAAGTCAACCGGTACCTGTAAAGCAGAGAGTAACTTGTTCCCAACTTGTTATTTGAAAGATTAAAGTCCCTAGTTTTCCTTTCTTTTCAGCCCACAGGTGTCTGCGGTCCCAGTCGATGATAATGAGAAGGTCTCCTCAGGCAGCCCGGAGCAGGTCACTTCTCTGTGTGCTTCCTCCTGGGCACCGCTTGCCTTTATTGTATTTTTAACTTCTGTTTTCATTCAGTAGCATACGGGGTCAGATGTATTCAAATATATATTATGTGCTTGTGAAAGGGATTTCTGTGAAGGTTGCATGGCCGCTGGCTGCACAATGGAGTGTGTAATATTCTGTCCATGCCACAGCACACTTCTCGTACCCAGGCACGTACAGGTATGCATCAAATTTGCTGCAAAGGAAAAAGTGAACAGGGATAAGGTTTTTTTGGCTTTCTGGTTAAATTATAAATTATATATAAATTAGAGTTTCATTTTTTTACCTGTGTGTAATGTTGTTAAAAGCAAAGGAACAACAAGCTTCCAGCTATGAGATATCCTAAATTACAGTTTACGTAGCAAATGGACCTGAAGTGTCCTAATTAATGTCTTAAAGAGACGTTTTTGTAATAATTTGTTTACATGGAAAAAGGCAGAATATTTTATCTTCCAAAGTTTTTAGCAAGTTGGTTGGTTTGTATTTTGATTTTACTCTGATCAAAATGACCTCTCTCTTTTCCTGGGTAACTTATTTCCCACCCTGCCTTTAAAACCTGAGATGTAATATGTAATCAAAGAGGACTTAACTGTTGGATCATCTAGCTTCCAGTTTTCATATACCAGCTTTCCTTTAACTGTTCCTGTCCATTTCTTCATCAACTATCAGGCCATAAATTTGGATCATGGACAGATGTTTCTGACATCTGAACCACTCATCCATCCATTTGTAGCCCATAAAAACTGCATCTATAACATTCTGCGTCTTTGGACTCGGAGTTCCTAATTACTAAAGACTCAAGGTTTTTTAATTTCTTAATAAAAGAAAGAAAGAGAATTTTTTTTATGCTTTTGTGTGTAGAACGTAAAAGCAATTAAACAACGTGGTAAGCACAAAATGAGAGGTAGGAGCAAATAGAGAATGCTTGTTAACGTAACCCGGCAAGAAGAAAGTCAATTACCTGCCTGCGATTGTTCTTGTGGGTTAGAAGTTGGCGAACTGAAAAATTTACTGCTGGATGTGATTTAGATACTCTGTTTTCAAGGCAGGAAAAAGGGAAATGTGCAGGTGAGAGTATTACAAAAGCAAAGAGGTGTCATCAAGAGCAGTGGTACGTGATGCGCAGTGGAAAATAAACTGATGATGAGTGTGGCAGAGCCTGGGCTGGTTGGTTTTGCCTGAATTACAGACATTTGTCACTGTGAGTCATTTCAGGGCTGTATAACTGTCCTTTGAAATGAAGATGACACAGGAGCCATCTACCTGGTGAAGTTTGTGTTCAAAACCGGATAGGATAGCTCTGATTATATTGCTGGGCAAAAGTGTTAAAGAAGAGCAGCCACTGGATTCCTGCAGCAGAAATAAGGCGAACACTAAATGGGAGTTTTCCCTCTGCAGTGTGCAGGTAGGAGTATTTACTGATGCACTGAACAGTGCTATTTTATAGATATAACTGCTAAAGAAAACTCTTTTTTTATTAAGGAAAATCAATTGTCGTTGTTGTTATAAATTGTAAAGAAGATACTTTAAAGACTGCCACAGTTCTTTATGGGGGTATGGAGTATGTTAATTTACATTGCATTCAGTTGTCATTAATTAAAGAGATGCTTGTCTGACCTTTTGAGTCAATGAAGAAATTTGTGGCTGAAATCAATAGACGAAGTACAATGGACTAAGGATGTGTTGATTTTTTATAAACATAACTGTGCATATGAGCAATCAATATTTAATCATCCCATAGGATTAATTTCTCAAGAAATCTATATGTCCAGGTCTTTCAGAAGATATAATGTTTCTCAACAACAGGCATAGAATAAATACCCTTTTATTGAGAGCACAGAGGAGATAGTTTCAGCCTCGCTGCCACACTTTTACAGTCCCCTTTCTCTGATGGCAGGGAAATACATTTGGCTTTTCTCTTCGCTTTAGGGAACAAAGATTTCTAAATATTCAAAGGTAACCAAGAAAAAAGGAGTCCCTGTGAAGCCTTCTGTGCTCTGGATTGGCTGAACGTAGGTATGCTCTGCTAAGTAATTACAGGTTAGGCACACAATAGCGCTGGCAAATGCTCCAGAAACTAATGTGGCTTTTCCTCAGTGCTTTACAAATATTCACAAACTATTGGAAAACTGTTGTTTCAGCTTGGTCGAAGTAAATTTCCCAAAATGTATTTCATCCTTATCTTTGGAAGGCAAGGGGCTTTGATTATACAGATATTTCTCCTTAGAAAGATACTTTTCAAGCAATTTCTGATTCTAATTTTAAATCTCCAGGCACATGAATTGACGTGTAGGGAGATGTTTTACATTTGTGTTTGCTTGCGTATTCTCCCTTTGAAGCATCAATATTGACTTTTTAATATAAAAAGAAGTACAACCTGAATCGTAGGGAGAGGCTGTACAGGTGATTTTGAGGAGGAGGGTGATGTAGATTTGGTTCCTTCCCATCCAGGGGAGCAGGAGGAGATGCCCAGGTCTCTGGAGGCCATAGGACAGAGCAAGGGCCGAGAACCGGGGTGTTCTGGGTGCTAAAGGGGCCCATAAGAAAGATGGGGACAGACTTTTGAGCAGGGCCTGTTGCAACAGGACAAGGGGTGATGGTTTTAAACTAAAGGAGGGAGATTCAGGCTGGACATGAGGAAGAAATCGTTGGCCCTGAGGGTGGTGAGAGCCTGGCCCAGGTTCCCAGAGAGGTGGTGGCTGAACCATCCCTGGAGACATCCCAGGCCAGGCTGGACGGGGCTCTGAGCAACCTGAGCTGGTGAAGATGTCCCTGTCATGGCAGGGGGGGCACTGGGGGAGCTGGGAAGGTCCCTTCAACACAAACCATTCTGTGATAATTCTAATGTCAAGCAGTGAGTGACCCGGAGCTTTGGGTACCTCCTACATGGGTCTGGCTTGTGTTGTGCTAGAAGTTTGAGCATCCTAAGGTGTTGTAGGAATCTAAATCAAATTTTTAGGGTGTCTTGGGCATTTCAGTGCCAGCGTTGGGTGCCTCAGCATCATGCAGACCTTTAAAAACGTGGTGCCAGCAATCCCTTGTTCCTCCAGCTGGTTGTGCGTCTCTCCGAGTCCGTATAGTTCCGACCTTCATTTTTCTCTGTATCCCATCAGCAAGTAAATGAGCTCAACTTCTACATTAATTTTCAGCAGTTTTAATATTTGTCAGCCAAGGGAAGTGGCTCCGCAGTGGTTCCAGTGGGAATGTCCCCAGGTCCGGGAGTGATGTGTCCATCCAGCCACTTCACTTCCCGCACCATCGTCCGGCTTATTTTCCTAACGGAAAGAGAAGGTTGAAAGCTGGATGTGGCGAAAGCTGTGTGGATACAGATTTTCTTAATTTATTTCTTCCACAGTTGAGCTGAAAAATCAGACAAGGGGATTTTTTGTGTCAAACCTACTGACAATTTTGAGATGTCTGGGTTTTTTTTTCTGGTTTCCATGGTAAAAATAAGAATTAGAACATAGCTGGTGTTGATTGCAAGGCAAAAAGATGCATGTTGCTTCCTGTGGAGAAATACCAGTATCCAGTGCTGGCTTAGGATGCACAATACTGAAATGAAAAATCAAATTGTTTTGCTTTCAGAATGAATAAAATAATGGAGCTTCTTTATTGATTTTGTATGGGTGGTTGTAGAAAAGGGTGATAATCCAAAGCAGTACCTGAATTTGATACGAATTCGTGACTAGTTTTGGTAATTGCAATCTTTAAACATGACGTATTAATTATCAGAAAGATTTGCTGAAGTCTCTGTTTCAGTTTTGCTTTATCTAAAGGTGTAATAGGGAACATTTGTACAGTGCAGCACCGTGAGGAATCAGAAGTACCTCTAAGCAAAGGCAAGATAACTTCAAACTGCCAGAAAGTCAGTATGAGCTCACACAGCTGGCAGCACAGTATTGTTAATACAGTGCTCACAAATGTAATTGGCAAACAACGTGTTGGCATAAACCATGTGGCTTAAAAAGCGCTAATGATGTCTATTTCAAAGAAATAATTAATTTTTTAGTGTTGAAAATTATTTCATTTTCTCCAGTGATTTATGTTTCTCTGATTCTTAATTTTTTGTGAAAGGGACAAACAGTCATTACATTATGTCTAGGGTATAGTCAATTGTTCTAGTATTCTGTGTGATGATTGCTTGCATTCAACTTGATAATTTGATTTAAAATAAAATAAAATAAGAAATGGAATCTATTGCAAAGAACAAACAACAATAATTACAACTGAAATAAGATCAGGGAATTTTCCTTCAGAAGGACCAGCAGCCTTTGTGAGGTCTGCAGAGCACTTTATGTTCCAGTGTATTAGCATCGCTTGAAGGTTTTGGGGAGTTGTTCAGGCAAAATAAAAAAAGTACGCAGACCTTAGGTTTCTGTCGTGGACCAAATTAGGTGCATATAAATTTGTTCCCCATTTGTGAATTCTATAAATCTCTGCTTATCATTTTCATTTTAAAATCAAGTATGTATGTCATATTAAACACTCTGTCTTCATTATAAGGCTTTTGTGCTAGGAACTGCACCAGGTCCCTTCTTGTAACCACCGTCTATAAAGATGTGGTGAGTTCAGCTCCTGCCACAGCTTGGTATGGTCAGAAATATTGGGTAGAATGGAGCTTCTCAGGAATTTTTTTTAAATATTTTTTTTTTCCAGTATGGGAACATAGGGGTGTGAATGAAAAGGTTTCTATTTGAGAAAACCATTCTCATGTCTTTGGCTGTTGTTGCATTTTAAGATGTACTTGAAGGACTTTTTTAAATGCCCGTGTTGAGTTTAGAAGATTTAAAAGTTGTGTTTAATGAATACAGGACCAAAAATACTTGCACATATTTAAAATATAAGATCATTTTGTTTGGCTGGCTGGGTGGCGTGGTACATTCACAGACCTTCACAAGGGCCTGTTTCCAGTTTCTCCCCTTAGAGCAGCAGCTTTTCTCTGGAAGCTCTTCCCAGCTGGCCCATGGTGGGCACAGTGGGCATCCCTCCCCATGAGTCCGGTGAGAAGATCCATACGGGCAAATTCCCCATGCATCTCTTTAAAAACAGAGCCTAAATCTTATTGGAACTATCCTAAATATCTTCTCTGTGGCACACTCATCGCTTTGGTCTCAAGGACAATGTTCTACTCAAGACGAGGCTTATCTGTTACTGGGAGGGCTCCCTGACAGCCTCTGATGGTGCCTTGTGCATTATTCAACATATCGGAAAGGTCCCGATGCCCCTTCTGTTGGTTTCTGCAAAGTTTTAAATAATCTGTGAGTATTTAACGTGGCTCATAATTCAATGGCTGCTGTACCTGCCATGCACGAGAATCAGAGCCTTGTCCTTGCACCTTCACGCATTTTTCCACGCGTTGCATTGCCCGTACGCAGCGTTTGTCGCTTTTCTCCCGAGCACTCGGGTTTCAGTGGGTCCTGGAAGGTTTATTGGGGTGAGAGCGGGAACGGTGGCGTAAAACCAGGGTTGCTGTGGGCAGAGCAGGGGACAGCAGGAACGGCTGCCCTAAGGTGTGCTGGTGTTCGCTTTGTCGGAATTACCCATGAATAAGAACACGTGTGTATCTAGAGAGAAGGAGAAAAGACTGGATTTCTGTTCAACAACGTGTAACTTGGGTTTCATCATCTGTTTTGTTGATCTCAGTACTTAGGTACAAAGACCTGGCATCTAACAGAATCTGTCAACCTGAAATATTTGACGAGCTCCACTGGGATGATTTTCTAAAGATACAAGATAAACGCACGTTTTTTCAGTGTCTTTGTTACCTTTAACAACTCTTGGTAGCATAGCAGCTTTGGGAAACCACTAACAGAGTGAAATCCTGAAATAACATCTGGGATCCGGTCTGCATTGGTCTAACTCAACACCGCAAGGCTCAAAGTAGAGTAAAACACTGATTTCATGGCAGCAAAGTGGATCTGACATCTAGAGCTGTTCCATCATCCCCGCTTTCTTAAGAATTCCTCTTGCGTTTTTGCTTTGCGGTTGAAGTTTTATTCAATGGGCCTATGGCTGTACTTGTCTAACTTTAGCGATAAAAGTATTGACGTCTCTATCCCAGTGCTATGAATTTAAAGCTTGGAGTCTGTTAATATTGCTGCAAATGTAGTTTATTTGGATGAAAAGTGGTAGGTTTAGTGCTAGATTTCAGTGTACGTTTTTATTGCATCAGCAAATTAAAAGATTTTTCTGTCCTTAATAAACTCTGTATTGGTGAACTTGTAATAGGTAAGAACTTCAACACACTGACAGGTGTAATAAACTTAGTGGAGCATCTCAATCTCTGCACCTGTATGGTTGTCTTGGGATGCATGGTAAATATTTAATGATTTTTCCTTTGTTTTCCGCAGATAGTAACTGTAATAAGGCAGAATATCTGCAAGTGATGTTGAGATATCAAGTTGTTCAGCTGCCCAAAATGTGTATGATTTCTACTTATCTATAAACTAGTTGAAGAAAAGTTAGAGACGATGTGGCACTCTCTTTTTGTGCCGCCTTCTTCTTAATTAGATCTGTTTTACTTTTCATTTCTTGGTAAGGCACAAAAATAAAAGAAACTATGGATTTTGATATTGAAAACACTGTGCAGTCCATAAAGCACGAAAATCTATGCTTTGCTTTTTTTTTTTTTAAATAAACCAGCCTCTTGTTTGCTCATATTGACTTCCATTGTTCTCTGAAATCCATCCATCTTTGAGACTACCAGGATTGCTGCTAATTATGCACTGAGGCCGTTAACGGCAAGCCTATTTCTTTCTCACTCATCAACAAAAGTGTTAAGTGCTTAGAAATCAAACTGCATTTCAGTTCTTCAGCGTGCTCTTATTAGCTGCCAATGGTGCCCCAAATGACGGCCCTGAAACCTCGTTACCTCTAATGAGGAGGCAGCACCCAGCTCACAAGACGCAGCCGCCCCAGCCTGATGTGCACAGAGGCAGAAAACACGTTTGCTGCTGCAGTTGGCCAATATTATTTTAAAATCATGGAGGGAATTGGGCTACTGGACACGGGGAGCCAATTTACCTGGCTGGGTTTGAAGGGACAGCATTTGAGAACTCGTAAATTCAGCCTTAGTAAGCTGATTAAATGATGTGAAGTGAACAGCGTATTTTTTTGAGGAGGAAAAAAGTTTTTTAACATTTTAACAAGTGAGTTTGAAACAGAAGGGTAAGTTTGCAAAGAAATTTAGAGTCCTAAAGACAGAAGAATGCAGTGAGATTTGAATATTGCAACAGCATCTACTTGGACACTTGAGTGATTCCACACCATCGTGAACCAGGCGCTTCATCCTTTGCTGTGGTCTCTGGTGAGCATCAGAAGTCCCCTAAATGGAATTTACACTGCGTTTTTCCTGCATACAGGAAATCTGGAGCACTGCAGCTGTTGGGTGCCCAAGGCTGGGTGCGGGACCTGCGTGGGCAGGTTGGTAACGTGGATTTGCAATCTCTGATCTCACCTGTTCATTACCGAAATGCTCAGTAGTGGATTATTTCAGGGCGGTTCGCGTTCTTGCTGTATCTCTAATCCTCTTGGGTTGTTGGAAGAACGAAGGAGGCTCCTGGAGATGGTCTGTGTGTGTTCCCATTTGTTTTGAAGGTGAAGACATCATCTGTCCCAAAAGCTCTGACATTTGCATCCTTCTTTTGATTTTAGGCTGGACAACAGCGTTGGTGGGAACAGGAAATTACAGTGAACGGACATATTCAAAAGGGAGAATTAATTACCTACAACCTAACTGAGCTGATCAAGCCAGAGGCCTATGAAGTCCGTCTAACGCCCATCACCAGATTTGGGGAGGGGGACTCAACTATTCGGGTCATCAAGTATAGCGGTAAGAAGATTTTCACATACAAGGGAATGTGTGGCGGTACATTCTGCATCATTCTGTCTGCTGTACAGGGGTTGCATGGTGGGAATGGACGGCAAGTCCTGCAAAAAATGCTGAAAAGAATGAGTGGGGGATTCCAAGAAAGAGGGTTCTATGTAGAACTGCGTAGAAACAAAAATCTCCACCCTGGGAAATTTCTCTGAACAACCAAAACGCAAAATCCTATCAAAGCTTCTGTGAAATAAAGGAGAAAAATAGAACAAATTAATGTTAGCTTCATGAAATAGCTCATTTCAAGAGCTTGTTCTTACTTTGAAGGGCAATGAGTTTTGAAGAAAAATCCACAGAACGAGTCACATTGTGAAGGTGTCAAATCAGTGTGTTGATATCATCAAAAGAATTTTTTCCCCCAGAATGAACACTTTTTGATAAGTTTTTATTTGAATGTGACTGTTTCTAGTCCTGTGCAAGTGGAAAAGAGCACTTACACGTTTTCCTCTAAAAGGTCATGCCGTGACAAAGATTTGTCCACTTTAATCTAACAAGAAAAATACAGTATTCTTACATCCTTCCATTCAGTCTCCCAGCATTACCAGGAATTAATTTCTAGAGCTCTGAAAAATCCCTCAAAATACCTTTCTTAGAGTATTTATTTAAAGAATAACTGAACCACGTTTTTGTTATCTTCCGTAAAAATGATAACAAATGGGCAACAGGTACCTTAGAGAGAGGGAAGCTCTACCAAAGATATCATTGTGCAGTTTGCAATGGGAAACAGCTGAGTGGAAAGTTTTTGTGATTGAAAAAGGGAATTGTGAGCCAGGGGGCAGGTATTCGTAAACATGCAATCATGAAAGTAGGAGTTTATCATTTAGAGACGGACTTTTTAATAGGACCTGTAGTGGTAGGACAAGGGGTGATGGTTTTAAACTAAAGGAGGGAGATTCAGGTTGGACATGAGGAAGGAATTGTTGTCCCTGAGGGTGGTGAGAGCCTGGCCCAGGTTCCCAGAGAGGTGGTGGCTGAACCATCCCTGGAGACATCCCAGGCCAGGCTGGACGGGGCTCTGAGCAACCTGAGCTGGTGAAGATGTCCCTGTCATGGCAGGGGGGGCACTGGGGGAGCTGGGAAGGCCCCTTCAGCACAAACCATTTTGTGATGCCCTCATGAGGAACCTTCCTAATCTCGTGGAACAAAAACCCTTTGACACACAAGTCACAGCTGGCCACATAGGTCCCATTGCTTCACGAGCTGCATCAACTGATAATTAGTGCTATACAGATAGCTAAGAAAGCCTTAAAGCAGCAAATCACATGCAACAGAAGCAAAAGCAAACTACAGAACAACAATTACTTTCGAAGATCAGTATCAAATAATTTAAAATATTGAACAAATCTGAAAAAAATTAAATGTCTTGTGCGTCGTATGTGCAATTCTTCATGATCAGTGATTAGCTCAGCCCTACTCACTCTCATCATAAATTATTACCACTGTGTTAATACGAAGGGAAAAAATTACATGAAGCAATTGTAAACATCAATTCTAAAGAACGTAGTTGCACATTGCACTAAATTCTAGTTCTGGTAACGATGGTGATGAATTTGTCTCAGGTTTTGCCTGTTATAGGAAAGTGTTTGCTAAGTCCACATTTCCCAAAGCTCATAAAGACAAAAGAAGGTCTTGTTTACTAAATCTGTTAACATACAAATGAGGAGAAGGTGGTCACTCTCCTTCAGTTCCTGTTGGACTTCACTCCTCGTTGAGCCTCTTCACCCAAGCAAACTCCTATTTTCTGACACTCTCGTAGGAGTCTGGTCTCCTTGGGATTGTCCATGTGCACAAAGGGAACACCCAGGGTCTTCCCAAAGGTGATCAGGAGCAGAAGTTTAATCCATACGTTTGGGATTTCTGTGCAGCAATCCCCATCTCACCAGCTCACGCCAGGCAGCTACTGCCCGTGTCCATGGACCTCGGAATTTCTCCAATGACTTAAATACTGACCAGTGCTCCTGTAAAGAGAAAAAAAAAACACTATTTGTGTCACTCAGTCACTTGGTCTCTTTTTTGGTGGTGGTGGCGCTCTGTCCAGTCTCAGGAGGTTGGCTGAGGTCTCTGCTGTGGTTCACACTGTGCTGAGTTTGAGGTTCTAATGAAACATTCTGAGATGTACATTTCTAGCCCCTGGTGGCAGGAAGGACATTCCCATACAGCATCAAAAAACTCTATTTTGTCTACTGCGATTTTTTTTTTTTTTTTTCTGCTAGAATCTGCCATTAGCACAGATGTGAACAACATCCTAATTTCAAACGTGCCGATGAGGTGCCAATGCAAAATCCAGCGCCCAGGAGGGAGGAAGCCGCTGCCTTGTGCCCCAGATGGAGAGAGGCTTTTGGAGCATTAGTGCTATTACTCTGGTGCAAACAAATCCGCAGCTTCAGAAATCATGAGCCAGATGCTAATCAATAAGATAAACCTAAAGCGACTTCCCTTTGAAGAGGGATCCCAGAACGGCTGAGGCTTCCTGTGCTTAAAATCTGCATTTTTATCTCAGCGTTCATCCAATGACTATAGTGTCAGCAAACTATTACCAGGCTAATTTTAAGGATGTTATAGCTTCAACTGTAAAATCATGATATCACATACGTTATTATAATGCAAAGCCGATACTTATAATCTGAAATGCTGGCATCTTAGAAAAGCAGTTAATGGGCTAGCGGGAAGCACAGCAGCAGGGCTGCATTGATGTAAGAAATAATTATAGACATTACCCAGCAAATAAAAGACATCATAGGAATCTTAAAAGGAGAACTAAGGTAATTTTTTTTTACATTTTTCTCCCATTACATTTTTTTAATTGTGAGACCTCAGGCAGGGAGAAAAACACTTGAATTTTTATATTTTCAGTGGCGCTTTGTATGTGCATGTGCATCTGTGCATTGGGTTTCGATTGCTACCCCAGCAGCACATGGGCCTCCAGCAGTGTCAGCCCTTTTTCTCATCACATCTCTCTAGGAATACTCTTCTTGGAGGCCCAGGACCAAAGACCATGTCCATTCGGATCTTAAATATATCCAAGGATGGAGACTTCACTGTCTCTCTGTGCAGCCTGTTTGGTACTTTATTACCCTTAAAGTAAAAACCTTTTTTCTTAGGTTTAAAACAGGCTGATGCATTTGGATATCTGGTGAGGATTCTCATTGCAAACATTTTTCACCTTATTCTTTTCAACTTCGAGCAGGCTAATAGGATTTTGCCCCATTTTAAAGTGTGAAAAGCAGATCAGACACGTCATAGTTAGTGTTACTAAAAATGGTAGCAGGGTATTTTGCCTTTACGAAATGCATTAACTTTTATAGTTGAGTTTCATTTTTGTGCAAATAAAGGCTAGGCAGGCCATGCTCTACCCAGGTTTTACTTTGACAGCTTAAGCTTGGCTTTTGTAGTAGGACATTCTGTGGTAGGTATTGCACAGAACTGATTTCTCTAGAATAAAGTGTGTAAGGAGCAACATGACATTTGTAGTGTGTTGGTTGCTCTAGTAGAGAGGAGAAGGTTTCTCCAGGATTCTTCCAGAGGACAAACCACCCTCTGGACGTGCCCGTGTCTCTCCGATGACTTTAGAGACACTCCAATGATGCTCCTAGATGAGGTGTCTAATCTTTAGATCACTAAAGTTAAGCCACATTAATCCTAGGTGAAGTCATTTTTATTGGGTTACACTCCTTCCTAGGTGACGCGGGGCACATCGCCTTTTAAATTAAAACCCACAACATTGCTAATATATAAAAATAACAGCTTCCCATGTGCTAGCATGCTGGTAGTCACTTGAATGCCCAAAATAAGGGGACTATAAAGAGGAAAACTTCAGTAATTAGCTCTTTACGGTATACCTTGCGATCCCAAGTGGGAGCTGGAAATACAAAATAAAACCTCCGCAGTATCTAATCCCTTACCTGTGGCACAAGCATTTCCTAGGAAAATCCCTCGCCTGCCAGGAATTATTCTCTACATGCTGAAAGGATGGGAGAAAAGAGCAATCATCACAGTAGGAGTGACATTGATAATTACAACCAAACATCACTTGACAAACTCTTTGGTAGATACATGTTACTCTGCTAGCAAACACCGTCTGCCGAGTAAATACAAACAGGGTGATTTAAGTAGCAGTAACGAGTGTTTTGTAGGCTAATACAAAACAGATATGTCCCGTAGTAACACCAGATATGTCTCGTAGTAACAGTTTAAATATTATCTCCATCACTTGACATAAATCTGTGTCAGCCTGTTGGATGGGAACTGGCTGTAAAGTCCTCCAACTACTCCAATTAAAAATTCAGTACTCCGTGCTTTAGATATGCACTCGTGTTTATTTTCATGAGAGGTTTAGACACTTCCCGAATTCTATATGGAAGATTAGTATATAATTGTGGTTATTATTTATTGCTATTATTGTTGTTATTATTACTATTATTATTATTTTAGTTATAGTTCTATCCCCGGAAAAATAAAATCAGTACCAAATAGGGCATAATTGATAGGGTTTATAAGTTTGCACTGGCATACAATTCCAGTATTATCCAGTGTTATAGACACTAGGATAGTTGCTATTATGCGAAGAAGAAAGCCTTGTCCTTGACTACCAATATTTACAGTGAAGTTTGCTTTTCCTGTGCAAACCACGTGCTTAGAGGTATGGACTATTGATCCTGGTTAGAGCTTTTAGGTGTTGGTTTTAATTACCTCAAGAAACCAGTTTCCAGTGGTAGAAAGCACAGCAGTTAAACATCTGTCTTGCTTCTCCTTACCTCTGGCTTTGTGTTCTGCATAGTGAGGAAAGTTTGTTTTGCAGCTGTTTTTTGAAAGGAGGGATATAACATTGCACAGTCGCCAAAGGCCACCTCACTTGTAAGCTGAACAAATGTTTGTCCTGGGGAGGATCTGTGGGAAGTGGAACCGTCTTTGCATACGTGCAGTTGCACCTAACACAAGGACAAGCATTCAGAAAAACTTCTCAGCCCACATTGTTCTGTGACGTGCACAGATGCAGATCAGTGAATGGTGAAATCAGCCAACAAACTGAAATTCCGGCAGGTTTAATTCTCTGCTTGCCGGAGGAATGGCAGGAAGATTAAGGGGTCATCCGTCTTGGCTCTAACCAAGCTCAAACGTTTCGTGGCACTTTGTTCTCCTCCCGAGATTCTCCGGCAGCACAACCTTCCTCCCCGCCAGGGCCAGCCCAGCCGAGCAGCCGTAACCCACGGGCTCCACGCATTTTCCAGTCATTTCCGAGTCAGCCTTGGGAATTTAGTCCCTTCATCATCCATTAATTTCCCCCTATGGCTAATTTAACTTGCTACCTGTGTGTCGTGCACGCAGCAACCTTCCCGTTCCGCAGGGAGAGCCGGAGCCGTTGCACCTTGTCTTACAGCAGCGGGCTCTACTTCTTACAAGAGTGAGCTGTCTGTATTTTTATTAGGGTTTTTTTTTCCCAGTTTATGATGTTAGATAAGTCCAGCTTAACTGCTTTAATTTGTTTTTCTGCTTTTATCAATCCGTCAGCTGAAGCTAGTTTGGCGAGATGCCTTTTTTGCTCTGCTGTGAACAGTCTGAATAGTATGAGTCAAGGTTACACGCTGGTGGTGGTTTCCATAAAAGCTCGTGAGTTTAGTTACGAATAAACCATCAGTAAATGCGGTTTGCAGCAGTTTCAGCTAATTCCAAGTTCAGTCACTCAGGGATTTCACAAAATGAATGTTTTTTGGAGAATCAAAGGTAATTGGGTGGTAAAAGCTATGAAGTTATCTAATACAATGTAATGACCAAGTTTCTGAGGAAGATTGCGTTGGGGTGGATCACTGTTCATTTGTTTCAGTGAAGGCAAGATGAAATGGCAGAGTTGCTAATTTAGGGCTGTTTGGAAAACTTGAGATTGAATCTAGAACTCTGCAGAATCCATGGTTGGGGTCATACACCCAGAGTTCGTGTCTATAAATATGAATATGACATGGGAAGGGCAGCAAGAAAACATGCAGCAACACCTGCGCTGATGTCTGGTATTGCCAGATACACCCGTTGTTTGGATATAAAAATTTGTTTCAAGTCTTCTGCTAATAGCATGCAATTCCAGCAGTGAGCTTGGCATCCTTCTGTTTCTCACACAAACCACTTAGAGCAGAAGTTTCCTAATTCATCCGTCCTCAAATTTACCCTTCTGCAAATACGTAGCACAGGACTGCAGAGTAATTTCTCATTCAAAGCCTGTTTCCCATGTTCAGCATTGCACAGGTTGCTCTAGACCTGAACCTGGGTGGCCATTCCCATGGTTCAGGTATCTGTAGGCACTAGTGAAGTTTGACTTCTGCTTCAGCCTATTAAGGTATTAAGTAGGTGAACTTCAATAGTGAAGAGTTACGGATGTAGAGGTTTTTGTAATTTTGCCGAGGGTCTGTGAAATAAGAGTGCCAATTTTATCAGCTTCCCCCAAAATTCCCAGTGCCCAGTAATCCTGATGTGTCATGCGGGGCATTGCACAGACCCAGAGAAGAACGGAGGGAGGGAACAATGGGAAATTTAGGATCATCTGAATATTGATGAATTAGAGTTTCTTCTTTGTGCTAATTTTATTTCTGCTCTGTCTTCCAGCTCCAGTAAATCCACATCTACGTAAGTATTTCTATATCTTTTTAGCTTTTCTGTGTGTGAAGAACTGACCTCACAGTTAAAAAGTAAATGATAAGTATTTTACTTGCAGTCACAGCCTGTGCATTGCAGGGATCAATGTGTGTATGGCTGAAGGTGTCATTCCTCTTCTTTGCTGAGCTGCTAAAGCAAGAGGAGATGGAGGAAGGAAAAATCGTACATCCAGCTGATCTTTCTTTCCCACTGCCCACACAGTTCATCTAAAGGAAAATACTGATTTTCTGAAATAGCACCCATTTGTGGGTGTAGCAGCTCTTTGTGTATGGGCGATGCTGTGGTTTAGTCATGGGAGTAGCTAAATACCTGGAAGGTCAAGTACTGTGCAGGACCTGTATCTGTTCCTCATCACGTATGGTAAAAACCTTGAAGGAAAAGTCAGTCTGCGAGATTTTCTGGATTCATTTATCCTTGCATAAGAACTACAATTGCATTTCTCAAGTTATTTTAATACTTCTGAGGGCAGTCAGAAGCTCATCTGCATCTTTAAGACCAAAGAAAGAATGTTGTTTTTTCATGCAGACCATGCGGGAATCACCGACCTCATTTGCACAGAGAAATGCAGAGACCAAAAGTGTGGCTTGGGTGTGGAAGTGTTCAGGGAAATTCACAGGAGGCAGCTCCACAAGCACAACTGGCGGTGCCAATTCTGACTATGTATTCACTGTGGTGCTGGGGCACGGGGATGGTGCAGGGGAGAAAGGACTTTTTCTCTTCCAGTTTATTCTTAGGCTTTTCCACGGGCACCAAATCCCTACAAACGCCTCAGGCAGGACACTGGGATGGAGTTTTATCCCAGTAAAACCACCCTGTTCCTGACAGTCCCCACATCCATCTACTCCGTTATTTTCTTCCACGCTGCAGCAAGTGAATGTTTTGCTGTGGGAATATATTCTGCCGTTACTCTTGCTTTTAATAACATAGACAAAAAATAAAAGGGATGGGATTCTGTCTGCTGTTATGACTGCTGCCTCCCTCCCGTCTCTCACACATGACGGCTAAACCTTTCTACAAATGTTAAACTTATTTGCAGGAGAACTTGTGCAATGCATTAATAATTATCAGGGTTTAGTTCAAAGCTCACAGGAGCTGAAGGAACCACTCCCATTGACTTAAATAAGCAGTAGATGAGACCCTTGCTAATTAAAATATTAAATAGATACTCTATGATGTTAAGAAAATAACTACATTGCAGTCCCAAGTGCTTCATCTGCAGTCCTCTGTGATTTTAAGATCTGAAACTGTCTAATTTTCTAAACATCTCTATGGCTCTCTACCTCCTCTGCTGGTGATGGCAAAGTTTGCCAACTAGAACTGTAAGGTAGCCAGGGTCATTTATTTCAGACGAGCAAAGAGATGGTAAAATTCTGATTTGCTTTTATCCCCAAAGACTTTCTGGTCTCCAAATGGGTCCAAACCAGTAAGCTGAAGAAGGGATATTCTGTCTTCTGTAACAAATTCAATCTCATCATTATCCGTTCTTTCTACAGTCTCATTTCACTGAAAATACTGAATGGATGATGATATATACTATATCAGATGAACAAAGTTCTGGTTCTTTTCTAAACCTTTTGGGGCTGAATTCTCATTTTATTTCCACCATTGTGAATGCAGAGTAAGAGCTGTATTCAACTGGACAAGACACCTATATTAGAAACTGAAGTCACATTCTTCCTGCTTCAATTCTGAAATAATCACAATGCAAAAGTCCTTCCTTTTTATAAGATGTCTGCAATGCATAAGCAAGTATCATTGAATGACTTTAAACCTGAGATGTAGCCTCAGATCTGCCTTTTATTTTATAACATTGATATAAACCATTCAATGTAAGCCATAAGGATTTGATATCAATTAGTGCAACTAGATGTTACACCTGAATAATGGAAAAGATTAGATGTTAGAGAGTCATATTCAACTTGAGTTTTATGGAAACAGGCGACAAAAATTCATACTACAATGAGAGCGTTTCACCTTGAGGACAGTTTCAGATTTTGCCCTAATTGGCAATGAAATTATTAATGACCTGGATCCATTTCCAGAGCTGGCATGTGCTTTAACAAAAATTCACCACTATCTTTAATAGCCTGAGCGGTGCCATGAGCTGGAGCACCCATGGGTGCTTGGGGAAGGGCTGCATGTTCCTCCTGCACCCCGTGTACCCCATAATGAACAGGTCGGGACCATCCAGGTCTATTTAAATGCTCCTGCTTCTTGCATAAGGAAAATACTGAGCTAATCCTGGGGAACTATTTCCCATTTTTATTCTTCTGTCACTTTTTAAGAAGTGTTTAGTGCCAAGAGTATTTAGCACTACCCTTTTTTAACGGATTCCAAATGGCGGAGTCTGACATGAAACCAGTGTTTTCCTACTAAAAAAGTGGAAAACTTTTACTTATCTTTCTTCATCTAGCCTGATTTTTTTTTTTTTAACCTGAAATTATTATTTTTTTTTTCTGCTGATGTGGAATTTCTTAATGAAGCTCTGAGGGCACGGTGCAACATGCAAATACAGCTTTTCAGATACTGGAGGGGCAGTGTCAGAATCTGCTGAATGGCTGAAAATGCTTTGTGTTAATTCACTTTGCTGCAGGACTGGATCTGGCAGTCAGAACTTCTTTAGTTGCTGCTTTGCCCTTAATTTTATCACGCTGTGTAGAAGCAGCACCATTTTTGCTACAGGAAGGGCTTGCATAAGGGGAGGTGGAAGCCAAATGCACAAAATATAGTGTAAATCAAGCAAATTTGGAGGTCGAGTCGTGTACAGGGTATTCTTGGAGATGAGAGGCACAGCTGGCGTTTTGTTCAGGGCGCTTCACTCGAGCCCTTCTGTCTTTCTAGAGCTTTGTCAGGGTCTTTGCCTTCTCTTCTCAGTCTTTGGGATAAGGATGGAGGTGCCGCTCTGCATCTGTTCATGTCCTTCTCTCCAATGATTTTTTGGATGTAATTTGCCCGCGTGTATTCCTTGTGGCCTCGTTCTTTGATTTGCTCGTCTCTCAGGAAGAACCACAATCAGGCCTTTACTTGTATTTCTTTTCTGCAATGCTCATGATGGTGCTCATCCATTGAATGATTTTCTACATTGCCACTTCATTCAAAATTCAGTATTCAGAAGACCTTGCTTCCAGAACCAAACCGAGGTGCAAAGTCTGATGGTTACCGGTCATGTTTGCCAGTTAAGGAGCTGTGATTTAGGAAACTGATTCTCCTGGAGGATCTAATAAAGTCGATGGGTTTATTGAGAAATCAAGTCAATTATGCTTGAGGAACTCATAGCCAAGGAAGTTTCCATGGACTGCATTTTTCTGATGACCCAGTTTTATAGGGTGGTGTTTTATGCTGGTGTTGTGGAGGGGCCACCGATTGTGTTGCTCTTTGGACGGGCAAGAAGCGGAATGAGGAAGACTTGGAAATCACTCCTACCGCAGCTTTTTGTTTGGAATGGATTTTTCAAGCCTGCTTTTCCAGTCCGCGGTATTATCTGATTTTAAATAAGCTTCAGACCAGCGTCCCTGTTTAGCAGTACATATCCAAGCTAAGCTCCAGGTCCCTCTGTCTTCACTGATTTACACTGAAGCTCCAGTGGCTTAAGTGGATTTATAGTTCACCGAAACCCCAAACCTGCAAACATTTATATACCTTCTCAATTTAACACAGACGAATAGTCCCATGACGCCTGGTGTTAGAGTTCCTCATAACAATGAATATAAATTGCACCCCTGTAAAGAAGGCCGTGGCTGACACAGTATGCAGACAGCTGCATTCTCCCTGGAGAAAAGAGATTTGCTTGTTTTCTCAGATAAATCAATTGACTTTGCTGGAAGAGTAAACTCAGCAGGAACTGCTCGTGTGCATAAAATTAAGCTTTCGCACATTTTGCTACATGGGGCCTTATTCTGTTCTGAGATGAAGATTAAACCTTGAAGTTTTGGTTTATTTTGGTTCTGAAATGTTCGACAGTAGGACTTCCTCATCCCGTCATAGCCCAGCGGGTAGGATCACTGGGCCGGTGTGTCTCACAAACCTGTTTCACCAAGGAGAGGATCCCAGGAATCCTCTCTGGGTTCTTGGCATTTTTATTCTTTAGGCCTAAGTTTTTACCACTTGACATCAAGTACATAACAGAAATCTTAGGGGAAGTCTAAGAAATGTCTTCAGGACATGATACAGTCACCTGTCCTGCTCATATAGGTTCAGATAGACCTAAACCTTCCTCCCAGGTGTTTGTCTAATTGGTTATTTAATCCGGGGATGGGGACTCACTGCTTCTCCTGAGCAATCCACTCGTGTGCTTCGCTGTCCTGATTTTTAGAGGTTTTCTTCATGTCTACCCTAAAGCTCCTTTGTTCTCATTCAGCCATTGCTTGTTTTCCCATCCCTGTTGAAAACCAAGAATAGTTTTGAAGATGTCACTAGGAGATAATGTTTTCATTCTGAAAAGCTGCTGTCCTCTTTTCCCTAATGTTGTTATCCCTCAAACAAAATAACCCAGTTCTCACTTTTTTTTTTCCCCGTAGTTCATGCTTTATGGACACACTGCCTGTTCTTCTCAGCTTTTTAGAAATGCTAGCTGGGTAAGGAGAAACAGTGTCCCTAAGGGTGTTTTTATACATCTAAATATGTGAGGACGAGCTATGCAGTCAGATCTGAATATAAGTTCAAGTAACACCGACCCATATTGATGATTGTGATTTTTTTCATGGGGTTACTCCAAAATAAAGCATACACTCAACACTAGAAACTGACGTAAACTAAATGTACATCTGTTTTTCAGTGCTTTTAATAAGCATCGTCCCACAATGTGTTTGTTATAATTGACAAGTACTTTGACAAACCAGCGTGGGATGAACAGCTTCGGCCACTAAATCTCTGCTGGTTTGCTGGGTTGGCAGGAGAGTTCCACTGCGGGTTTGAGGACGGCAACATTTGCCTCTTCACTCAAGATGACACAGACAATTTCGACTGGACAAAACAAAGCACTGCCACTAGAGACACAAAATACACCCCCAACACCGGGCCCAACGCGGATCGGACGGGCTCCAAGGAAGGTAAGTGGCCTTGGGACGTCCCTTGGGGGGAGGGACATGTCCAGGACAGCCTGTTCGTCATCCAGCTATATCGTTTTTCCTAGTCATACCAAGAATAAGCACACTTCAAGGACTTCTAAAAGGAATTGCCGGTGCTGAGGTGTGCAGCTGGTCCCAAAGTACAACCCACTAACGGGGCCGTTAACCAGCTTGGATTGTTCCTGTTGTGCCATTTTCAAAGCAATTGCCTTCGCGTTATAGTCTAGTGGGGAAATACTCTGGCACATCTTGAAATATTCTTCCGTTTTATGTCGTTTAGATTCTAACTTGGACTCTCTCAGACTGTCACAATGAGATTTTTTTTTTGCCCCGTTTTTACTTAGGGTGTTGATAAAATGTGTAATTTTCAATCTGCTCCCCTGGTTAACAGAAGCGTGCCATCTTGACTGCAGTGGATATTTGCATTTGAAAAGTCAGACATATTGTGCTGAATCCATCAAGTACTGCAGTAACTCATGCTATTTTACTGTATGTCCCCTGCTTGCTCTACCAAAGGGGAAAAAACAATCATACTGCATTGTATTTGCTTGGTTGGGTTAAGTAAATAGTCTCTGTTGTTGGCACAGTCCAGGATCAGAATAAATGAATATTGTCTTCTTTTGTGAAAGTGAGCTTTCGAACGTTGTGATTGACATGGGTGGTTAAAAATGTTCCTTGAAAAGTTGCCATCAAGATATTTTCTTTCTATTTTACAAGTCCTGCCTGCTCACTGTTTATAGGAACAAATTGTAACCTTGAGTCTGAATTCTGAGCCCCATCATAAAGATTTTTTTCTTTTCATGTGCATATACAATGCTACATCAATTTGAAGTTGTTTATGAGTACTGACCTGCTAGCCTTGGTTTTACTCGTGGTAGCAAACATGTCTTTGAAGCATCTGTGGAAAACACGCGGGCTTAATGCAGAAGAAATGTCTCAAAATCCATGGCAATGTCAGATGAATGTGAAAAATGAATCAAGATGCTTGATAGTCCTGGTGTCTTTGTGCGTGTGTTGGGTTTTGAAGACTACAACTTAATGGTTTCCATTGGGACTTCCCCTAGGTTTCTACATGTACATTGAGACATCACGCCCCAGGCTGGAAGGAGAAAAGGCCAGACTTGTTAGTCCTGTCTTCAGCGTCGCGCCAAAAAATCCCTACGGAGCTACAAACACGGCCTATTGTTTCAGCTTCTACTATCACATGTATGGACAGCACATAGGTGAGAGAAAGCCAATGACCTTTTATTTTCACTTGGGGAGAAATAGCAGGAGAAATGACCATTTGTATGAAAAAAAGAGTCGGGAGGGCTGCCAACACCTGCAAGGGCCACTCGCGACCAAGGCTGTCAAGAGAGGTGCCTAACAGCATCCTAATTGCTGAAAAAAAACCTGTGTTTTCCACTAATCAGCGCACTAACAGGAGCCGCTCTTGCAGCTGGGAAGTGTTTTGAGAACGTGTGAGGTTTTGAGCCTGCGAGCTTTAGAGTGTGGAAACAGAGAAAGTGAGATTTGTGAGGACTTTGCTGGATGCTGCTGGTGTTTTGAGTCAGGACCAAGCGATGAGCAGCAGCACTTGTGGTGTGTTGGCGGCTGGATCCTGTGTGCGATGCAGCGGCACACGGGGCCTTTTTAAAAGTCACAAATAATTAGCTCACAAGCTGCGGGAGTATCTGTTTTCAAGGTGTGTCTGTAAGTCTATTTTTAGTCATAGCTCTTTCAACATACACGTTTAATTTATTTGCCTAGTATGAAAAAAAGTGAGGGGAAATATAAAAGTATAAATGATAGACAGTCAATTTTTATAAATCCTGTAAATCCCTGTGGGGTGCTTGGTGCTTGCCAGTGTGTCAGGAGGCTTTCCAGTGCCAAGCTGGCCCAAATTGATGGATTTTTTATCTGTATTTCAAGGGCAAGCACATCCTCACGGTGCATTCTGCCCCCGGGCAGAGTTCAAGTTTTAAGCAGAGTTCACTTTGTGTTGTATCTGCGCTGCCAGCACGTGAATGCAGACCCGGGTCTAAATTCTCCTGGCTCTATGTTGCAGCAGGAGCTTGCCTGGTTATTGAGAGGGATTAAACCATGTCATGCTTAGTGAAAAAAAATGTATAAACTGCCCTATATGGCCATATACCAGATTATTTCTGGTATGTGACAGCGAAGAGCAAAGTTACAACCGTAACGGGTGAAAGTGTGGACATCTGTCCAAAAAACAGTGACCTTCCTTGGTGTGATTTTGTTGGGTTTGGTTTTATTTTTGTTTTTTTTGTGGGCTGCCTTTTCAGCAAGAGTCTGTGTCGTTACCTTTTTTGCTGAGATTGCCCTTTCTTCTTTACGTGTAATTCTTGAATTGACATGTATAGTGCTGGCTGATGGAGGAGTTAAATCACAGGTGAAGATGGTCACAATGATCATTAGTGATCACAGTTACACAGGATTTCTTCACGGCAATGTGGACACCTGGTTTCGAAAGCCAAAATTGCTCAATATCACTTTCTTTCCCTAGTATTAAAAAATATAGTTACTATCATTTTAGCTAATGTTCAAAATTATCTGCTTTTGAATAGCTTTGGGCAGAATTATTTCTTATTCTGTCTTTAAAGAGCAGATGGACAGAAAAATTAGTAGCAGCACCATGTGTTTGAATTCAGGCATGTACATGTCTACTAAATTCAATATTTTAATTCTTCATAATGAACAAACGTTATGAAACACATGAAAATGCAACATGCATATAAGAAATAAATTATGAAGTGAGCAAATATGTACCATTTGATTCCCCAGATATGGACTTTTATCACTGAAATTGTTCACATGAGGATAATGAAAAGAAAAACCCAATGAGCGATGTATTCTAAGACTTCAATGATTTAAGCACACGAGTATTGTATGAGTAGTCGTATTGACGAGGTAATTACTTGAGTAGGGTTTTTAGAGGTTTGTGGTCTCAGAGATGCTCAGGGACAGGACAAGAGGCGATGGGCACAAATTGAAATAGAGGCAATTCAATTTAAACATAAGAAAAAGCTTTTTTTCTTTCTTTTTTTCTCACTGTGAGGGTGGTCTGACACTGGCACAGGTTCCCCAGAAAGCTGGTGGAATCTCTCTCCTTGCAGATATCCAAAATCCGATTGTATATGGTCCTGGGCAACCTGCTCTGACCCACCACGCTTTGAGCAGGGGTTTGGACAGCGCGATCTCCAGAGGAGCATCCAACCTCAAAGATTCCATGGGAAATATTTAATTGGTGATGGTTTTTTAGGAGAATGATGGGATCTCTGTGCCAAACCCTCTCTCTGTTGAATAACCTTGAGCTGCTGATTCTTGACCTGATATCACTGAAAATTTCAAGTGTCTTGCAGGGGAATTTGCCTCAAATAAATTCCAGCCTGTTCCTTCTGCACAACATGTTCAGAGAAGACACATGGCCATTAAACTTTGATTTTCCACCCAAAGTGCCGAGCAGTGTTCAGCAGACTTTAGGGCTGTAAGTCAGTATTTCCACTGGGTCGCTTTATTTTCCCTGGTTATCACTATCCGGAAGATTTCCAAGCAGTTTTAGGGTTATTATTCCCATGTCTCAGGGGCAAAGTACTTTCTTTCCAAAACAGTTTCGGTGCGCGTCAGAATGTTTCTGCATTTCTTGCAAGATTTTGAAGGTGCTCTAATAAAACAGAAAACCAGGCTGGAATGATGCTCTGTTGCTGGTGCAGACTGGTCTTGAAGGCTTTGGGGAAAATATATTTTATCCTCCATTCTTAAAAATGAGTGATGCCAGCGACATAAATATGAGAATGCAGCTGTTACGCTATATTGAAAGCAAACAGGCTACGGGTTTATCCAGCACAGGTTCTGTGCCTGCTGTTCAGGTGCTCGGTATCTCTGGAGAAGGGGCTGAAATGTTCCGTGCCGATAAGGAGAGGTACTTGGGAGGCTTTGCGAGGAGCGGAGCACAGATCTGCGATCAGCACTTAGGCACAGCTCTGATGAGATAAACAGGGACCTTCATCCCATGCCACGGCACTTAGATTCAGAAAGATAAAGTGGGGTTTTTTTACCTGAAATAGATGGCTCTTACATACAAGCCAGATTGCAATTCCTGACCGATCACACAGCGCTGACTCCGAGAGGTCGCCTGCCAGGGAAAGCGCTGGTGCTTTGCTCACACCCTTCAGAAGAAGAACGTAGATTATCCCTAAAGCATAAGAGAACTAGAAGTTCCTATTACTTGATTTGCAGCAAACAATAAGCCATTGTTGGGGAACAAGAAAATGAGGAGTTGCTGTCTTTATTGTGTCTCTATGTTGAGATGGAAAGAGGTTGTAGTTCCATTATAGCTGTCACCGTCTTTTAAAACAATCTGTATTTCCGATTTTTCCCTCTTCACCCCAAAAAAAGGGCATTTCTAATTGACACTCCAACAACAAGAATTTTTCTTCTCGTTAGAGAGCCGTCACAAAAATAAATGTGGAAGGCGAACATGCTGTTGGAGCACACGGTGAGAGCTGTTGGTGTTGGCACAATGACGAGCGCTCAAAATCCCGCGCTCCTGGCAGGTTGCTGTCAGAAAGCAAACTTTATTCCTCAGTTCACAGTTGTTACTCCTGCTCAGTGGTTTTGTCTCCTATTCGAGAGTCACTTCATTACCCATTTGTCTGGAGTTTGGAACAGTTTGAATCCGTGGATGAATTCTTGCTGGACACAGCTCAGTGTGAACCCTACAGCCAACCCATCTCCTCCAGAGCATCAGTTTTGCAAACGCTGCATGACTTTTCCAAAACTTTACTGGCAACATTTAAAGGATAAGCCTCTGTTGCAGGTGTCATTAGTGAAGTTTTCGGTGACATTTTGGGCAGGTTATGTGCTTATCTAGCAAAGAGGTTGAGCAGGAACATCCACACTAACCAACACACTGGGCAACGACCGAGCGTCTCTGCTACGCTAGTGGCTATTTTGTGTTTTCAGTAAGACTGGTATCATTCTGCTATTAATTCGAAGAAATTATGTGACACGGAGAGGCTGGGTGTGATATGAAAAATCCTAGACCTCTGTAACCTCAGCAGTGATAGAATTACATGGTTTCGATACAGAAATTATTGAGTTATTCCAAAGAGCCCTATGGCATGGACTGTATCAGCCTGCACAGACACGTGAAACAATTAGCCAGCTATTCATCTCTTGCTTGATATGGGCATTGATTTTTGTCTTTAAGAAAAGTCACATGATATATAATTCCATATAATTAAATTTTGGTAGTCTTGCACAGCCCTTCAATGTGTTCCCAGCTGCGGGGCTGCTCCAGGGATCCCTCCCAAGCTTTTCCCCTCTTGCAAGCGCTTTCTGTTCCAGGTCCTTTGGTTCTACCCACTCATGTGTGTGTAGGCAGAGACAGAACGTCCTCCATAGGAGCCGGGTTTCCTTTCTGCTGCTCCCGCACCCTCCCCTGCGTTTGAAAGCTCAGGGGCTGCAGTGGGAGGCAGGTGGGGACATGGTGCTGCCCCATAGCTCCAGTGAGCATCGCATCCCACCTCCTTCCACGGGCACGTGCGGCCAGCTCTGGGTACCCTGGGGAAATAGCCGTGATGAGAATATTTGCTGCCCCATTACTCATTCAAGCCTTATGTTTTTCAAGGCGCTGAGTTTTGCCGTTGCTAGAAATAAGAACTTTTTATTAGCAGGAGCTGAGTCACTGTGCAGCTGCCTCAGATCTGAGAGGTTTCACTGCAAATACGATTTGTAAGAGCTTCCCAGCTGCCATGCTTAACACCCTAAGAAAACAGTAGTCTTGTGTGAACTTGGCTTTCTGAGTTTCCTTGACTGAAGGCACATGCAATGATTTACGTAGTACAGAGAGACCCCACTGCCCCACACATCTGCAGATAACACTTCAGGACGAGAAGGAACAAAATCCCCGAACAAATGTGAATTACTGACCCTGATAGATGAATTTGATGCATTTGCTATCTCTTGGTGCACCAAGACAGCCTGGTTTCTGCTCATGGTCTGAGACAGCGAGGTTAACTGGACAGAAGGGTTGTTGAATGCAGATGATCTGTTGTTACCTGTTGCAAATAATGGCTGTGCTGGAATCAGCAACTTAATGACCAGCAGTGGGGAAAGTCCCAGGTCTGTGCGGTTTTTCTCCACGGTGAGGGACTTTACCGGGGTTATGTTAACTTCAAAAATACTCCTTAGCAGGAGCAAGCGCATTGCGTCTATCTCTGAAGTAGATTTGCCAAGCTCTGTGGCGCTCCATTAGTTAAATGATGTACAGAACAAGCAATAATTTGGACAGTCTTCATAAGCAAGAGCTAGGCATAAAGCAACCTTAGGTGCTTATTTATCCTTGGCTAAGAAGAAAACTCCTTTTTGCCCATCTCAGCCTGAGAAGCCCCGTGTCCTTCCTGAGCAATGGGTGCAATTGTCCCCGCTCCCTGCACCCCCACTTTGCCTCTGCTGGGGGTTCACATCTCCAGTTCACAGTGGTCCCGGGTTCAAAAGTTTTTGAATTTCCGACCAGAAACTCTCCGCGTCCACTCAGACCTGGCCGGGGCTCGTGCAAAATGAGCAGGGGGTGAGCAGGGGACGGTTCCCAGCCCAGCACCGCCGCTCTGCCCCGGAACACAACCAATTCCCGTTCTCCACCTCTCTTCTAGGAAGCCTGAACGTTTACCTGCGGTTGAAAGGTCAGACGGCGATAGAGAACCCATTGTGGTCTTCAAGCGGAAATAAGGGACAGCACTGGAACCAAGCCCGCGTTAATATAAACCCCCCAACTTCATTCCAGGTAATGGCTTGTGCATCGCACACCGGGAACGGGAGGTTATCAGAGATGGAGCCTGTGGACACTGACCCTTTTCCTCTGGCACAGGGTTTCACAGCTTCATTTCAGCTCTGGAAGCTGCTTTACAGAGAGATAATTGCTTTCCTTGCTTTAAATAGGTGAGCACCGTAGATTTTAATAACGCACACTTTAATGGCAGAACAGCAGCTATTTGCTTGAAGACAAAATGTCTTTCAGTTTTCAGAAGATGCTGGTAGCCGATATAAAGCACTTTTTTAATTTCAGATTAGCAACTGGAAGACAAAATTACACCCTGTGAAAAAACATTTACAGTGCCCGTGTTAGAGGTCTCTTGAAATACGTGCGTTTTTGGTAGAAAAAGGAACGATCTCTCTGCTGAAAGGCAGCAAAGCAGCAGCGCTGCCTGCACGGAGCTCCGGGTACAGCAGAGCCACGCGCCCCGTTCCCCAGGCACACGCAAGTTCTGACAGGTTTTCACACATTTCGCTTTGGGTTTGACAGCGAGATGCTGATAGACTGTTCTGGGCAGCTCTCGTTCCCGCTGTGAGCTGTTTGTCGCTGGAACGGACCCAAAATCGCAGCTGCCGCCAGCAAACCCACATGTGTTCGAGGCTGGGAGTGTTGTCGTGGAGGGCGGGAGGCACAAGCTGTGCCCTGCGGTCTGATCTCCTCCAGGCTCCTCTGTCCCCTCTCCGCAACCTCCAGGTCCCCTGGGTGTGATAATGGCTTTTGGGGAAAAGAGTCATTCAGTGCAAGTCAAAACTGCTGACCTAAACATGCAGATTGGGATTCACTTTCTGGGTGATTACTGATCCTGACCCTTTGCTTTCACTTCCGTGCAAGAGAGGTAGTGACAGAAGAGAAATGGTTTGGTTTACGTGATTGCAGAAGCGTTGCGTGGGGGGAAACTAGAGGAAAATGGAAGGAGAGGGGTATGCGAAATACAGCGTTGATGTGATGTTTGAGTGGATTACAGTGGCAGAATTGTGGAGGAAGAGTGCAGAGTAAAGGGATACGGGTGTTGAAGTTGGGTTGGACTGGGTGACCTTTGAAGGTCCTTTCCAACCCAAACTATTCAGTGATTCTATGAAGTGCACTCAGGCCATGGGGGCTGATCAGAATGGGTCAGTTTTGCCGTGGTGAAGTCAGGATAAACCCGAGAAGTCTGAACGGTGAGGGAGAGAAAAATGATGTAGTACCTGCACATAATAAATGAGCTGGTAAAGGAAGAGACGTCTGGGGAAGCTGAAGCGATTGCAGTTGTGTCTGAGAAGGATTCCTGAGACCTGGGCCAGGCTGAGCATCAGCCCTTGCATGGGGCCCTGTCGCCTTCAAAAATGTTAGAGGTCACTTCTGCTGCTGGTGCATCTCACTCGCACTCCGTTAAATCCATATTCCCCGGTGCCAGGAGCTGGATGCTCCTCTGCTTGCCTATTTTTCACCTTTTACATTGTTGTGTTTAAAGGCTTCAGCATAAAATGAATGTAAAGCCTTGAAGCTCTGCACAAATATAACAAATAAATGTCAGAGTGGTTGGAACCTTAAATTACTTTTTTTTAGTAGCTCTTGCATCAAGCAAACTTTATTTTCCATTTAGGAGTCCGAGTAGGAAAGGATATAAACCTCCCAGTTAAATTTAAGGAGAGTGAATTGAAGTGAATCTTTGCAGTAAAACAGTACACTGACACAGAAATTAAAACTTTTTATAGGTTAATTTATAAGGTAAAAGTGCAGGCCAGATATGTTTATACCTTCCCAGTCCCCGTGATATATAACAGAGCTTCCGTCATGAAGAACTGTGGGTACTACAGTGCTTTGAATTGGAAAAAGTATTGCATAAAAGCTATCTCAGCAAGATATTCACTTACTAAGTGTTTTTACAGAGCGAACACAAAAAGTGACAGCACGTGGAAGCGATACTTTGCACGCTGGCATCAGTTTTCATTCAGATTTGAGCAGGGCCGCTGCCACTGCCTTCAGCTATGTGGAGTTTCCTTGACGTGTTCTTGTGTCAAAGACATTTTTGGCAAAAAAGGGACTGATGTGTCCTTCAGTAAAAGGCGCTGCTGGACCACGGGGGTTACACCCTTGTCACCCTGGGCACATTCATGAGGCTCCTCCGTTTATTAGGAGACTGGCCAGGAAGACAAAATCTGTCTGAAATCCTGTTGAAGAACCACAAACTGAATCTACTGGGGATAACCCCGGAGGCACTATAGAAGTTTATTTCCATTTCCCTTGATAAGAGAGCAGAGTAACCTTTGCTGTATGCATGAGCCTCCCTGTTCTTCAGCTGAATGCAGGATTTTTAACAGCGACTTTGTAAAGATAATAGGTTTTGCGGGATGCTGACGGGGATGCTGATCGCTGCGAGCTCCGTGCTCTGCCAACACTCATCTGCCGTGGTGCGTTCTGAGCGTGCGGCCAAGCTGGCTAATGGCAACAGAAAACGCGCTGCCAAACGCAGATTTTAATTAAATGCTGGCCGTTGTATTGCTATAGAGGCCTTTTGATTGGGAACAGTGGCTTTCATTATCAGGGAGGGTTTGACTTTAAAGTCCGTTGGCTGGTTCTGCGCCTGCTGCCAAGGAGCAGGAGGGCAAGCTGGACTTTGGGGAAGAAGACACTGAATACTTCCCATCATCAGAGGCAGAGCTGCAGAATTGTCAGAGGGATTATTACTTGAGACGCTGTTTTGAGACAACAGGGTAAATTATGGGAAAACTTACTGGTTTTCCAGTTAGAGTTCCCTGTTGCATTAATATCCACCTTGTTATAGTAATTAACCTACGGCATTGCACTTCAGTAAAATACCGATGTGTCTCCTGCTCTGAATGCGTAGCTTTTAGGTTTATTTAGTGCTCCCAGCACAGACCTTTCCACCTGGCCTAGGACACATCAGGCAGGCTGTAAATAGAGTCACAGAATTGTTTTGGTTGGAAGAGACCCTCAGGATCATCAAGTCCAACCATTAACCCGACACTGTCACTCAATTATGTCCCTAAGAACCTCATCTACGTGTGTTTTAAACGTATGCCTTATATAATTATTATGTATTATATGCCTTATATTGTTTAAATACTTGCTTTACATCACAAGCTTAGTGCTGCAGGGTCAGGTACCTTCTGGGGATGCTCAGCTTAGTGAAAGGACAAGACGTGTCCATGGCCAAGGTTGAGGGGATATTGACATGCAGTGACGTCTGGTGGCATCGTGCACCGTGGTGACATAGTCCTTGGGTGACACTCATCCAGCTGGACTAGCGACCAGACCCCTGCGAAATACAGGGTCGTTTTCCACCGCCCTGAGCGTTTCCTCATTATTTCTAATGGAAGGTTTTCCTTTCAAATGACCAGCTCTGGTTGAACTGTATTAATGGGCAAAGGAGCTGCCAAAAGAAAAGGCTCGGATCTGTGTCCTGCTGAGATCAGTGACAACAGAGAGAGCCCATCCGAGTGCCCCAGACATCCCCCTGTTGCATTTAGTTATTATGAAGTGTAATTTGTGTTGCTCCAGATGGAATTAATATTTTTTTTAAATTGACTTTACTCCCAAGAGTTAATGTTGCCATTAGTGCCACAGCACGCCCTTATGAAATTATTGAATTTCATGCATATATTGTTGCAGTTTAAACTTTAAAAACTTGTCATCTAAGTTAACCAAAAATATTTCAAAGGACTGAGGGAGGGGTGGGAAAGGGAGAGATAACTCTGCAAATGGTGCTGCTTGGGAAATACATTCCTTACGTAATTCCTTCGTCTCTTTAGAAGTGCTTTGAAGTTTTCTAGTGAATAAATTTCTCGCAACATAGAATGAGTCCATTTGTGCAAAGCTAATTAAGCGGCAAAATGGCAGAACAGCTTCACATCGGGTCTGGGGAAGGAGAGTGGATAGCTTTGTTTCTTTAGTACGTAGTAATCCATAGCTAATAACGAACATTACAGCAAATAATATTACTGACCTTGCAACAAGCCACCCGTCTCCATACTGACACCATTTCTCTTCCCAGCTGTAGCCGTTGGGTTTCACTCTGGGAACATTTGTCAGAAAGTGGTTGGTAGTACCTCGAAATCACAGGCAGCCATTTAGCAGAGGTTAGAGCTTTAAAGAAGAATAAAATATTTACCCTGGCCCTCTTTGTGATTAAAGACATCACGATATCCTCTGATAAATGTAAAACCAATCCTGGAAGGGATCAAAGCTTCTAGAAATGATGATGAGCCACTAAACGGGGCAGGAGATAAGTGGGGTTGTCACTGTCATCAATTCCTGCCATGGCAGGAGATCTGGGAATTTAAAATCCACTCAGGTGATTACAGGACATCACTGTGGGACCTCGGGGGCTCCAAATCAAAGGCAGTTCCTTCCCAGCCCCTTGTGATAAATTTAGCTTTGAGTTATGGGTGAAGGGACATGAACCCAGCTCCGGAGAGGTTTCTCCCAAGCTTTCATGGGTCAGGAAATGTCCTCCCAAGAGAAGGCTGCAGGGAGGACAGCCCAGGGTGGGAGATGAGGTGCGAGGGACTGGTTGGGCCACCTTCAAGAGCCAGAAACCTTGTTTTACTGTGGACATTTTGTGGCTTGTGCGTTTTCATGTGGTCCATGGTCAAGTGGATGCTCAGTCCTCCAACAACTTATGGACGCTGTTCTTCTAAATGTGCCTCTGCCGCTCGCTTCAGGAGGCAGACGTTTCTGAGAAAAACACCCCAAAGCTCCTTAAAACGTTTCCTCTGTTTAATCCTGCTCTTTGCTCCAGGAATATCGTGCTTAGATAAATACAGACGTGCAGTTAGCGTAGCGCTGAAGCTGACCTGGAGACACCAGGTAGATGACGAGGGAGACGACCAGCAGCTCTGCTATTTCTCAGCTCATTCTGAAGCGTTAAAAGCCTCCACAGCTCACACGTCCTCTGTGTTCACCTCACCAGCATGTGTGAACTCCCTTGTGTTTTTCTGCACCATAGGAAGCGTTCGTAAATTAGTCCAAGCCCACTGGTGCAGTTTAGTGCCGTGCAAAATCAGGCAGAACATTTTCCACTTGTCGCCCTCTGATCTGCTTGTTCTTTATTTTTTCGCAGCTCATATTTGAAGGGATCCGGGGCCCTGGCATCGAAGGTGATATTGCTATTGATGATGTATCGATTGTGGAAGGAGAGTGTATGAAATCAGACCAACCGGCCAACAGTAAGTGGCTTTTCCGCAGGTGGCGGGAGAGCAAATTGCATCTTGTGGGTATAAATTTGAGACACGTTCTAAAATGTCGATGTATTGGTCAGTTCAGTTGGAGAAGCTTAAAGTGAAATGTCTTCCTGGGAAGCAAGCTCTGGAGTCAAAGTGTCTTTGTTTAGATAAAATGCTGGTTTAGCAGAGATGCAAGTGAAGAGCTGATGGGCATTGAGCGGCTGTGATTCAAGATGGGCAGACAGATAAAAGAACATTATAAAAAACATCCAGGGGGTCCAAACAATACGAATTTATTGAGTATCAGTGTTGTGATTCCCCATGGCCCTTGTTTCACCCCTCCAGCCGCACGTGTGCGTTACAGCACAGACCCTAACCACATCCCAGGTGGGTTTTTCATCCCAATGTCTCCTGCCTCATGCGGCTGGTGACACTGTCCTCGTCCCCTCCTTGCAAGGTGACCTTGCAGAGCGCTGTCCCTGCGGAGACCAGGGCTCTGCCGGGGAGTTTGGTTGCACTCGCTGTGACAAGTGGGGACATCCCAATCGAGCATCACCCCCGGTCCTCCCCGGCTGCCTCCACCTCGGTGTGCAGGACAGGCTCTGGTGGCCGAGCCCTTTATCTTCTGAGCCTTGAAGCAATGCTGACAGTGTCTGAGCAGCTCTTTAATTCTACCTTTTTCCCCCCTTTTTGTAGATTTACGATCAGGTGCTGTCGGGACATTAGCGCATATACGACTTATCCCAGTTATCATCCTCATGTCTGTCTTAAGTCATCAGAGGTGACCTTATCCTGGCAGAGGCTACAAAAGATTCACCAGGCACTGGCATGAAGAAAGAGTCTTTGTAAAATGGACATTTAAAAACAAACTACCAAAGATTCCTCCACTGACTGACTCAAAAGTTGAATAAATACATAAATAAATAATTAAAAAAAAAAATTAAAAAGCACTGGGGACATGAAAGGCATCACGGGAGTGTAACTCACTATGAACCACGCCTGAGAACGAGATCTGGCCTAAGGAAGGACGAGACCTTCAGGTGCTTTTGTGGTCAATAATGAATACAGCATCGTCTGGTTGAACTCTCGGAAAAGAGCTATAGAAACCCTTGTCAAAGCACAAAGTCATGGCTGGTTTTGTTTCAAATGAATAGTTTGCTTGTTACCATGGAAACCTAATGGCCTGCCAAAAAAAAAAAAAAAAAAAAAAAAAAAAAAAAAAAAAAAAAAAAAAAAAAAAAAAAAAAAAAAAAAAAAAAAAAAAAGGAAGGAGAGAGAGAGGAAATAAAAACAAAAAGAGGGAGAGAAACACCTCACTGTAAACAGGGTATGTGAAGAGCTGGCATTCATTTTCCCTTCAAGAAGGTTTTTAGTCTAGAGTTAAATAATTGTAGGCCCTTTCTACTTTGGCTGTCACCTCCCCTAGAGAATAACCCTAAATCAGAGCTGTTTTCAGACATTTCTGTTTCATTTCTCATGGCTATGCTCGGTAACTGTGTGCTGTCTCCTCTTGCATGCATTACGATCCAGGGTGCGCGACCTGGGCTTACATATTACACAGGCTTCTCGGAGTTTGCTTGCGGCCACTCGAACACCCCTCTCCCCTCCCCGACTGAGTCATCTGTCCTAACGAAGAGAAGAAACCAAACCACCGTCTTTTATAGAATTGCCATGGAAACCAAGTGCCTTCAATGAAACAAGCCTGATTTAAAAACAAACAGAAAAAGAAAATAAAAAATAAGTAAATAGAATAATAATGATGATGATTTCAACACAGAAGCTCGCACGGCTAAAATGTGGTTTGTGCAAAACTATTTTCTAAACAGACTACGGCGCCTGGGGGTGCGGACTGCAGGCGAGGAGACGAAGCCGCTTCTGGAGATGGATGGATGGACCTGAGCTGCTGCGTAAGCCCTTTGGGATGAGACACATGTCGTTTAACCTTCCAGACAGCCATGGCCTTTCAGCTTGTTGTCCATTAGAAAACAGCTCCCGTTGGTCCTGGAAATGGGAGCAGCACTCTTTTATTTTTTTTTTTNTTTTTTTTTTTTTTTTTTTTTTTTCCTCTCTTGTCGTCGTTACTTTTTTTATTATTTTATTTTTTTTTTCAGGTTATCAAGTGGGTCAACCAGAGGAAAAAGGTTGTTGAGATAACGCTCTTAGCGCAGAAGGTGGTAAAATGCGGGGAGTGATTTTATTACCCTTAACAAACCTCCGTTCGCAAGGCGGTCGGCCCGGCGGGGCGGCACGGGGGGCACTGGGCCCCTGCCCTGCAGCCGGACACTCTGCAGGTCGCGAAAGATTATTTTGTTATCGTAGCGAAATTTAAAAAGAAAAAAAAATTTAAAAAAAAATCCACTTTTACAACAGAAAAAAATAAAAGTTGTACAAATGGTTTTGAGCTACCCGAACACGTACTGTTAGCCAGCCAGTTTTCCACTGCGTTGTAAAGTTCCCTTATGGTTGGTTATGACAATTTGAAGACCTTTTTCCTTAAATTATCTCAGCTTTTAACTTCATTTAAAAAAAAAAAAAACCAAACAAAAAAGACTTTTGTCTAAGGAAGAGTATTATTATTATTATTATTATTATTATTATTCTGTGTTCTCTTGACACCCTAGGATTAAAAAACCTTATATGCAAGTAATTGGAGTACAAACATTAAAACAAACGAGTATAATATTTGCAAATATGAGTATAAAAAGCACAACGAGATGCAGTAAAACAATGACAAGGCTTGATTTTTTTTAATTCTGTAGAGAAATGTTTGTGCAAATTCAGTAATTCAACTGAAGAGATAATTTTACAGCTATGTTCAATAAAGCCTCTTTCCAGGTAAGGTATGCCAAGTGGTACGTGTGTTTGTTGAGCAATGTGCCCGTGCAACTGGGATGGCTTGGTTTTTCCCTTGATAAACTGGTGTTGTCTGCAGATATAATGGTGCATACTGGTGATGCTCGGGGGCTGGAGCTTCCCAAGGATGCTCCCTGGTTTGTAGGCGGTTTGTGGTGTCTGGAATCCACTGAATGCTCGGAAGTGTGGGAGCTTTGAGTCTGGATGAACTGTGGGGTTTGACACCCTTAAAAAAAGAAAAAAAAAAGAAATAAAAAAATAAAATTAAATTCCCGCTGGCAAGCACTGGATTTTAATTGTGGACGGAGGGCCGGGTCAGGTATGGTGAGACCCTGATGCAGATTTTTTGCCTAGGAGGTTGGCGTGTCTCGTAATTCAGGATTTGTGGAAAGCAAACCTTCCCGCGTGTGTCCTCCCTCATCTCTGGTGGAAGCCACAAAGCTGTGGGATCATCCCAGAGGCTTTTCGGTGGCTCCCGGGAGCCCGGCCAGAAGCGGATGCACGGGATTTCTGCAGCGGATTCTCCTCTCGGGTCTCCTACCCCGTCTCTGAGCACCGTGCGATCTGGGCGGCTCGTTTTTGCTCGTTTTGGGGTTCCCAGCAGCTGCGGGGATGCTGGAGCCGTGGCGGGTGCTGCATGAGGTCCCCAGCGCTCGGGGACGCGCTCTGGCTTCACCAGACCTTGTCCTGCGGTATTTACGACACCCGATCTCACTGGAATTTGGGTGGCCGCTGATCAGCACAGGCCAGGAGGAGCATGTTGGAATCGCCGGGGGCGGTGGCAGCGCTGGGACGGGGACTCTGCGGTGGGACGATTTGGGAGCCGTGAAGACAGCTTGAGGATAACGACGTGGGGATCGTGGTCGCTTGTTTAAACCCCAAGCCGAGACTGCAAACTGAAAGCGGTTCTTCGTCTTCGTATTCTGATTTTTCTTTCCCTTGTTCAAGAACCACGCTGAATATTTGATAAAGGTTCTTTTTTTCAATCGACAGCAAGGATCAGAGTTGTCTTCTTTTGAGGCAGGATAACCTGTTTGTCCTGAAATCTCAGGTCTTTGTGTGAAAGGAAACCTATTTCCCGTGCCTATTTCGGTTTTATTCTGCATGGGTACAGAAGAAGGTGCTAAGAAATGCTGATTTTCTCTTTCAGATGTTGATTTAGGAGTAGTGTTATCTTCCTTCACATTCCTAATGCAAGCCACTGAAAAAGGATTTTACTTTGTCTGGGCCATGAGCAAGAAGTACGAACTGAGATGTGTATTTCCTAGTCTCAATTTTTTTTTTCTTTTTGGTATGAAAATGAATGTAGTATTTGTAAAAGTTTTGGGCTGGCAGACAAAGGGAGTTTGAACTGGTAGCTCTTTATGAAATTTGCTCAACGCTGATTCAGTTATTGGGTATCCAATCTATTAATGTTTCTGGTGTATTTTTAAATTGGACGTCAAATACATAATTGTGCAAATGTGGACCTTGCAGCAACTGCAACACTTGGCTTTTGGGATCAGCGACCGTGGTTTCTGCGGGGGTGGCTGCGGGAGTTTGATGGGTGTTCCCAAGGCAGGGGTAGGTAGAGCCCATGATAAACTTTCCCGTTTCTCAGAATGATCTAGGAGAACAAGGACATTATTAGAGTTCTCCCCTTGCATTGCACCCAACGAAGCCATGCAAGTTCATTTCTTTCATAAAGCGTGGTGTTTGAATGTGAAAGCCCACGTACAATTACGAAGAACTTTGATCTCCCTGTGCTGCCAACCCACCATTCTGCAGCAGCTCCAGCCAGGCTTGGATCCTGGATGGGACACAAGGTGGGTAAAAGAGCATAGACTGGATGGGGACAAACACATTACAAATCACCCTACAAATGCACTATTTGGATTTGAAGGCAGGAGCAGCTCCTTGAAAGCCCATCGAAGTGGCGATGGCTTATGTGATGAAGGTGTTAACTAGTGGAGGATCTTTACACTGAGCTCCTATCAGCCAGTTCTTGGAGACTAGTATCTAAGGGTGTGGGACTGTCAGGCCCACAGAAATCCTTGGAAATGTGATATTTCCTGTTAATTTGAGAGAGGAACTGCTGGTTCGCGCAAGCGAGATGGAGCTGCAGCTCCAAACAGCCACAAGCCCCATGCACAAGTACCGACCTCCATGGACAACGGAGCCTTTTCCTTCTTGACACCCAGCACTTGAATCTCAGCTGCGTTCACCGGTGTAAATGGCATCATTTAGTTTCAACAGCTTTGGGGGGCAATTAGAATCCCCAAACTTTAAAATGAGTTAATCAGTTAGAATATCAGCTTTTTGTTCAACTTTGATTTCTCTTTTACTGCCTCGTAAGGACAGTGAAATCCCTTTTTAGCAAGTAGTTTAGTCAGAATGATCCCATTGTTTTCCCCCCTTAGTGGAAGAGGAATACCTGGTTTTATTTTTGGAGGGTTTACTCACTACTGATGTTTTTTTCATGTATCAAACGATAATTGAAACTCTCTTCCTCCCTGAGAAAAACTTGATCCATCAGAAGAATGGCTTTCTAGAGCAGCTCAATAAAAAAGATAGAGTTTGGTATTATAAGCACTCTCTGCCTATATGTGCTAATAAAGAGCCTGGCTGCCATCTGGATTAATTTTAGTATTTTCCCATAAAACTTTAGAAAGATATAAAAAAGCTTGTTATTACATTTCAGATGTTTTTTTCCCCAACAAAGCAACACCACAGGAGTGTGCTCCTTCATTCTGGCTGCCCCACCACGGTGCTGGTGTCCATCTCAGCAGCACAGGAGGAATTAAACCAGCACGTACTAACCGTTGGATTTTCCTTTGTGCAAGTCACCTGAGCAGCCCGCAGCTCGTGCAATCCTGCAGTCACGGGACCTCCGGTCTTCTGAACTTTTACGTAATTTTTCCCTAAACTCCCAACCCCAGTGTCACCCATAGATCCCATGGGAACCCCCGGCACGTGCTGGGCACCCACCATGCCCCTGCTCACACATTTATCAATCTTAAAAACAGTTTAAAAGGTGGAAGAGGGAGGATACGTTTGGTTTTTACTCCCTATGCTTCTCGTAAGGCTGTTGCAAAACCTCACTGCGGGGAGGTTTGCCACCACAATTCTTGTTACCAATGTAGATGTGTTCACGGACAGTTTGGAGTCATTTGTTCTTGTGCCGGAATATTAAAACACATTTTCCTCCCTTTCTGGTGTTCACCTCCTCTCCCTGGGTACCCCCAGACCACCTTCAGGTCCCCCTTTTGGCTGTTTTTGGCCAGGCTGCAATATGTGCATCTCTGAGTTAGAAAAGATATGTATGGAAAAAAAAAGGAGCTGTTATTAATACAAATAGAGGATACTTGGGATAGTACATCCTGGTGTGACATACTAAACCACAACATAGTTACCCTTTCTACCTGTCAGGTTAGGGAGCTTGTACTCTGAGCTTTATATTGAGAGAAGGATGTTGTATTTTCTCCCCAGAACACCAGGTCCAAAGCCTGTGAAGATGTCATCCCACTTAAACTTGAGTGCTTCTGGAGATCAGGTCTGGCAGAGGTTTCAGTGGTAACACCGAGACTTTCCTTTAATAAAATATGATCTTGCCCATATCTCTCAGATAAATAGTTGTGTTATGAGACTACTCAAGTGAGAACAAACTGATGAAGTCATCAGAGAATGCAGTGACACTATGGGGGTGCCCATCCTCAGACACCCCAAACCTTCCAAGTTCAGCAATGAGCTCCCGGTCATTTGGCACATTTTGTAACTCATGAGAGCAGCCCTAGTATTGTAATTACAAAATCTGTGTCGGATGCCTGATAAGAAACTGAAACTTAAGTAGGATGATCATGTTTGCATCCCCTCTGTAGATGTGTCTCCATGCATCCTGGTAGCCTCACCTAACGTGGTCTCTCCTAGCTGATTCTCTGTGTGACATGGTCAGGTTGAATGTCACCTTATGGGCACCTACTGAGGACCTATGACAGGTGACTTGCAGCCAATTTCCTTCCATTTCTGTTCTTTGTTTGTTTTTGTTTTTTTTTTTTTTCCATTGAGAAAGACACTTGAGTGTTGCAAGTGCTGGACAAATGAATATGAACGTGGCTTTGCTCACGGCGAAGGTCATGGCTGACAACTGGAGCAATGTCACCGCTGATTCCTTGGGATCCGGGATCTTTGCATGCCACAAGTCTTTGCCTTCTGTAGGCTGGAGGTTTGCAGTCCTCCACCTGTAGAGAAGAAACAGGAACACTGCAACAACCGCAACTGTAAAACCTATTGAATCGTTTTTGACGGATATGACCACAAAAGAGATTGAAGAAACACACATTACTGCGAGTAAGAATTAGCAGCCTCAGCACCTTCTCAGGAAAGATCAGATGTGCTTCTGCTTGCACACTACCAACTGCAAAGGGAAACAATTCTGTGTGTTTATGTGTGTAAATATTATATAAATAACTGTAATTGTATGTATTTAATGTATATATAATGATTATTACATTTTAACAATCTCAAGTATTGTATATAGCCAGAACTTGGTCTCTTATTTTACTAGCACACCCACTGTAGATTTATTTTTTGTCATTGTTGTTAATGTATCTGGTTAAATTACAAACTGGTCTCACTTTTACCTCAAAGGGTATATGTTCTTTATGTACATTTTATAAAGAAAAAAAAAATCACTCGGTATTTTTGGTTACCTTTTCAATTGCCGGCAGTATTTTCTGTCCTTTCCTCTTTGGGTACATACCACCTTTCCTCCTGCCCCCCAGATCCTGTGCGGTGAAGAGTGGAGGGCAGTTGGGAGGGACTGGGGTTGGTGGGCAATATTTCTCACTCGGTGTGTCCCTGCCGTCCAGAGAGATGTAAGAGAGGAGAACTGCCTCCCCATCCCATCCCATCCCATCACATCCCATCCCATCCCATCCCATCCCATCCCTCCACCACTCTCTAGGTTTTGAGTAGACCACAAAGAGGCCATTCCATCCTCTTCTCTGCCGAGGCCTTCCCTGGACCCAGCAGAGTAACAAGGTTTTACCCAGCTCTACAGGTAATTGGGGCTTGAAGCCCATTTCTTTCACTTCCCATGATGCCCAACCACTGTCCCTGGGAAGCAAAGCAAGAGAAGCCTGGATGAAGATAAGTGTGTTATTTCAGAGCCCTCCTCCCCATGCCAGCCATGTTGGTGGAGGCGTGATGGGCACAGGGAGCCATGCAGTGTGTCGCTGTCGTGGTGTGGTGTACCACAGCATCTCCAGACCCAACCTGGACCTTCCTGCATGGCAGAATCACAGAATGGGTGGGGTTGGAAGGGACCTCTGAAGATCATCTAGTCCAGCCTACCTGCTAAAGCAAGGTCACCAGAGCAGATTGCACAGGAATGCCTCAAGGTTATCCTCCGAGGATAACCACACTTGACCTGTTGGTCACACTCTTCCTGATGCCCCCCAGGACACCACTGGCCTCCTTGGTCACATAGGCACAATGCTGGCTCATGGTCAACCTGTTGTCAACCAGAACTCCGAGGTCCTTCTCCACAATGTTGCTTTCCAACAGGTCAAACTCTGACCTGTACTCATGCTTGGGGTTTTTCCTCCCCAGGTACAGGACCCTACACTTGCCCTTGTTGAATTTCATCAGGTTCTTCTCTGCGCAGCCTGTCCAGGTCTGGCTGGATGGCAGCGCAGCCTCTGCTATGTCAGCCCTTCCTACCAGTTTGGTGTCATCAACAAACTTGCTGAGGGTGCACTCTGTCTCTTCATGCAGGTCGTTGATGACCGGGTTGAACAGGGCTGGACCAAACACTGACCCCTGGGGAACCCAACTAACCACAGGCCTCTGTGATTCTGTGATAAGTCCAGCTTTGTCAAGTTCATGGCTACATAGTCCAATATGGAGATTGCCCATATAAACCTCAGCAATCATGGTAGCCGTTCTCTGCTGCACGTATGACCCGGGCATTTCTATTTCTTGTCCAGCTCTTCTATCGAGACTGCTGTCACCAGCTGTGAGTACAGCACGGTCAGGCGCACATTTAAACACGGGGCTTCCAGAGAGTGTAGAATTAGAAGAGTTGTTTGTTCCTCAAGTAGCTCGTTTAAGAACATGAAGACTCCAGTTTTTCACTGGCTAGCTACTAAATATTTTGAAAAGGCCTAAAGAGACTATGGAACTTTTCTGGCATTTGGTGCAAATCAAGGGCAAAGTGCAGCTCTCTGGTTTGTCCGTGTTGCACGCCCATGGCGTGCTGCTGGAGAAATGAGCGCACACAAAGCCAACCAGCAATGACGAGGAAGCACTCACTGGCGGTTCCTTCTGTGCCTGTGGTGTGTTGGCCTGCATGGAGATCATTTTTTTTTACAACCCTTCAGAAATGGAAGTCTTTTTTCATTGTAGGTGAAATGGGACTACAATCTGGATAGATAAAAGCATACTTTGTTTCTTGTTACGTTTTGCAAATGCTGACATTTCTTTGCCCTTTTCAGGTACGGTGGTTGCCTTCATCATTTTCTTGATTAGATTTGTGACTGTCAGCTGTCAGCTGTCAGCTTTTAAGCATGTGTTCAAATTAATTCACAAGATACAGCTCAGCATTTCCAGACACCACCACAGACAGAGACAAACAGCAACAGTGCAATTCATAGCCTAAAAAAACCCAAATCAACTGGTGTCTTATTTTTTCAGCTTAAAAAATTCCATTATCCCACTGTATCTCACAACCTGAAACCTTTCTACGTGCCCAGCTGATCCTTAGGATATTCAATACTCCCACTGATGGTCAACACATTGACCTGGTCCTCATGGTTATTGTGTCTTAGCTCCACACTGGGCCAAGAGGAGATCCAAGGGCACATACTATGGAGTATGAACACACCCAGTGTTGTATATATTACCGTTAGAAGCATTACATACATATGTTAAATACAAAATATATATTGTGTTTACACACCAGCTGAGTATCTGTCCCCTGTCAAGCAGCGGTGCTCTGCATCCTTGCCTGCAATTGTCGCCCTGTCTCGAATTTGCCGCAGGGACCAAGACTTGAACCTCAGCATCCCCATCCCACCCAATTCCATAAAGCTTTGTGGAGGTCAGCAAGACTGACACAAACATCTGTGCAAAACGTTTGATTTTGACATTGTTTTCCTAATGAAAACTCCATAAAGTTTGTTGGAGAGATTTTACCTGACTTTCTGGTTTGTGGAAACTTTTTATCTGTGGAAACTGGGCCATTTTTAAAGTAAAATTGGCAAGGACTGAGTGGCAAGCCTAGCCTATAAGCCAGACTGCATGTGTAGGTCAAGCCTTACTCCTCATCAGCTGGTTATTTTTGTGGCGTTGGTGTATTAGTGCTCTGGGCACAAGTGGCACAGCGAGTGTCAGATCTGCCTCCCTGGGGAATTATTTGGTTCCCGCTGGAGTGGTTTTTTTAGCATGTTGCTTCTTTTTCTTAAGTGACAGGAGGACAGGGGTGTATTTGCAAGGATTAAAGTATTACTGTAGCGGCTCCGGGCCTTTCACAATCCCCATGATTTGCTCTAATCCCACCAGAACACAATGCTTCCCTCATACTCCTTAATTATGGAGTGAAAATTAATAAAAAATAAGCTGTAAAAATGACATTCTGTTGAGGGATGTAAATCCCAATTTATTTTGGGTGCAGAAAAAATGCGTGGTTCTGCTGTGTTCAGTAATACGTGACATTTTCAGCCCAACTCCTTGGGGAGCAAGGCTCACACAATCCTCCTGTGAGTCATTTTGTGCAGCCCTGTCCTTTCATTTTAATGAGTCCTGAAATTTTTGTCCCATTTCGAATGGGCTTGAAGTGTAGTTGAGATCACAATCAGAGTTTGTTTATTTAAAGGTGGGGGTTGTTTTGGAAATGAGCCACCAGGTGAGGATGTTTTGCCATTGCTCCCCGGGGAGGGTGAGGCTGCAGTGAATATTTCTCCACTGCAGGGAAGGTTTAGTGGCCAGCAGAAAATCCTGCTGGGAAAAAACACATTGAGGGGAATTCGGCGTCATGCAGTGGCCTGAAAATACCAGGAGGTTCAACCCTGCAATAGCTGAATTAAGGTAGGAGGTACAACAAGGAACAGTGACCACAGAAAAGTGAGAATCTATTGGGGTTTGGGTTTGGTTTGGGTTTTTTGGTTGTTGTTTTGTTTGTGTTTGTTTGGTTTTGGTTGTTTTGGTTTTTTTCCTTTATTGCCCCTAATCTCCTGGGGTCAGTGAAGTCACCAGCATCCAGTTCTTCCATTAGTGGCTGAGGACTGCATTCTGAGGACAGGATCAGGCATTACCTAATACTTACACTGCTAATTAGGTGCTGATAAGGCACCCTAGTTACTCAAGCAGCCAGATTTTAAAGCAGGGATGCCCTGCTCCCAAGCACCAAGCCCTGGCAGGCTCATGGTCCAGTGATGTTCTGCCTTTGTCATCTCCAGAGAAAGGGGCAGAAGGGATTGTGGAAAGATTCAAAGAGGTTTTGCATGGGGAGAGATGAAGTCAAGGCTCTTCAGGCTGCAGAAGAGGCACTGAGAGGCTGTGAGAAATCATGGAATCATAGAATCACTTTGGTTGGAATAGACCCTTAAGATCATCGGGTCCAACCACAACCCAACTCTGGCACTAACCCATGTCCCTGAGAACCTCATCTCCATCTGTTCAACCCCTCCAGGGATGGTGACTCCAGCACTGCCCTGGGCAGCCTGTTCCAATGTTTCACAACCCTTTCCATGAAGAAATGTTTCCTCATATCCAATGTGAACCTCCCTTGGCACAACTTGAGGCCCTTTCCTCCCACCCTATCACTGGACACCAAGGAGAAGAGCTCAGCACCTCCCTGTCCTCGTCCCCTCCTCAGGAGGCTGTAGAGAGCCATGAGGTTGCCTCTCAGCCTCTTTTTCTCCAAACTAGACAGACCAAAAGTCCTCAGCTGCTCCTCATGGGACATTCCTTCCAGCTCCATCCCCAGGTTTGTTGTCCTCCTCTGGACACACATCCTCCCCTGCCTGGCTTTCAATGAGCAAAGGCAAACTGACTGTTGCAAACGCAGACCAGGACTTGGACCAGGACATTCACACTTAGAAACCTCTTCAGGAGCTCCTCTTGGGCTGATGAACATCTCATAACGGGTAAGCTTTTCTACCCAGTATGTCCTCTTCATTCTTCCTCTGGGTATTATTATCTCTGCCAAATTTCCTTCAGTGCTGTTCTTCTGATTCCCTTGTGAAACATCCCCGATGTTCTCCTGCACCTTCACCTCATCTCATTAGCCTTGGAGAGACCCTTCCAAGGGGTGAATAATGTCATTAGACTCACCTTTTATTGCAGAAAGTGAGAAATAAGAGAAATACTGTCTTCCTTTAAAGGGCAAAATGTACAAAAACTTACTAATAAATTGTCTTCCTTGCTAATAGGTGGTAATTGCATCCTGTGTGAAGGCACAGAGAGAGACTGGCTGAGGCTTAAACAGCCTCCAAACCTCTTTCTAATTGTCATTATGGGTCTGGCTGCTCGCTCAGCTAGAGGCTTCTCAGCGCAAGTCCCATTCCCTGCTGGGTTTGAACACAGATGAATACTAATACGGAGCTAATGCAGGGGAGATTGAGCACTTGAAAGAAAAGAAAGTATTTGATTTGGTGAAAAAAAAAAAAATCAAGAGCTCTGTTAATTAAAGAAACTTATTTGACAGGGTAACTGGCTGAAAGTGCAGTCTGACATTTTCCATTTGACTCGGTCTAGGGAACATCTGGGCCAGCATCACTTCGTGTGGCGGGGAATGTGCATCCCTGGGTGTTTGTTCAATATTGGGGATAATGAGGCTGCCTGATAGGAACATTGGATGCAAATTTGATATTAGTACTGTTACCGGTAACAACAGCATTACAATAATGATTGCTATGCTCTGTGGGACACGGGAGCTGTTGGGAAAGAGAGGCAGCAGCTGCATTGGCTTGGACTCTGGAGAATGAAGACTGAATCATATTTCAAAAATATGCCATCCAGTTTAAAAAGACTCCAGGTATGTCTATGAGTTTAAATATCAGACCAAGCCCACTTTACCCATGAGCAATGAATGCAGCTGTGCCCGCATCTGGCTACTCGGATTCAGTGTCTGTCAGAAAGGTGGCTCCATTTCCTGCTTGGTCACACATCAGGACAAGGAAGAAAAGTGAAGAACACACACAAAAAACCTTACATTAGCTGCAGCACCCCTTTCCTAGTAAAATTAACAAGTTGGCAAAGAGTGATTAATCTTATAGTCTGAGTATTTTATTGGGAAATTAAGAGGTTAGTGAAGAAGAAGAACCAAGTTTCCTCTTTCTAGCCTAGAAAATAGGGCGCTGCCATAACCAAGCAGCGAGCACCAGGCTACTAAAAATCTGTCAAAGTTTATTGCAATATTGCACAGGGCATCCAACCCTTCCTGGCCTCCTTTGAGACCAGCACCGCCTCCAAAGGAGTTGAATTAGTTACATTAACCCTGGAAATAAATGCAATTTGCTAGAAGCATGTAGATGCAAATAGTGAAACAGCATGTCAGGAAAAACGATGAGTTTACCATCAGTTTGGGTGTGTCGGGTGAGATTGGATTCGTCATGAAAGACGGGATTTATTCTGGGATGAGAAATCCAGCCATGGCGAACCTTGGTGGTTCGCTTTGTCTTTGGGGTCTGTGAGCCCACCACATCTCACCCACCATTCTGGGGTGAGAGAGGAAAGAGGAAAACCTGTCCTGCCCTCAGCACACTCTGAACATGCAAAGACTGTGATTATAATCAGATCTCATGTCTCCCGGGTGAGGCAATTGCTTGCAGGTGCAGAAGGACTCCAGCTGCAGACACAGCTGCCTGCACTCCTGGCTGCATCTCCTGGCGGTGGAGCTGGAGCAGCAGAGATTGGCCCCAGCTGGAGATGGACAGGGTCCCGTGCAGGTTGTACTTGTGGCTGCCGGGTGGTTCTTCTCTTCTTCACGTTTGTAGGGTAAAACAGCAAATTTCCAGGTCATGCAGGGATTTTTGGCCGGGTGGAACTAATAGAGATTGTTTTGTTCTTTGCTGCCTTCCTCCACAGGACAGTCCGGCAAAGGTCGTCTGTTCAATTCTCTGCCCACAGATCCACAGCGTGTCTGTGCACAGAGCAGCTCATCCTTTTGCAAAGAATGAAATATTTCCATTTAGTTACTGCCATGACAGGGGATATAGGGGTTTCCAATGAAGTTTAATGGTCTGTGACATTCAGGTTATGATCCAGGCGATCTAAGAATTTCATCTGCACTTAAGCTGTATGAATTTTTTCTTAGTGTAGACACTAGCCTTGCAGCAGAAGTATATTTTTCAAATGAGTGATCAGGCAAGATTTTATATTTGTTATGTGTTTAAAGGCAGAAGCAGCGTCAGGCAACATGTGGTGCCTTCCTGATGGTAACTCAGTCTTTCATAGACCTGTAAAATGAGGCCCTACCTAGCTAGGACTTCTCTGTTTATCTAATGCTAGGTTTAAATCTCAACATCCATCACCCTGGCCTGGGAATGCAGATATACCCAGCACTGGTGTTTGTAGGGCAGCTGGCCGGATGCGGCTTTGGAGATATAACAATATTTAAGTCACTTCGTGCGGAGAATTTACAATCACAATTCACCTGTGTTCATGAGCTGCTGTCATCTAATGACCGAATGTGTTGTCCCAGCACAGCTGAAGCTGAGCATGTGAACACCCCAAATAAATTCGGCAGTGGCTGTCAGCTTTATTGGGACCGGTTCCATCACCGTGTTCCTCCTCTCTCTCCCCACAAGATCCCTGTTTCTCTACCCATCCCATCTCCAGCACTGCTGCCACTGCCGCTCCACCTCCTGGGACTTGGGGTGACATGGAGGCTTAAAGCAACTTGGGGAAGAAGGCAGCCAAAGGCACTGAGATGCTTTTGGAGCAGATGGAGGTCGTGAAATCTTTCCCGACAGGACTGGATGTTGCGGTGATTCCAGGGATTCTGAAGGGGTAGGTCGGCTGGGATGCTGGAGCTGAGGGAAGGACAGGGGTCTGGAGATAGGAGCCAGGGCTGATATTAGGATGTGCTTCTGAAGGGGAAGGAAGGGCTGGCCAGTGCTTGGTCCTAGCAGGGTACAAGGTGATCAGGCTGTTGTCTTGCTCCTCCTGGCTCATGTGCCCCTTATTCCCTGCAAGAAATGAGGACCAGCAGCAACAAGAGCCTGGAGGGGACTCTGGGCTGAGGTCTCAAACCCATACCTTATGCCAGGACAGGATGAACTGACCACATTCCTGCTGTCAGCTTCTGCCCTGGTCCACTGATGGTGCTGTGGTTGAATGTTCAGGGCTTTATCTGATAGAGGTTTGGGCAAAATATTCCAAAATCACAATGAAAGTGACCTCTGGCCAGCTACCACTTAGTCCTGGAGTTGCCTGAGTGCTCTGAACACATCAGTACCGCCACCCTTTCCAGCCTTTGCACACCACATGTGATTTCTGAGCATGCCAAGAACTCCTGGAGTTTCAGCAGGTTTGCAAAACGATGGCGTGATTCAAGGACATGCTCCTTGGGACAATGAAAATCCCCAGAGAGGAAGCTGGAGAATTGGTACCTCACTAAAACTTCCTTCACTTTTGTTAATTGGATTGAATTCTTCCTTTGCTGACATGCAGAAGACAGTATTTTCTTGCTTTGTCATTCCTAATGAAAATCTTCTCACATCTGGGACGTATATTACATACCCAGCTGGCATATTAAATGCATTTTCTCTATAATATAGAGATTTTTTTATTTAAGATGAAAAATTAATTGAACAACTAATCTTCCTGCTTCCGCTCTTGCTGTATGTGGTGAAATTTAATTTCATTACCAAAAGTACATGTTCCGATTCACTTCTAAGTAGTATATTTATTTTTCTAATAAACTTTAATTTTAGTCCCTTAAGGAATGTGATCATATTGAGATCCAGACTAAATTCTGCATTTCACTTTGAGTTGTAGACATTAGTCAGAATGTATTAGATTTATTTGGTCTTTTGATTAACCTTAAAGGAGACACGACTTCATAAGTAACCATCTCTGCAAACAGTTTTCTCTTTGCATGCTAATCAGTTTTGCAGGCACACCTCCATGTGCTCAGGTTTCTTTTCATCTTGGTTACTTTAATCCAACACCCATTATGCTCCGCTTTGAAATAACTTGGAAAATGCAACCGAAGGTCTTAATCCTGCCAAATTTTTTGCCTGTGCTCAGTTTTGCTCAAGTGAATAATCCCTTGGAAGGGATCGCATACCTAAATCTCTGGGACCTGGGAGATTTAGGGTGTATCCATCAGGCAGCATGATACAGAGAGATCCAAACCTCACCCAGAATAGGTCTAGAAAACACAGTGTAGTGCAACTTTTTTAGAGTTTATATCTGAATGCACAAAAAAGGCTTTAGTATTTTTTTTTGTCTCTCTATAGTGCCCCTGAGCCAAGAAATCCTGTTCCTGGGCTGTGTTGGCTTTTGCTCTCCAGATTCTTCTGCTTCCAGTTGTGAGATGAATCTCCATTACGTGACTCCATGGTTTTGCCATCCTTTCCAAAGAGCAGCACTCCAAAATACCCACCGTATTATTGGCTTTCATCTCCATATATTTAGGACCAAATTCAAGCTGAACTTTGTGGGTGTTTTGTGGTTTGTTTTTTTTTTCCTCTCTTTTTTTGAAGCCAAAATTTATGAAGCCAACTTTCCATCTAGGCAGAAATTATCTTAAGTTCTTTCCAATTGCTCTATTTGAAAATTCACTAAAATGGATTATAATTGAGATCCAAGATTTTCATTTTGCGTAAGAGAAAAAGCAAAGATGAGCTGAAAAAATCACACCTGGCTCAGACTTGAACACTAGTGAACTACAGTTTGTTATGGGAGATGCAGTAGAGGGTGGAGGGGAGAAATGGAAATACTCTGGTAAGAAATTGTCGTGGAATTCCTGCACTGAAATATTTGGTTTATGCTGTGCCTCAGCATCTAGCTGAAAATTCCAGCGGGCAGTGTAAGAGAGAAAAGGAGGAATCAAGAGAGGAGTAGCTGCTTATTCCACTTCGTAAAGTGCGATTTCCCTGCAAAGCAGAGCAGCCCAGTGAAGAATGCATTGACTTCCATAGTGCAGAAACAAACCATGATTCATCTCCTGGGAGAGGCTTCCTTAGGCCCAGACTAGACCGTGGCCCAGAGGTACCTGGCCTCAGTGTGTTTGCTGGTCTACTTCAGCAATGTACCCTCCACCCTGGCTTAGCTGGTCTGAGCATGGTGAGGTGCGTGGCCATTCCCCAAAAGTGTTTTGCAGTGATGAGATCTCGTTAGGAGTCTTCTAAAAGATGGGAAATCAAGGGAGGGGGTTGATGGAGAATTCTAGTAAATAGCACTGAATTATTCCTTGGCCTGTTTCAGTTTTATTATTTTTAGTGAAGTCTATCTGGGTTTCCTAGCCAGGTCCTTTAGGGGATTTTTCTGTGCCCTTCTCCAGGGCTTTGCTTGGAGCTCTTCAGGAGGTTTGGTAATAACTCTTCAAACTAACAAATTTTTAATGACAAGTTCAATGGCCGTATCCTAGAGGATATATGTCCTGTGAATTGAAATAGTTTCTTTACTTCAGTGTAAATCAAGGTAGCACTTTCTTTTGTGAAAAATTCTCCATTACTCAAAGAAAGAACAATGGGAAGCATTTTCAAGGCCAGTAAGCCACTTAGAGAGACAAGTAGGCATAGCAGCTCATAAGAGATGCCCTGGAATTTTGCTGATCTAAAGATGTTGGGAACCAGCCAGCTGACAAAACAATTATTTACAGAGATTGAAGATCTGCTATGCCTTTTTATCATATTTTTTTCCCTTTTCCTGAAAGTCATAAAGAACTAATGATGACCAAAAAGGGAAACCCTCGCTCAAGCACACCCTGTGTCCTGAGGATTTGAGGATCCATGATTGCCTTCAGCTGACCACTGACCATTCCCAGCTGTTCCAAATTTTGCCTGGATTAACTTCACTTTAGTTTAAATGGGGAACAAAGACAGCCTTCCTTATGTGTGTGCTTTCAGTTGCACCAGGGCTGAGCTTCATGAAGAGTTAATCCTCCTTGTCTGACGTTTTAATCCAAGTGGGGTAAATTTTAAATAGAAATATTGTAATTTGAAGCACTCTAATTTGGCAACTTGTCTGTCAAAGGTTTTCTATTCCTCTGTTACTTTTGAATTCTGCTTTATAAATTGTGATTGATTAAGACATGTTTTAATCAAGAAAGGCTTTTAGGCTTGGAGATTTTAAGAGATAAAACCAAACGTTTTTCCTGGCAGTTGATCTTTACAGTTAATGACTCTCACCATGCAGATTCTGAGAGTTACTTCAGTTCCTGTTTTGTTAGATTCAGGTGGGAAATCTTGCTATGCTTTCTCTCTGCTATGTTAAGAAGATTCTATTGTATGTTCTCCACTTACCACACATTTGAATCTCAGTAAGTCTTGGGTCTCTTCCAATTCAAGACTATTTCTGAGCAAATCAAACCATAATCTTTAAATCTGCCATTTTATTATAAGATGCCTTCAGTACAGTGAAATTATTCTATCACTGGAATGCAAAGAGTCGCACAGCCATAAAATCTATGTATGTGAGAGCAGGACCAAAGTCTCCAAGTAGGCGGATGATTTAATAGCTGTGAAATACTGATGAACGTGGGGAGAGGATGGTCACAACCATGTCTGCCAGCTTCCAGCCAGGCAGGTAGTTTATTCAGTCTGTGTACTTGTAAATTTAGCCAACATAGTTCTGCATGTCTGCCTTATAAATGAGAAGAAATTACATTATTTACAACTGTGTGTCTAAGAAACCACATTTGTGCTAAATCTGGAGTCTTTTCCTTTGTCCTATATCTCTATGGCTAGAAAGTATCATGTGCCTTTAATCAAGGGACAAGTATCTCACCTGTAGCCCAGGTGAAATTCTGAACTTAACTGATGAACAGTTTCCTATGCTATGAAAAAGTCCTAACTTGCTCAGCCCACACACCATTACACCTCAAATGAGAAACTATACATTTGTGAGCCAAATCTAAAACTGATAATCTACTTTATTGTTTAAATATAGCTTTCTTTCCGGGTATTAACTTTGCACTTCTGCATGTTGGAAATCAGATCGGTGTCTTGTCTGGTTTCCTATCCTGTTGTAAGCTGTAGAAGATATAGAAAGAAATGCACTAGGTGTAAGACAAGGTATGCACAGAATAGGTCAAATCAGTTTTTAAAATGTTTTGGTTTTTTTTTTCTTTCAAAGGTAATACATAGGCAGAGAAAGAAAATACATTGGAAAGCTAAAAATGCCTGGGTGAGATACAAGTTTGAACTTAAATACCTTGTTTAACAAAGGAACCTCTTCCAGAGATTTGTACCAATTTCGAATCACAACTTTTGCATTGAATAAGCCATTAAAATCCTCCAGCTGAAAAAACAAAACAAAACAAAACCGAGCCAACCAGCTTGTCAGAGAAATTTCTAAAATAGCATCACTGTCTGCAGGGTAGCAGTGAGGGCAGAGGAAGATCAGAGACCTGAAATGCAAACCCTGGGCCATCGAGCGCCAAGCAGGAGCAGATACTCCTGCACCTCATTCTCATGATGCTGAAAACATCGAGCATCCCTTTTATCAAGTGGTTTGAATGACGGGGTCATGGCTTTTCAAAGTGTCCCAAGACAGAAAGATGCTGTTCCCCTGCAAAGTCCTGTAAGTGAATTAAACGTGTTACAGGTGCTTTGGATTGTTCCCTGCAGTCTGACAGCAAAATGCTCCTTGCAAGTCTGCACGTGAGTATTCAGTACATGTTGGCAACTGTTTTTTACTTCTATTTAGTAGCTGAACTGTTAATAACACAAGTAGATGCTTCTTGGCAATATATGTACTGGATATGTAGTCTTAGAGTTCCTGGCTGACTGCTTAAGAAAATCGGATTTCTAATTTTTGTCTCCAAGGCAAAGTGGACCTAAAAAAAAGAATTTAGCTTATAAGTAGTAATCTAGTACTCTCCAAACTCGGCAAGGTGGTAACTCACGTTTTATCTCCTCCTGACTATATTGTTTCTATGAATCTAGCTAACTTGATTTAGTTTTTAAAATTTAACCAACATCTTGGCAAAGTTATTTTTTGTGCTATTAAAATAACCAATGGGAATAGTCTGCCCAGCACCAGCACACTTTAGTGTTTAAAATACACTTTAAAACAAAGTAATCTGTATCTGTTTGAAAAACCCAAGTGTATATTTAAAACACAGATTACGTTAAAACCAGATCAGTTGGTGTGACCTTCTGACTGGAAGAGGTCAAAAATAGTGTCTATCTCTTCATCTCCCTTCAAACGTCTCGAAGTTTTGACCTTCCTCGTTGCCTAAAAGAAGCTGAAAACACCATAACAGAAGGGAAATTAGATATAAAAGTGACGTTAATTGTATGACTTACATTCTCTGTTAATAGGGATACACAAACATTCCAATACACATGTAAACACCATAGATTTTTCTTTTTATTATTTTTTTCTCTTTTAGCATAATCAGGCATTTTGCCTGTTCTTCCTGCCTATACATAGAGAATCTTATACAACCGGCTCTGGATGCTGAATGCTACATGAAGAAATGTCACTAATATAAATAAGCAGCATACAGTGTAAATACAGGTTGCCCTGTAATCAGGCAGTTAGTTCACTCGGAAGTTTTTTGCTGTTTTAAAAATAAAACAGTAGACAGTGTGACACAAGGAACATGATCAGCAATCCCATATGACCTGAGTTTCTAAAAAGAGTTTTGTCTTGCACATGATCTGCTTGATCTTTCTCTCTGGTCATCAGTCTTTCCTCCTTCTTTCCCTCTCATCTCCACAGAGTGATTTTTGACCATTTATCTTCTGGTGTCAGACAACGAAGTCATTAGATTTCTCTTTTTATGGCTACCAAGTATTCTGGTTGCCTGCTAAGGTTAGCCTAACATGTTGTGGCGTTTCCATCCTTGGAGATATCCAAAAGTTGTCTGGAAGCATCCCTGGGCAACCTTCTATAACTAACTGTATTAGAGCAAGGGGATTGGACTAGGTGACCTCCAAAAATCCCTTCCAGCCTCAACCATTCTGCAAAACATAGTTTGTGACAGAAAAAATAATTGTCAGTGAAAAAATCTGGTACGGCCTAAACTGGTTCTTCCACTGGATATAGTTCTAGAAGACATATAGATGAGGTTCTTAGGGACATGGTTTAGTGCTAGGGTTAGATTATGGCTGGACTCGATCATCTTGAGGGTCTCTTCCAACCAAAATGATTCTATGATTCTAAGTAATAGGATTCACTGTTGAAGTAAACTAAGGAAAGGATTAGTTCCACACAAATTTAGCTTAAAAAAATAATCTACTTACATAGGCTTATGATGTCATTGTTCAATGCGAGAGGCATTGCCAAGAAGAACATTTAATTTTCTAGTTTGGATGACTATGGCAATGTGGAATGAGCTGCATGGAGGTGATTGTTGCTCCTGTTACCTCTAGAGAGAAACTGGACTAAAGCCAGGTGAGCCTAAGCCAGCCTGAGGATTTAGCTGGGCTGGTCTAAGATGGGCTCCGGCTCAACCCCCCAGCAGGGCTCTTCAGTCTGTAACAGGCCTTGGAAAACCTGAAAACTGCTAGAAAAGTCTCACTCTTTATCTGTTGATCAATATATGCCCCTTAATTCTTGATTAATAATAATTTAAAGTGCAAGTACAAGCATAAGTACAAAGTGCAAGTGCAAGTACATAAATAATTTACTGGATCCTAATTGAGTTTGTAATAGCTGCTGTGAAGCATAAAATAGACCTGTTCTGGGTACCCCACATGAAAATCGGGTCCTTCTGGAGACCAGTCTGTGCTTCAGTGAGATGTGTTCTCTGTTCTTGTAGTAATGTCAAGGTGTTATTTATCAGAGCCCTTTGCGTGCCTTTAATTATGGTTTATCAGGTTCACTGACTCTAATGTTGATGTGATAATCTTTTTTTTTTTTTTTTGCTATATTTTCTCTATTCATTCTTGAAGCCCCTTATCTTCCTTTTTTCTCCCCCACTTCCTTTCTTAATTTATGTAATGAATTGGAATATTCAGATCTTTTACACTGCAATTATGTCAGTGCAATCTGCCGTTGCAGACTCTTTCATCTGAACTCTTCTGCTAAACATTAGTCAACAAAAACAAAAATGGAAAAACAGATTCTTCCGTTTAATCTCTGAAAAATACTTTGTTTCCAAGTACATATTGGTGTGAACTGTTTTCCTAACTACTTTTGAGTATGGGTTGAATCAGGAAGATGGATCTGTTGTTTATAACTTCTTTGAATTTCTCTGGACTAAAATAATTTAATCACTGACTATTTTCATGGCAAGCTGGATTCATGCACTTGAGCACTTATATTTTCTGGAAAGTTTCCTAGGGACAAGTTACTAGTTAAGAACAGCCCGGTCGCCATCCTGACTAACAAATTGCCATTATTTTGTCAAATAGTACATGTGCAGATTTTGGACGTGGATTCATTCCTTTTCATAGCAGAGTTGGACATGGTCAGGTCAAAACCTGCAAAAATTGCTCCTTGTCGTCTTCATTTTTCAAAGAGGGGTGCAGGATAACACCCTTGGGGTCTGCGGGCTGCCTAGAAGTGCAGAAAGTTTTTGTGTGGCATATAAAGAAATAGATTTTTACACTCACTCGGTGAGTCTTTTCCCCCGCATGTTATTTTTGAAATGCTGAGACTCTATTAAGTGAAATGTGTGAAATTAATGTGAAATTAGTGAGAAGCAAATGAAATTCTCTGCTGATGAGCTTTAAGGTAAGTGTCATCTCGAATATCCATCCTTTGCTCAACACAGAACTTTCCTATGCAGAAGGAGCTGGCTCCCTGGGTTATTTGCCATGTCCCTGGGACAGTAAATTTCGTGTTCAGGCTGCCTGGAGAAAAGACAGAACTTCATTCATGGAATACCCAGTTACTCCATCCATGAACTGGGTTCACTTAGGATTAAATATTTGCCTTTGTTACTATGTCTTTAGGCAACTTGCTTCCATATTTAAAACAGACAAATATACAAAAACAACAACCAAAAAAGAAATGTCTTCCTGCTGCTGGTCAGTGCGAGAGCAGAATCAGACCCGCATCTTGTCTTCTGCTGTTTGCTAGTTTGTTTTCCTTTATATTGTGTAATAAGCAGGTATAAATTATTTCCTTAGTAATATAGTTAATAGTCTGCAGCTAAGGCCAGGGGGAAAAAAGGAATGTGTTGAAGTGGCTGCAAAAATTAAAATTTTCTGAGGTCTGCAGAAACCAAATCACCCACAGAGTTGTTGAAGAATTCCGTTTAAATACCCTCTGGTGGGTTGAGGTCTTCTAGCAATCCATGCCAAAAGGCCACAGCCCTCGTTTGTGTGATCATCTGGACTCATTTTACTGATACTGACTGATGTCTTTCACCAGTGGGAAGAAATGTCTAACCTTCTGAACCAAGTATAGAAAGAGAATTCTGTTTGACACAGGAGTATTTCATCCTTGAATACGACTCCATGTGTTGCTAACATCATGCAGGGGACAGCCGAGATTATGTTACTGTAATATGAATTAGTGCTTTGCAATCTGCAAAAATAATGCACCCATTAAAATCAGTACACTGTTAATCCTCGAATGCCTTTGAGGGATGTGGCTGTATCTGTGATCACGTAGATTTTAGTTCTATTGAGTTTAAAATAATGCAGGTCAAGAATTTTAGCGGAGGGGGAAACAAAAACCACCAGAGTACACTTCTCATTTCTCCTTTTCTTCATTTTTTGCTACAAATTAAACAGTTTTTCATTTCTTTGCTGCTTCTGCCACTTTACCCTTCCCAGTTGACAATGTACTTCAGAGTTAATCTGAGGGTCAAGGTCACTACAAATGTCCTGTGAGAAGTGGAAGGAGCAGCAAATCAAAAATAAAACTCTGCTCTGGGTTTGCCACAACCAGTGGAAAACGAAGGTATTTTTCTCCCGTTGTCAATGTCCTTCAGGTCAGACATTACAGGAGCACTTTGCACTGCTGCTCTCACCCCAGACAGAACAGATAAAGTCTTGGAAGAACCAACAACCATGGTGGCTTCTCCTGGTGCAGTTGAGTTGTTTTGGTTCGTAGCACCATTGACACAGCTCAGACGTCACTGTGCATAAGCAATAGGGATGCTTTGACCCACTTGAAATGCGGTTTCTGGTCTTGCTCTCCTGGCAGCTCACATTAAAACAGCTGTTGTGTCCTGTGGGGACAGCACTGGCACCTGGAGACCTTCAGGGACAACAGCTCTGTTTTGACCGTAGAACACGTGAAACAATTAGCAAAGGGGAAATAAATTTTTCCATCACCTTTCTCTGTGGCAAGAAAACCACTCTCTCAACAGCAGATCCCCAAACCTAAAACCACAATTAAGGTCTATCAGGCCGAATATGCTGTCTTTAGCAGTGTCAGTAGGATATAACAAATAAATGAAAACAGACTTTGTTCTTTTATTGAAAGTGACAAGAATGATTATTCCCTGAGCAGTTTCTTCAGGCTGTACATGACTTTATAGACTTCTGCCACGTGCTTCCTCCCAGGCTGAGCTTAAGCTATTCAATTATTGCTCATATGAAAGACTATTCATACCTTATTTCATCATTGTTACTTTCTTTACGCATTTTGCGCTCTCCTTTTGACTTGATAGGTTGATAGCAACGGGACTGAAATCAAGGTGTTTAAATGAGTCTGCATGTGTACAGGTAAAGGTGATGATATTTTTTTGTGGCTGATATTTTTGTTCTTTCAAAATTACCTAAATGGGCAACATAGAATTGATTCCACAGAAATACGAATAGTTGGCCAATCTGTACAATGGCCATGTGGACTGGTAGAGGTGACAGGCTAAATCACCACCAAGAGGTGACTATGCTGCCCAGCTTACCCTGTATGTTTTTAAATCGAGTAAATAGTGTTAGAAGTGGGCATGTAAATTGTCATAAAGTCTTCATGGGGAGCAGCCCGAGACTGAAGAGGTAATTTACTCCTCTCAAAGCCCTTCTTCTCGGTGCTCTAGGAGCTGTTCTGTTAGATAATCTGTCTTGGGAATGGAAAATTATTTTCCTTATTTCCATGCCAGAACTTTCAGCCAATTAAGCAATTTAATTAGCTGAACATTTTTCAATGAGCTTGAATCCTTAGTAGGCAAGTAAACAATATGGGGCTTACAGCTTGCTTGAAATCTTGTAGTTCATGCAAGTGATGGAGATGCTGCTTTGTTTTGCTTCTTTTCCTCTTTCACATCCTTAAGAAGATCACCGGCTAACCCAAGAAAATTGTTCTGAAAAGTGATCAGAGAAAATGATGCTGTTTCTTTGTGGGGTCCGGGTGATGCTTGTGCTGTACAGCAGCAGAAGGGCATCGATGAGAAATGCCAATGACAGGTTTTCTCTCAGACCTGCAATGGTTATGAGCATTTCCAGCCATGCTTAATTGCACACCAGGGGCACTGAGCCCTGAGCATGTCCATGTGTGAGTGTCCTATGAGCCGTGTCTGTTGCATTGCACCAGAACCCAGAGCAGCATCACACCGGTCCTTGTTTTCATTTACTTGCATTAAATATGCCCGAAAAAAGCCCCCTCGTGTCCCTTTTTGCAATGGTTCAGATCAAACTGAACAGAATTTTTCAGTTTACCATTTTAGCAAGAAAAAAATATTCAATTTTTCTTCCCATTATTGATGCAAATTGATGCCTTCACAGAATGTTACAGAATCACAGAATGTTAGGGATTGGAAGGGACCTCAAAAGATCATCTAGTCCAATCCCCCTGCCGAAGCAGGACACCTAGATGAGGTTACACAGGAAGGCGTCCAGGCGGGTTTTGAATGTCTCCAGAGAAGGAGACTCCACGACCTCTCTGGGCAGCCTGTTCCAGTGTTCCGTCACCCTCACTGAGAAGAAGTTTCTTCTCAAATTTAAGCGGAACCTCTTGTGTTCCAGCTTGAACCCATTACCCCTTGTCCTATCATTGTTTGCCACCGAGAAGAGCCTGGCTCCATCCTCGTGACACTCACCCTTTACATATTTATAAACACTAATAAGGTCACCCCTCAGTCTCCTCTTCTCCAAACTAAAGAGACCCAGCTCCCTCAGCCTTTCCTCGTAAGGGAGATGCTCCACTCCCTTAATCATCTTAGTTGCCCTACGCTGGACTCTCTCCAGCAGTTCCCTGTCCTTCTTGAACTGAGGGGCCCAGAACTGGACACAATATTCCAGATGTGGTCTCACCAGGGCAGAGTAGAGGGGAAGGAGGACCTCTCTCGATCTACTAACCACCCCCCTTCTAATACACCCCAGGATGCCATTGGCCTTCTTGGCCGCATGAGCACAGTGCTGGCTCATGGTCATCCTGCTGTCCACCAGGACCCCCAGGTCCCTTTCCCCTACACTGCTTTCTAACAGGTCATTCCCCAACCTATACTGGAACCTGGGGTTGTTCCTGCCCAGATGCAGGACCCTACACTTTCCCTTGTTATATTTCATCAAATTGTTCCCTGCCCAACTCTCCAGCCTGTCCAGGTCTCTCTGGATGGCAGCACAGCCCTCTGGCGTGTCAGCCACTCCTCCCAGTTTAGTGTCATCAGCAAACTTGCTGATAGTACACTCAATTCCCTCATCTAAATCGTTAATGAATATATTGAATAATATTGGCCCCAATACCGATCCTTGAGGCACTCCACTAGTTACCGGCCTCCAACTGGACCCTGCCCCATTGACTACGACTCTCTGGCTTCTTTCCTTCAGCCAGTTCCCAGTCCACCTCACTACCCAATCGTCCAGTCCACACTTCCTCAGCTTAGCCATCAGGATGCTGTGGGAGACCGTGTCAAATGCTTTGCTGAAGTCAAGGTAGACCACATCCACCGCTCTGCCATCATCCATCCATCCATCCAGCCTTCTCCCCACTATCTCCACATTTCCTCAAGAGACCCAAATACTTCTGTCATCCCGATCCATAGATCAGCATTCGGAGACCCAGTTTTGTCTGGCAGCCCACGTGAGGCTGATGAACATCAATTCTTGTCATCTCTATAAAAAAACTGTTTGGAGTTATAATAGAGAGATTAGCAGAATCGAAAGAACTTCCAATACCATAATGCCCCACTGCATTCCTTTGAAAAGTTCTTACAATTGACTGGAGACGGCAGAAAATTATCAATTAAAAGAGCACTAGGTATTGACCTCATCTCCTGCTGCTTCTCAACTGCTTCAGAAGCAAAAACCAGTTTCATGGCAATGATGGTGATTTTGGAATTTTTTCCAGGTCTGGTATCACGGTGACTCGGGTGCTGCCTGGCAGGTCTGGGGTTCCATCTCCAGCGGGTTTGTGTTGCATTAAATGCCTTACTGCATATAATTTAGTGCACACTCCAAAGTCTGTGTTCAGCATTATTTGCTGGTCGCCTTCACTGGCGCTGCCTTTACTCACGTAGCCGCACTCAGAACGGCTCTTAACGCATTTTCCAATTTACCAAATGACAGATTTAGTAGTGCGTTGAGAAGCCAATGGAAAGTACAAACGATCTGAACTAACACAGAAAAACACCTCTCCCACCATGTTCACTGTTTTGTCATGTTCACAAAACAGTAAAATGCCATCTTTAGCTTTTTTTTTTGCTTCCCACCCTCCCTTAGGCTGTGTTTTCCCAGCTAAGGTTCGTGTGCTGCAGCACTTTCAAAAATCATTTTTCAAAAGGCTCCTAGAGTAAAAAAATGGGTTCAGGAGACTCATAGGTACAGTTACAATTTTCCACCCGTTCAATCAGGGTAGCATTACTCATTTTCTTATGTTCTGATGTTTATCAAGGGAGTGTATACCCTGTGACTGACCTAATTTCTGATGGAAAGGAAATGCTTTTGAAAAGATTACTCAGTTTAAGCATGATTTCATAGAACACAGTATACTTGTTTCATTGCTTTCTTTTTTTTTTCCTAATGGAAAAAAACAACTGAAGTTGTGACATACCCTTTGACTTTTTTTTTTTTTCCCCCTTCCATAAGTTTTCTTTCTTTAAAGGAAAAGGACGGTCAATAATATCTCAAACAGTTTTATGGAGGGGAAAGGTGTCCCACTCGTTCCTTCAGATACAATCCCAGTTTGGTGAGTTCCTAGAAGAGCCGTGTGACAGCACTGGGCTATGATGGGCACACACTTGTTCGGTTTTCGTAGTCTGAAGTTTTAGGAAACACCAAATATAGCCAACTGTACATATTTAGGGAACATCCAATATACACTGTCCCAAACTCTGTTTATTTCTGTTCATATTTTGTATTTCACTTATGGGTGATCTTGGTATTTATAAGAACTTCCACCCTTCTGTGACTGCTGCTGTGTTCTGCTATAATTTTCTAGATTTTATATGCAATGTAAGATAAAATATTAATGATACAACTGATATTGATTATGGTATGTAATGCATATATTTATTATGAAGCTGCAACATATTGCAGTGTAATGTAAAATGATACAATATTCTCTATGCCAAAGGTGTCCTTTGATGAAACAGGCTGCGGCATGTAGGAGGAGGTTTCACAGAGCGCTTGGGCATCTCACATCCATTGATGTCAGTTCTGGGTTCCCAAAGTTGTATTTCAAAGGTAGGTCATGGCTAAAGATGCTGGAGGATGCACAGGTGGGATCTGCAATGGTCAAGAAAGGTTCTTCACTTGACTGCGGCTCATTGACCCAACTGGATCAAGTCCTTGTGCGCAGTAAGACCCAAATCCTTGTACACACTTAACGAAGCAATTCTCCAGTTCACATGTATGCCTGTAGGTCTGCCTACACCGTTCTGTGCTTGAGTTTCCTAGAAAATTTGGCCGTAATCCTTGTTGTCTTGTCTTCACCACTTGTGATCAGATCAAAGAGGATGCACTGGAAGAGTCTGTTTCCAACCCGCTGTTGGGTGCTCACTCACACCCAAGCCCAGGGAGCTGAAGTGGGGACTCTTTGTGCCAGCGGGTAAAATAATGAAGATTGGATATCTCTTGATGCTGCTGAGCCTTCCTCCACCAAGGGATAAGGGGCTCCGTTTCAGAGGCCAGGACGTCTCCACGAGTGGGTGTTGAAGCCTTTGCAAGGTGCACACTAAAGCACCAGGACTTGACCCCTTCTCCTAGCTGGCACTGTTTGACCGGTATGTTTATTTAAACCAGCAGCTGGCACTTTATATACAACATACGCATTAATAAATAAACCACCTTCTCTGTGAAGGTGCATTTAGGAACTCAAGATTTATGCATCTGAATGGGATGCTTGTTACAGAGAGAGCCTTTAATACACTTCGGTGGAGCAGAATGCAAACAGAGGTCTTGCATCAAGGACGTCTCGGAGCAGGGAGCCGCAAGTCACGCGAGCAGCATGCCGATTAGATTGCACAGGCCTGTGATTAATGGCATTAGTTAGCACGTTGGGAGGAAGCAACAACACGTCTTTGGGCTGCGTGGGTGCAGGTTTGGGTTTGAGCAGGGAGTGGAAGATGCAAACGAAACCTCAGGGATGTCCCGCCAGGCTGGGACGGTGCAGGGCAGGATGCAGCAGATGTGCAATAACCTTCATTTCCTCTCATCGCTGTGGATTTCAGGCTGCTTTATGTACCATGCACAAGGATTTCACACTGCTTGCAAAACTCTGTAATGGAGGCTCTGCTCAGGTTTTGTATCTTGTCACTTGAAATCTTCGTATTCTTCCTAACCGTATTTAGTGCTTTTTTTTCCCCGGAGTCTCTTCTGATAACGAATTTCTTAGGATGACTATGCGTTGTGCCAAAAATATTTTCCTTTTAGAAAAAGCTAGTTTTCAGGCTAATTCAGCATCTTCACATCTTTATGCGGTACCTGCAAGACCCAAAGTAAAAGCAAAGTGGCTCTGCCTGCTCTCCTGAAGTGATGGGTGTTCATCCTGTGCCACTGGAAGCAGCGAGACAGCTCCATCATAGAGTCTGGACTATATTTAAATATTTGGACTTTCATTAATTCACTTGCCTGACTGAATTTTTTCCCAAGCAAAGCAGTAATGTCAAACAAAAAGATTCATAATTTATAGTGAAGTGGCAGAATGCAAATCGTGTCCTTTGCTTTTCTTTAAATTCATTCAACATATCTATTTTCCTTTGAATTGATTTATAAGACTTCTTAGCAGGCTTATATTTAATTCATAAACAATTTCTATTTTATAAATTCCTTAACCTGGTTCTTTCTTATTTTTGATTTCCCCCCCTCTTTTCTTTGGCAAAAGTGGCGTTAATTGCTAAAGTAACTTCTACTTCCTACCAGTCTGGGGATATTTCTTTTTCTCTCCCCTTCCCTCCCAGAAGAAACTTGTGGTCCATTTGCAGATCTCTTGTTTCCCCCCATCTCGGTTGCATCTTATGTTAAGCAGAGGCTGCAGGAGATGTCCAGGTACCGCTGGCTCTTTGCAACAAACCAGGAGGTCCCATCCAAGGTGTCATTTGTAGGAAGCTTCTTCTCTTTTGCTGGCTTTGCTCGTGCAGCAGGAAAAAATGGGCAGATTGGGGGTCTGTCTATCCTCCATCTGTCTGTCACAGCTATAGCCTTTGGCTGAATTGGTGTTTTTTAGACCAACACACAGAAATGACTGCAGGTGCAGCCTTTCTGCACTCACTAGAAAGAACGGGTCCCCTGCAGCGGAATTACCTCCACTATCCGTCTGCTGCAGGGAAAAACTGCTTGGCTCACATAGTTTAAACCAAATCAGGGCTGAAGTGGTTTATCGATTTATTAACAACATTTAATTAACTGGCAATCAGTGAGCTGCACGTTCTGGATCAATACTGGAGATAGCACAGGTGAGCCACGAGACTAGACACTCACAAAAAATGGTGATAAATGCCTACACGTTCCTGAACACCTGCCTTTAATCTCAGAAAGTTTTAATTACACACATGCACAAACACACAGAGGATGAGTGTGTGCAGCCCTCTCCAAACGTGGCGTCCAATATGAACGGTGCCCTGCGTGGCCTTGGAGAGGTCCTGGTGGCATCTGGGCTGCTTCTGGTAGCATCAAACCAGCTTTTACCTCTTTCTGCTCCCCGGTCTCTTCCCATTGTTACAAGTATTCATGCTTCTTTGCTCCCTCTTCTCGAGCTTCATTTCCAAAACCTTTTTGTGATCACTGCCTTGACTGTTTAATCTAGGTGATGGTCATCTTTCTCCATAACATGATCAGATTTGAGCCCAAATGCACTCGTTTTGTGCATTTGCCCACATTTCCCTCCATTATGAGTTTTTTTTAATCCGCATAATAATCACAAATACTGTGGAACAGAGCCAGGGTAACTTGTTTTTTTATTTATTGTGGCTGTAAAATTGGAACTAGGCTTGAAATAGAAAAATTCTGCTTCAACTAAAAAACAAAACCAAACCAATTAAATCAGAAACAGCAAAACCCAAATAAATGTTTCCAGTATTAATCTCATCATGAAGTTTCTACAGATCTCTGGTAGCAGTTAGTGGAGGGGAAATAGGGACTGAAGTACTTTTTTTTCCACGTTATGGAATATCAAAACAAAATGCAACATAAAATAATCACGCTCCACCTCGCCATGAGTGGAGGAATACCAAGACCTTTCAATTTGCATTACTAGCCCACGGAATTAGCATATAAAGCTGTTAACTCTGAAACCTGCAGCATGACCTTGTTTTTTCCTGCTCTAAGAGAGCAGGCTGAGGGCCAAGTCCTTTTGTACCGTGTGCTGTTCTTTAACATACATAAATAATAGATAGTCAGAAGAAAAAGAAAAGCTGTTAGCAGACAAACAGGCAGCAACAGGGGCCTGCAGTAAGTACATAATTTATTCCTCCCATTTCCCTTCCAAACTAAAATGAGGGGGTGGGGGGCAAATTCGCTCCAATGTTTTGCTAATTACCTCAAGCATTCCAAAACATGAGCTGCACAAATATTTGTGCAATACTAATTTGCTGTATCTAATTTACACCCTATTTAATGAATTACTGTCGTAGTTTCTCATGTCCTGGCTAACAATACGGGACACGTTGGATGAGTGGAGATTCTGCCTTCTCGCCTTGCTGACTTGGTTTCTGAGGAGTTTGTTTCAGCTGCTAAAGCAGAATCCACTGGCATGAGTCCAGCAGTGAGAGCAGCAGCTTTGTTGTAATTGATATTATTATTACTGTTACTATCATCACTGTTATTATGACTATTATTATTGTTACTGCTCGCATTCCGGCAGCCGTGGAGGCTCTGCAATGCCAGGTGCCGAGTGTTGTTCTGATAAAATAGTCCCGATCCAAGCAATTTGCAGTGTAAAAGGGAAGATAGAAGGCAGGAGAGGAGAAAAGAGGCAAAATGCCAGGTCCAGGATGCCCATAGCACCATCTGTATTCAAGGGAGAGACAAACCACTGGTGCACGTTTGCTTGCTCTTATCCCAGATTTCAGTGAAATCCATGTAACCAGCATCTATATTTTGTGCAGGTGCAATACTATGTACCTGGAGTTGTGTTTCTGGGTTGCTTGAAATGGGTTTCTGCAAGTGCATAATAGTTACTGCTTAAAAGGGCACTGAATCTGAGACCATTCTTGACCGAGCACTATTTGTTTTGAACACAAGCCTGGTGGCCGTTGTGTGATTTCTCTTTCTCCAATTTAATTAATACACTTCGACCTGGCTTCCTAAACAAGTAATCCAGCACAGGCAGCAGGCCACAAACGGGAGATGCAGAAGAGGTAAGTTCTGTTCTGTTGACAGTGGTTATGGAAATTTTTACTTGTATTCCAGCGAGTGCACTGAGAACAAGCTTTTAGTGCTGTTCTGAAAACCCCATCCACAATGCACTTACTCCTTCTGTAAGCAATTTCCTTTCTTCTACACTTCTTTTTCTTTTGGAGGCTGAGGACAAACTCTTTCTGCAGGAGTAGAGGTGAGAACATTTCCCTACTAAAACCTTTCAGATTGGCTGTTATTTCTCTTTCTTTCATTTAATTTCATACTCTCAACCTCTTGTGCTTAAAAGTTAGCATTTTTATCAGCCCACATAATTTAAAGTCTTTCGTTCTCCTTCTACAATCTGCCTGGGGACCAGCAAGTAAGTAGATTTGCCTCGTTTCTTTCCAACTAATGGAAAACAAATGAATAGCTGTATATTAGAAATAACCCATATTCTACTCATCATAAAATGTGCCCATATAATGGGATAGAGCATACCAACAAGCACTGGACTTCAGAGAAAGCTGGTAGCAGCAAAATTATCCCAGACCATCACGTAATTCAGCAATGTCTGCAGTAACAAAAATTTCAGTAAAAAAAATTACAGCAAAAGGTTTAGTTGCTGGACAGCACTGCTGCAGCACAGCAAGATGTAACAGGGAGAATTGCAAAGGACAAGGAAATATATGATTAACTGATCTCAAAACCCAGGAACTCACCTACTGTAGGATCAAATAACGCCATACATTTCCATGGACTTGGGCACCATTAAAGTCAATATGAGGTGGTTTGAGGAGGGAAGGCAGGAAAACAAGTAATCCATCACATGAAAAAAATATGAAGCTGCTCAAAGTAGTTCTATGAAAGATGGTGGTTATTTTGGAGTTTACTGTGAATTAATATTGAATTCATTCCATAGTAAGCTTGTCAGGATATACACCCTGGGAAGAATGGGCTGGAGCCCCTTGTCCACAGCTCTGGAAACAGCCTGGGTGGTGAGACCAGTTGCTGGGTTGAAACAGCTTGGGAAGGCACTGGAAGGACTGATATATCAAATAAAAGATGCACGGCTGGGTACAAGTTAGAGATGCTTCAGCTTTTAGGGAAGACAGCAAAGCACGCAGACTGGTATAAAACCAAGTGTCACGGGTTTAGGTTGTCTTGTTGTTAGGACATGGCAGTATGTAGTTTTACAAAAGATTAATTTCAAATGCTGTATTTACAGCTCGTTGCAGGACCCAAAGCGGAGAGCTGGAGTAAACCAGCCCAGTCTGGTCTGTTAATAAGGGCAGACGAGCAGGTAACAGCAATCTTCAGGCCACCAAGAAGAACGGAAGGATTCTGACCCCATTTATGGTGATCACGGGTCCCCATTGCAGCACTGACCCCTGGGGTGGGAAATGCTGTCTGGAAGTGGAGAAGTTGTGCTCCAGTTTTTATTGGGAACTTAGCAAGCTTGTATGGCTTTTGACGGCCATCCCCGGGCAGAGGAGTGATGTGGGTTAAGAACCAGCCTCACAACCTCAGCAGAAGGCAGACAGCTCATGCCATCCCCCACCTCCTCCTTCCAGGGTCACTGTGGTTCAGACGAATCTCTCCTTTTTTCTTAAATGACAAATCCTGAATCTTAAACACGTTAAATTCACAGAAGCACCTGCAAATGGCTATTCCCTGTCCCCACATCACCATCACCTTGTTCTCCAGATAGGACCTTCCTTTCGAGGAATGTACTTTTTGATGCTTAGAATCAATGGGTGCTAGGAGGAGAGGAAATGGTCCCAGGTTGCACCAGGGAAGTTTCAGATGGGATATTAGGAAACATTTTGTCATGGAAAGGGTTGTTAGGTGTTGGAAGAGGCTGCCCAGGGAAGCAGTGGAGTCACCATCGCTGCAGGTGTTTAAAAGACATGGAGATGAGGTTCTTAGGGACATGGGTTAGTGCTAGAGTTAGGTCATGGTTGGACTCGATGATCTTAATGGTCTCTTCCAACCAAAATGTTTCCATGATTTTTATGACTCTGTGTAGCCAAGGGGGCAAAGTGGCGCTGGATTCACTATTGTGCCTGTGCTTTGAAACACATCCACATATACAGACAGCTGATGAATGAAAAAAACATTCTGTTGTTTTAGGCAAGGTCTTTGTGCTCTGGAGATCTGGGCTCCTCAGCTGGAGATCCCTCCCCATCCTGGCTGCTGAAGCTTCTCTTTGAAGCACGAGTTGTTCAGCTGAGGCTGCCTGATCCAAAGCACTCGGATAACATCCCGTACAGTGCAACACCAGCCATGGCATCCAAACAAATCCGGAATAAGAAGGTGTCTGTAATAAATAGTTGCTCAAGCAAAACAAGTTTATTTGAGACAATGTGTCTTGTCGCATCATATGCCAATATCTTGTGGGTGAAACGCAAGGCTTAACCTCTTAAACTGCACAGGCTGGTTTTGGAGATGCCAGCTTTCTGCTGTTTCCATGAGCCAGAAGGGGCCGCACAGGTCTAACAGCTTTGAAAAGCACGGTAATTCCCTGGGGGCTCAGCTACATGGCTTTTAATAGCTTAGCTCTTCCTTGTAGTATTGCAAGACAAATGCAGATCTTGCAAATTTAAACCTAAACCTCGGGAAGGCTCCGTATTCCTTACGTAGGTCTTTCGAGTCATAGTTATTGGATATATTGGATATCGGATAGTGCTCATGAGAAGTGAGTCAATACGAGAGGGAAGAGTTCACAATGACTGCTGAACACTGATGCTTCAGAAAGAAGTGGAAGTGTGGCCTCTCCTAAGCCTTCATGAAAAATTCCTACCAGTCAAGAAAGGACGATTTAGGATTTTAAAACTGAAACTACATAGCTGTTATTTGTGTTTCAGTGCAAAACAGGACATTTTCCTGGATTAGAATCATAGAATCATTTTGGTTGGAAAAGACCTTTAAGATTATGAAAATTGTACACAGTTTTTGCTTAAAAAACCCTCCCAACACTATAGGTCATTCTCTGTCAAAAGCATTTTACAAGAAAAACTTTCTTGTCCATAACGCTTAATACTAGCTCAAGATACATAGTCCATTCTGTAATTGCACTCAAAATACACACTAATCTTACTTCTAACACAGCAATTGTGCTATTTTCCTTTACAGACTACAGGAAAATAACAGTGCCATTTTGCCATGTGCCCTGATGACATTCAGCATCTCACAGGACTGGGCTGAACTGTAAGTCTCAAAATTCATCTTGCAGTGTTCTTTGGCATTTTTTTGATTGGCATTAACAGCTTGACACTGTTAGGAGAGAGAGAGGAGCTTTTCATTGTCTGTAATTATGAGACAGTAAATTTGATGCTGGATGAATCAATAATTCTGTTTCAAGTGAATGCTCGGATTTGTAGTCTTTTATTCCAAGAAATATGACATATATTCAAAGAAGGCATCATTAAATACAAGTAGTGATAATTGCCTGCCTCTTTTAAAAAAGAAAAAATAGTTGACCCTGCATATAAATTTTCTCTCAAGGAATCCATTAGTCTTTTTTATGTTAGTTAGCACAGTTGGTAGTAATGATTCAGAGAATAAATGAACTAATAGCTTTATGCATGATCTGGGGTGACAGACCTGAAAGGGCTGGTAAGAATTAATATAAAACCTGGTATGCTTCATTTGCTGCCAAATGCTATTTTGACTTTTATGATAGAATCACAGAATGGTTTGGGTTGGAAGGGACCTTAAAGATCATCTGGTTCCAAACCCCCTCATCGTGGACAGGGACATCTTTCACTGGATCACGTTGCTCAAAGCCCCGTCCAACCTGACTTCGAATATTTCCAGTGATGGGGCACCCACAACTTCTCTGAGCAACCTGTTCCAGGGTCTCATCCCCCTCATCTTTCTTATATCAAATCTAAATCTTTACCCTTGTCCTACAAACCCCGATAAAATGTCTCTCTCCATCTTATAAGCCACATATATATTGAAAGACCACAGTAAGGTCTTCCTTCTTTTTTTTCCGGGCTCAACAACCCCAAATCTCTCAGCTTTTCTCCATAAGGAGAGGTGTTCCAGCCCTGGGGTTATTTTCATGACCCTCTTTTTGACCTGCTCCCACAGGTCCATGTCTTTCTTGTACTGATGGCTCCAGAGCTGGACGCAGGACTCCGTGTTGGGTTTCATGAGACCGCAGGAGAGGGGGAGAATCACCTACATTGACTTGCTGGCCAGACTTCTCCGTACTCAGCCCAGGATACGGTTGGCTTTTTGGGCTGTAAGCACACATTGCTGGTTCATATCCAATTTTTCGTCTACCAATATCCCCAAGTCCTTCTCTGCAGGGTTGCTCTCCAGCAGTTAATCCCAGTCCTGATACTGGGGATTGACCTGACCCATGTGTAGGATCTCTCACTTGGCCTCACTGATCTCCATGAGGTTATATGGCCTTTATTCCTGGGCATATAGACCCGTCAGTTCCTAGCACAGAACCCCAAGGTGAGAAGAAACCGGTGCCATTTATTGCCATGAGAGTGCTGCATGCAAACTGCTGAGTGAAGGCTGCATTTCATGGATGAGCCATGAGTATCTGCTTCCTCTGCTTTATCCCCATCAAAACAGTTTTACAGGTGACTGGGACAGAGACTGGTGGAATGTTTTATTTCAGCAAGATGTATTTCTACGAGATGGATGGAGATTTAAGCACTGTTTAAGATTTTGTCACTGCATTCGACTGCAGAATGGACGTTGGGGGATTGCTACCATGTGCCTGCACTGATCAGCAGGGCAACATCCTGTTGTGCCAAAACCTGTCGATTTCTTCCAAAATTATTTTCCTCCTTTTTTGATCAGCTGTACTGCATGCCTGCTTAAGCCTGGTCATCTCTTTCTTGCCTGGAGAGCACTCTTCCGTGTGAACGGTCAAGCAGATACTGTGAATACTGGAGCCATGGTACAATAGCTACATCCACATCTTTATCAGTCAGGTCCTTTGAGGTCAAGATCTTGTAAATAGCTGAAAGAAGCCTTCAAAATAACAGCTTTGAGGAGATAAACTGCTGCAGAAATAATCCAGTTCATCTACGCGTTCCTTCAGGGTGTCTGATAGAGTCATCAGGGCAGTTGTCACTCCCGTGCCCCTTCTCCCCTATTCTGTGGAACTCTCTTCGTAAAGAGTGGAAGCTACAGGTTGTTTTCCTGGTGTCTTTACTAGACGCCCATCTCAAGGAAAGTTATCTGTTATCATGGGGGATATTTGATTAGAAAAGATCCTGAGACTGCTAAATCAACTAAATTCCCTCGCTTGTGCTGAAGCCTCCTGTTATTTGCTATTTACTTATCCTAGTACTCATCTTTTTTTATTCTGTAGACTCCTATGTTCCAGCCTGAAAGAAAACAGTGCTGGTAACAGCCTCCCAGGGAAGGACAGTATCTCCAAAGCAGATGGTCATGGTATCACGGACCAGTTCAGGAGCCACGTCCTGTGTGCACTACTTCCAGCACGGGGGATTGCATTTTCCGCACCTGCTGCTGGTTTCATCAGCATTAGAAGGATGGTGTCCAGCACACGCTTGGTCACTCTCGTGTGCAGAGAGCCAGCTCTGTCGGTGTGCAGACGGTGCAGCAGAGCAGTGTGGCATTTTCACTGATTTGCCCTCGATACCCAGGCTGAGGGACGACTCTGCTGTCCAGCTCCAGCTGACGTCTCCATATGGTGGCACTTGGTCAGTGGATCGGAGAAGGTCCGTGACAGCCAAGCTTTTCACAGCACTAGCGGCATCTACTCAGGAAGGCATCTCAGCCCTCCAGGATCCAGTCTAAAGCATCAGAGTGCTTGTTAGAGCAAAGAAAATAAATTAGACTTATTGTTGCTGGCATACCTGATAAATATACTGCTATCAACTGTTATTCAGCAATTGACCTTAATTTGCGTTCACAACCCCTGCATTCAAATAGTGAAATCTTTCCATTACTTCTCCCCCGCTAAACCACATCTCTTTTCCCATTTTTTCCCTGATTTCTGAGCTTTCAGAAGTTGTATTTTCCATAGCGTATGTGCTGGCACCGCTGAGCCTGACCGACATGCTGGACCAGGGAAAGCGCTGGACCAGGATCATGGCGACAACCCTCGATGTGTTGGTGCCTCCCACATCCCCTGGCATGGCCAGAGCTTTATGCAGTTTTGCACACTTACTTCAGCTCCACCAACATTTCCAGGCCTTCTGAGAGCACAGTAACATCTCTGGATGGAGATGTGCCCCGTTAAATACAAAAACAGCTGAAGCAGATTCTGAAACCAGGGCGATTGAGTGATGATATTCGCAGCAGCAGAAAGGCATATGGAGGAATGAAAGGAGATCGTTTGCTGATTAGCGGTAAAACCTGAGGAATATAGCAAAACTTAGCCTGTCACAGAGATGAAGTCCCCACTAGTTAAAAATGCCATATTCCAGACAAAATTTCCCTAAAACCTAGAACTCAAGGAGCCTCTACTGCAGCTTCTGCAGAGGGAGGGATATGGGCACTGTCGATGTGCAGCTCATCCAGTTTTCAGCCCAGATTTCCCTGGGTAGCACCTTGCTCTTTAATGGTTTCTGAATCCAGGTGTACAAAAAAATTTAAATAGCCATCAACCCTGACTTCATGACACTGAAGGACAGGGGGAAATGCTTCTTCAGTTAAAAGAATAATGAAGTATGAAAGAATCAAGCTCCTAGAATAAGCAGTGACAGTTCAAAATGGTATTTTGGTATGGTATAAAACACATTGCCTTGCTGGCTGAATTCATCAAAAAATAATAGTTTGGTAGACAAAATTTTATTATTGAAATATTATGAGCAAGTATATAATCTAACGACCTTCTTAAATCTCAGAGCAAAGGGATCTGGAATGTAAGAGTCTTTTTTTTACCATCGAAATGTATGAAGGTGTATCTGCCACCACCGGGAAGAGAGGGAGGAGGAGATCCAAGGTTATCTGGAGAAAACTGGAAGTTCCACCCTGGGTTTAACACCAGCTTCCTTAAGAGATCCATGTGTTTGTGTACTGAGAAACACAAGCAGAAACATGTAAATATTGATAAACCTGTCCCTGTCTCTCTCCTACTCTTCCTCTGGAAATTCATTCTATTTCAATGGATTCATTCTTAAATGAAAGCACTTGTTTTAAAGTCATGGTAGCCAACTATAAATGTTTTTCAGCCAAATTAACTATTTTCTTTGTTCAAAGTTGAAAGAATGCTTTGTCCTTATCTCCCATGTGAAATACAGGGTACAACCAGAGCAGACCCTTGTCTGACCTAATGCTGATGTCCCTTTCTCCCCTATCTGTTCTCCGAGATGCGTTTACGTCTAAGACACGTTGGATTTGTCATTGCAGACTACAGAGGGTGCAGGAATGGCCATGGTTCGAATATGATTACAAGCAATTTAGAGCAGTATTGATAGGCTGGGTATTGACAGAACAAAAGGCTAAACATTATTAAGGTGGATTACCTTCATCATGACAGAGGTAACAGCACATCTCCGGCTCTCTGGGAGATGCCAGCACCAAAGAAGACGAGAACAGATTCTTGAGGCAAGAAAGGTTTATCCGGAGCACTGGGGAAAGCACAAAGTCACTTACACTGTGCATTGGCCCAAAGCAGCTGCTCTGCGAAAGCTGGAGGATTTGCAGTATTGTCTTTCTTTCTCAACAAGAAAATGAATCTCTGAATATTGTTATTGAAAAGGAAATGACACAAAACAGAAGCTCGTAATAAATCACTATCTGATTTGTAGTTACTGAAGCCAAAAAATTAACCTTGGGGAAAAAAAATAAAACTGCTCAATGCTGCAGCTTAGACAGTGGATTCTCAGATGCTCAGATTTTTGCGATTTCATTCTAGTGAGCTGTGCTCAGTCATTATCCATTTCTAAGGTTTCCACATCTCTCATTCATAAATTCTTGTCAGGCTGGTTGATGTTATCTGCTGTGCTGAAAACATCCATCCTCTCCTCAGCCTCCAGCTAAAGAGAAAAGTTAGTAAAGAAGAAATTTTAGTGCCAATTGGAGGGATTTTGATGCAGGCATTTATTGCACAAGAGGGAGCTACGCTGTGAGCTTGCACTTATCAAAAACCTGCCCAGAGAAGGATTTTAAAAACATACACTGCCCATGCTAATAGATAGCTCCTTACTAAGCTTTACACGCTACAGTGAAGAGATGCATTCACTTCATTGTTGGATGTGCTTTTTTCTGGGGCTCATAGTACTTGTCCTACTCTTGCAAGCATAGTGCTCTTATTCCACATTTCTGCAACCCTTCATTACAGTTAGAAATCTGCATGTTTCCTCCAAACAGTGTCAATGCTGAGGGGGTATGACAGATGCACTCCCTACCCCAAGCAACTTGATGGACCACTATGGTCGTGCACACGCCCTTTGGTTGACAAACAGGGCCTTTGACCAATGAAACACCTTGATTACAAGAAGTTTCTGGCACATTACCATAAGTGACCACAGCTGACTCAACTAGGGTATAAATGGAGCCCATCAAGGCAGTTGGTTTTCTTGGGTCGGTGGGTCTGCAGCTGGGGACTCTGTTTCTCTACTGGCCACATAAAGAACATTGCTAGAAGAAGGAGACATCTCCCTGACCTGGTAAGTGATGTTCTGGGTACCCTTGAGACTCCTCACTTTGCAAGAGTGGGAAGATGTGCATTTTGAATCATCACTCTAGAGGTTTGGGATCCCTTGAGTCTGACTTGGCTGCGTAGTAACTGAACTGACTGACATCCGAGCCTGTGTTTTATGATGTTGTCAGAGTGATGAATAATTCTGGATAAACCCTGTTTCTAGTTGGTTTTCTGCTAAACAGTTCCCCTTAGAACAAAGTCTGTTTGGAGCTTATTGCCTACCTAAATTGGCTTTTGGTGTGCCTCTGTGATGGGGGACACTTGCAGCCCATTGTAAGTGATTAGTGACCTAAACCTGTAGATTCTCCTCCATGTGAATTAAGGTGCCTGACCAAAACACACTTCTAGATTGGGGAGATGGCAGGGAGCCTGTGAGAGGACAGCAGACAAATGCCAGGTGCCAAGACTTCTCCAAAAGGATCATCAGCAGGTTCTGTTTGGCCTATTTACAAGTTAAGCTACCTCCAAGAGGTCAGTGGTGAAAAAGGGGGATTGGGAATAGGCAGGAGAATGAGCAAAGGGTTCTTGGAGGTTGCCTTTCAGAGCTCTCACTTGACCCAGTCTCTGTTCCTTTCTAGTCCTCTTACTTGTCTTTTTCTTTTTTCTCCTCACTATCAAGTTTGCTAAAAATGAGAGGCAGTCAAAGGCCTAACGTGCCCGTTGTTACTGTCTCCACTATGAAGAGCAGCAAAATCATACAAATGATTTTCAGAACTGGCTTGGAGATACTGGTGGAGAAGCCAACCATGTGTTGTACTTGGCAAACTCAAGATTTAAACAAGTTGTTTACGGGAAAACAGGTGATTTGATTGATCAGCTGCAGCAAAGTTTGGGGTTATTTTTTTTTTTTTTACACCACAAGAAGAAAGCATGGAAGAATATTGTTGTTCCTTTGGTGTTTCATGAGGGAAGAGCTTTCCCCAAAGACCAGACTTGTTGTCAAGAAAGGTAAAAGTGATGAAAGATGAGGGAGTCATGGGGCAGACTCATTGATGAAAAATGTGTAACACAGATTTCTCATTTCTCTGTGACAAACTGCCTCCTCCATGAAATTATTTCTAGATTTGCTTCCCGTGTTCCCTGGTCTACTGTTTAAAGATTGCATTTCCCTGGTTTTATCATCATGGGTGTGTAGGTTTTTGTCTCCCACAAAAGATATATCTTCCCAGAGTTCAATAGCTCTTTATAACCTGTCAGCATTCCAACATAATGTGCATTCAATATATTTACAGTTTATTTTATTATAGCCAAGACGCTCCTTTTAAAAAGCTTTTGGTTCTCAGCCAGCTGAACCTTTCTCTGGTGTAATTGTTTCCTCCTGGGGATAGATAGGGAGTTAGGATGGGTACATGTTATGAGACAGAAAGGTCCTAAAAGGAATTTTCTATTTCATTCCTCAATTCTTTTTGCTTCAGATTATGTGGTGACTAATTGCTTTGGTTGTTAGCAATATTAGTAATTGTGGTGGTGTCCTGGGCCACTGAGAGGTGAGACAAGTGAGGACACAACAGCAAAAAGGTCATTGCTGAGTATTTTTAAAGACAGCTGTGAGGTTACAAAGGACAAAACTGTTTGCTGGGCTTAGGGTGAAAAGAAATCAGAAGAGTCACTGGGGAATTTTTTGAGATGCAAAGTCTTAAGGTATATTTCTGTCATGTAAAGAAACAGCTAGTGGATAATGAGAGGTGAATGTAGAAAATAATAAGGGTAAATAGTTATTTGCATTTATATAATGCAAACAGTTAAATGAGATACAAGGAGGATTGTGGAAAGATGGGCTGGTGTAGGTTGAAGGGACCAGAAGGGAAAGTAGAAGAGAAACATCAGAATCTGTGAGTGAGACTCATACCTGGTGATGAGAATTTAATTACTACAAGAAACAAGACGTTCAATCCGATGTACAAAGCATCCACACCTGACACACAAATCCGAATACTCAATAGGGGACTCCTTTCTCTTGCCACTGCTCTTCATTACCTCAGCTTAGGTCTGGACCCTTAGATAATGTCTCATGATCTATTAAGTGTGTCTTTTCTCCCACTGTTACTAATAATGCCACGTGAGGTAGTGTGATGAGCTGCGGCATCTTGTATGCTTGGACCACAGCTCCCAGCTGATCGCTTTGTCAAGTGTCTCGGTTGTTTTAAAAGCAATCACTCTCTGTTTTTCTGTCAGCATGTGCTTTTGTCCCCTACTGTGCAACCCAGTCCTGGTACAGACCACACAGAGAAATTCTTTTTCAATTGCAATAGTATTCTCTGATCGAGCAGATACTGTTCTTAATGATTTATTAAGTGTGGACTCTAATAACTTGTGATCTGCTGTTGCAGCTCTGCAAAATTAATACTCGTGGCATTTTTCTTGTGGTATAAATTCAATCACTAATTCCTTTTCTACCTGCAGAGCTCTGGCCAGCAGAAGCCAGAGCTCTTTGCAGATGCTCCAAAAGACTTTGCTGCAATAGATACCTTTCATTTGCATCGTGTCATTCCTGAGCTTGAATCATCATTGCTAATAGCTTCGGGCCGTGGAGATGGCTAATTTTAAACATTTTAATTCTGTTTTGTACTAATTCTCTTACAAACCATGCAATAGCTGAATACAGAGCTTTGCACACTGAGTAGAAAATGGCATCTTTCCCAGTAAGCAGTAAAATACTTTTTCACTTACAAAGGAAGAGCACTGGCATTGCGATCTTGCTTTTTTCCTTGTCCTGAACTGCAAAATCTTGATGTGTCCCGTGTTTGCAACCTTATCACTTTGTACTCTATTCTGCTTTGCTGCGTTTGACGTTCAGATCTCATCTCCTGCCTTAGCGCCATCACCTGGGGGTGCTCTCTACAGGAGGGGGGCTGAGGAAGGTTTAGGTGGTGCTCACACACCACAAAACTCGTTTGTCTCAAGGAATGAATAATTGCCCTTTGCCCTGGCCAGCATGTCTAATCGCTGCCTGGAGGACTGGAGTGTCCCAGCCTGAATAAATTGCAAACAACAGGTTTACAAACCCAATCTATATTTTAAATACCTCTAAGGCAGCACCAGACGTGCTGCTGCAGTTCACCGAATTACCATTATTGGTGTGTCTAGCACTCCGTACCCTGAGAATGCACTTTGGTTCCGGGATGATATTTCTCTGCTGCGTTTCTTTGTACAGCAGGTTCAGTCTCCACCGGCATCCCTGCTGAGCACCGCCTCTCCTCCCCAACAATCATTTTGCTTTTCAGGAGTGCACGGATCGCTCTGAGCTTTACTCTGAGCTCCCGCTGTTCCGCCCCAAAAGCAGCTTTAAACGGGGATATTTCAGATCCACGGGACAGCACCAGTGCCCGTCTCCGTCACCCCTCCTCTCTCCCGCTATCACACTTCTCTTTGGTTCTGCCTCCATCACAGCACCGGCTTGTTTATCCCCGTTTATTTTTGTTCTCCGGATGTTTGTTCCTCCTCACCGCAGCTCCCAGCAAGGGAGCAAAGTCCTGCTTTTCCAGTCTCTGCTGCAAACCGTGCGCTTGAGCTGAAGGAACAAAACCGCTGGTGGGCTGTTCTGCATCCATACCAACCGCTAGCGGAGGAGTGTAGAGAAATTTCTTGCTTTGTCACGAAGCAACATGTGTCCTCTTCAGCTGGAACGGCCCCTGCAGCTTTGGAGAGGCAGGAGGTTCCTGTGCAATGGGACACGGCTGTGTCATCTGTGTCATCTGCAGGTGTCACCGCTCACGCTTAAGCCCCAGTAATTGCTTGAGCTTTATGCACCTTATGGCCTTACAGTGCACGCTCCTGGCCATAAATGCAAATAGGTTCTTCTGAACAGAGTTAAATGAATCCTGGAGCAAAGTGACCCTGCAGCTGGTCAGTGCCACTTGAGAAGACCGCATACCCAAACCTTACCAAAAATTGCCAATATTTAAAACTATTTGCGTCAGAAATCCTCCTGATAAAGATGAAATGGACGTAAATTGGCCTAGTGGTTTTATAGTAGCAAATTGCAATAATAATAATAATAAAAAAATCATTAAAGACTTACTGGATACATCTAGGGCCACTGGTGGGCGATTGCTTGTCTTATTAACCACATTAATATCCTTTATGTAACAAATTTCAGTTTCAGCTACTGCAATTAATGTACAGCATACAAAGAAGATGATTAAACACTAAAAGCAAAGTGTGGTTATTTGGAAGCAGCTACTTTGGCACATTATCCCCCTTGGCAGGGGTGGGACTGGTGCTGGACAGATGGACAAGCCCGATGCTCCAAATCCCTCGTTCCCCATCGCGTTGTCCCGTCATACCCAGCACAGCCTCCACAAATTACAGGCTCCATTCTCGGGTCTCATCTGAAACAGCCTCGGTTTCTACTGCAATATAGATCTTTTTCACTACGATGTTAACATTGCAGAAGGAAGAGATTTCCTTGTAGAGGAAATTTAGCACAGAGAAAATATAAATATATACATAGCAGGTTAATATATTTTTTAAGTGTAAGGCATGGAATTAAAATAATTTAAAATAACAGCCTATTAATTTCTCCTTCTTTGACCTTCTTGTTCTATTATTTATCTAGTTTTAATATTTCTTCCCTCTGTTTGCTGGCTTGTTTCAGAAGTCTGCCTCATCTTGCACAGTGAATTCATCATTTTGGTTTGGGTCATTAATCTCTGCTTTTCCTTCAAAAGATAATACATCTTTAATGCCTGGGTAATGTAACAGGCAGTAAGACAGAACTATTATACTTGACACATTTTTAAAAGACATTAAAATAATGCTCCTCCAAATTTATTTAGATCTCTATATTTCATTTGTAAGGTGTTCAATGGTCTTTCAGTGGTTCAGTGGGTTTATGTATTCTGTGATTATTTTGGGAAGGGATAAAAACCCGCTTTCCCTAGGAAACAAATCAACAGCTTGCAGAGGGAAATGAGAAAATGTACTTTTGGTATTATATACCCTATTTATTTGTTGCAGGACCTCTAACATTTTTTCAGTACCACCATGCATTAGATCTTCTCCAAGCTGGCAGAGTTCTGGCAAACAACAGGAGCACCATTTGTGCCTTTAATGGAAGCTCTGGCAGCTTAAAGACAAAAAAAAAGGGAATTCACTGGGACAGAAAAATCCCTATCTGACCACAAGCTGTCACTTGGAGAAGGAGGGAGGGATTCTTCCTTTTCAGAGCTATCTTATATTTCACCCAAACCCTGCCTAAATTTCACAAAAGAGACTGGCTACCTGAATAAATAACTCCAGCTACATCTGGGGTTAAAAGCTGGTGTGTAACTACTGTTAATAGCTTACTATTGATAATAAGCTTTCGTGGTTTTGTGCAGTTAAGCAGCATTTGGCTCTTTTCCTTTCAATCTAGGTCCATAAAGTTGTAGAATAGCCCTATGGTTCAGGAACATGAGAACTGTGAATCTGAGTCTTCTCTCACAGAACAGGATCTAGTTCTTCTCTGCATTAAAAAACAAACAAAAATCCAAACAAAACAAAACCCCCACCATACAGAGGGGAGGGATAATTATTGTGAATTAAATAGGTTCTGTTTTCTGTCCTTTATCTTAAAGAGAAGAAAAATGTTTTCCGGTTCTGCAAATGTCCCTTGCTCCGAGGTGAGGCAGTGGCAGAGCACAGCGATGTCCCTGTCAGATGTACGGAACTGAAAGCCAAAGGGTGATTAGAAATATCATTCAAGTAATTCGGATGTTAAACTTGCTGAAATTCCTGGGCATCCTAAGGAGCAAATATTACCATGGTTCTTTCTCCTAAGGAAAACAGCCATAAAGAGATGACGGTTCCTTCAGGAATGGTCCCCAGTGACCTCCCCGGGGTGGTGCTGAGTGGTCCTTCTCTGCTGCCCTTTCCCACCTCCTCCTTCATTTCACTTGAAATCCTGCGGGTTTGGGACTGGAACAGGTCTTGGGAGTTTGCATTTTTGTGTTTTAGCAACCGGTCTGATCTTGGGGAGAGTTCAGGATAGAGACTGATCACTTGCCTTGTCAAACCCTGGTCACTGCCCAGCCTGGATGAGGAAGGAGCATCATCTTAATTAATCCTCTCACTGCTGAAATTTCACTCCGCTAATAACTCTTTACCTTTGTATTGAAAAGGAAGTAATGAATACAGCGCACCAGCACAGGTTTCTTACCATAAAAAGTACCTAGTGCAGAAATACATTTTCTCTAATTTCTCCAGCACGTATCAAATTTTCACTTGGATGTGAAAACCTGACAGAACAGCAGCAATAATATAATTTAGTTTTCAATAATGGAAACCAAAATAAGTGCCTGACTTGGCAACCTACCATAGCACTTACATATTTCAGAATTTAGTTACCAAAGATGTAGTCCTTCCATTTTTTTTGATTTCTTAATTAAATTTTTTGTTGAAATGGACATCTTCCAAGCGCAGTTTTGAATGTGAAACCACCCATTTTCCCTTTAAAATATTAGATAGGAAGATATTCTATTAATAGTTGATACCCTAATGATGTTATTCTGATGACATAAAAAAAATAAGTAACACCCTTTTTATTTTATATTTATCTGACCTGATGGGTGGTTTTGCACATCACTAGGAAAACAGAGACTTACTAACTGCACTTACTTACAAAGGCAAAGTGATTCAGCAAACTAGTGCTGATAGGAGAATTATCATCCCTAATGTCTGGCCACTTCAGCTCTCATTTCTGTATAACATATTGTGTTTATTTTTCTGCAAGAATTTGCAATCTTTTAATGATCAAACCCCATTCTGCATTCATGTTTTCATTGAGCGTGGAGTGCTGGGGCTGAGGGCTTGGGCACCTTGTTCCCTGCCAACCGACGGGCAGGTTTGTGTAACTGCACCTCTGAGCAGCCACAGCGCAATTAGACGTGATCTGAAGTTTTTGGTTATGCTGCTTTATAGACATGTGATTTAGAACTTAACCACTGTGTAGATGGAGACAGTAAAGGAGGCAGAGCCGTATTCTTCTCAGTGATGCCTCGTGACAAGAGCAATGGGCACAAACTAAAAAACATAGGAACTCCACTTAAACATAAGAAAAAACTCTTTTTAATTAGTTTTTTATTAAGGATGTTTGAACATTAGGTTTCCTGGAGAGGTTCTGGAGTCTCCATCCCGGGTGACAGTCAAAACCCAGCGAGACAAAGCGCTGAACAACCTGAGCTCGCTGTTCCTTGATGAGACAAATCTCCAGAGCTGCCTCCAACCTCAGCAGTTCTGTGACCCTGAGAGTTTCTGTGAAATACATTTTTTTTTTCCCCAAAACAAATCCAACCTAACTTTTAAATTTGATAGCCAGTTATTTTCTGTAGCCCCATTGTGCTCCATGGGAAGCATATCCATGTAGATGAAAGAGAATGTGGCTCTTCCTGGACTTATTAATCTGTCCATTTTACATGAGCTATTTGTGCAAAATGACGGGCATTTCTTATTTCCAGCTTCTTACGGTGAAACATATGGCCATGGACGTGATGTGAGAATAATTTCAAGTTTCTAAATTCTATCTAGGCACAGGCATGAATACCCAATAGGAGCAAAGGAAATTTGAAAGCAGTTTAGACTAAGCCTCAGGTATAATAATCTGCAAATGAAATGCAAATTCCTCTCGGCAGGAGTGCAATATAGTGTTGTCTCAACAGGGTTACTATTTAGTGTTGCTTTGGAAACGCTTCCGAGGGGAAGCACGGGCCAGCGCTTCGACAGAGGGTAAAACACAGCTCATCCCGTTGTTCTATTCGACTTCCAAACCTGGTTTTTGGAAGTGGGGTGTTCAACCTTAAAGGCTGAGTTGTGCAGTAATCAGTAGTAATTCCATTTGAACAGAGTCCTATAGAAGCCTCTGTCCGTCCTGGATCCGTAACCAGAGTCACAACCACCTTTCACTTCCCCAGGTTAAATGCTGTTAGAAAGAACATTTGAACTGCACTGCTGATGAGTGATACGTAAACACCACAACATTTATTATGGCCAAAATATGGCCTTATATTTGCCGTTGTTCTATTGCTGCTGGGTTGCTGGTCAGTAGCTTGGCAGCTATTGCATCCCTGTTCAGGCCTCTGGTACCCAGTGCTCTGCTGGGGACTTTTCACCCTGCCATCTTTATGGCTCTATATAGGGATAATATATATTAATAGAAATTTCCTGCATCAAAACCTGTGGCCTGTAACAGCTATAGACCAAAAAGTGTAACTAGAACTGTAATCTGCAGCTAATAGCCAATAAAAAGGAAATTTTTAGCCTCCATTTAATTAACATTTGTATCAAGAGAGTTGTCGAAGTCTGGTTATCTGTTTTTGCCCATAGTTTTATTACTATAAAAGCTGATGTTTGTCCCGGATACTGCAAATACTTAAGTTACCAAGGCAGCTATAAAGATTCTGTCACTAATGTTCACTTTTATCATTGCTGAAGCTAACGTTTAAATCTCTGCTTTGCATTGTGCACATTTGTGAGATGTGTTTCACTGCTGATTGCCATGACCGCAGAAATTAATCTGCTAATCAAAAGACCTTTTTTTTCAGCTCTTTGGTCAGCAGAAGCACATTTTCTCAGTAAATGGTCTTGGCTCAGCAGACAAACGAAACAGAGGATATGTGGAGTATGTGGGGATTTCCCGTTTGTTCAGCCATTCAGTGCTAGATTTCAGCTAAATTGTTGGGTCGGTGGAGCACAAATGCTCCTTTTCCTTAACCTGCTTCATTAATGTGAAGAGATAAAGTCAGGTTTGTGAAGGGCTTTGAGATGTGATCAGGGAAACTGAGGGATTATTATTTGTTGTGGCACCGAAGTGACGAGCATTGTCAGTGTGGATGGGGCTGGGGTCTCTCCTCTCGTGAAAGAGAATCAAGAATCTGTGTTCAACGTTCCAATATTTTAATAAATAATCAGTTCAAGCATTCAGGGCAATCAAGCTCATTTCTTAAGTGTCATTAATAATCATTTCTTAACTGATCAGGCAGTAATGTCAAAAGAGTAGTAACAACAGAAGACTGTAGGGAAATACACTGTTTTAAGCACGTGGAAGATCTTCTGAAGTTAATTTCAATTCAATTTAATTGCTTTAATGAATGTGACTGACAGAATGGAAATAGTTTCCTACATTTTCTTTCTGAATCTCCTAGGTACCATAAAAAAAATGACATTTTTCCATTGTGCAGTGCTTTGCATGGCAGAGATTGTAAAACAAATAAGTGTGTTATGCCATTAAGTCTCATTAAATGCCATACATCATGAAGATTGCTGGTTGAGACTGAAAGAAGTAGGTAATATTCCATAACACTAATTTATAAAGGCCAAGAATTCTACTGGTCCCCTGTAAATTACTCTATTGACACAAAATAAGATAAGCAAATAAGGAAAATAAATGGTAAAACAAGTCTCGAGAAGTCACAAAATGGCAATGGAGTTCAAGATCGTCAGCTTAGATTTCATGCTTCAGAATTTGTTTTCTTTTACGCCAAATAGCAATTTTGCTTACTTAATAGAAATAATTATTATTGCAATTCTGCAGATGCCCCAGCCACGGCAACCAACTCATCACAGCGGAGACTGGAGCGACTCCTGGCACCACAACCTCTGTTCTGAACCTTCGACAGCCCAAAGGGGAGAGGTAAGAAATGCTGCTGTTCTCATTACGTGGGTGGGAAATTCATCCAAGATCAGAGAAAAGACATTTTAAATAGAATTAAAATTGAATCATGTTTCCAATATGTTAAAAAGTAGTGTAAAAACCCAAGACCATTATTCACATCTGATTTCAGAAATGTTAAATATATAAAGATTCATGTTAACTAATAAGCTACTCTATACCACATGAAAGAGAGAGGGTACTTGGGTGAATTAGAAATAAGCACGCAAACAAATCCTTTTATGCGAATTCTGTATATATTCCAAAAAGTTGCCTCCAGTGTGTGGCCACCCTGAAGGCTCATCCATGAGCAGAGAAATGACTTTGCTTCCCCCCTGCTGGGACCAGTTCTTCACATCCTTAAATCTGCCCTGTTAAACCCAGACAAATCACTGACAGCTACTAATGAAGTGAGAAACTTTTTCCATTTAATGAACAAGTGGCATGAGGAGACAGAAAATATTCTTAATATAGAACCTGTGAGCAACGTATAAACACCTGACTTTAATTTTAACTGGTCCTATCTCCTGCCCTCATTCGTTGTCACTCACATTTATTAGCCAATAATTTCCAGTTTCTTGTTCATTTCTTGCCACGTCTGTCGGGGTAATCACACAAATTGGTGGCTCTTCATTTATAACCCGGTTCCCCCTTTGCAGCGGTAGTGTTATTGGAATGCATCTGTCTCCTTAATGTCATCATTGCTATAAATATGAACAACAATCTTCCCAAAAGCAGATAATCCCCATCAGTGTAATGACAAGACAGATTTTTCCAACCACTTTAATGAACTCTCCAAGTTCAAGAATGATATGGTCACATCTCAAAGGGACCCCGGGAGGTCATCTTTTCTATCTCTCTGCTCTAAAACAGGATCAAAAGCTTCTAAGCAATCCTCAGGATATTTTTGTCAGGCATCTAAAAGTTCTTTAGTACCATCATTGCCAATGGTTTCACAACCACACATTATTATGTCCCAGATTTTCTGCTGCTTCATCTGCATGCTAAGGGAAATATTTAAGAACACTAAATCCAGGACAACGCTTGGCAAGACACATTTCACATGCCCTAAAATAGACCGCTGAGAACTAATCTTGGAGTGTTTCAGCTGATGGCCCATCAATACTCCAATGGTTTCACCTTCATCGTATTTCATTCATGGGGATGTTAGGTACAACTACGTAAAAAGAGCTGCTAGAGCAAAAATAGTGACTCCTTCCTCTCTCTCCAATTACTCTTATGATAACAGAAAATTTGTTGGCTTGACACTACTGCCTTTGAGAAAATCACAGTGGATGTTTTATCATCTTACTCCTCTCCTAGCACTCATAAATAGATTGCTAAACAGTGTTTCGGTGTCCTTCTTTACGGAGGTTATGCTGATAAATCTGTAGTTCTTTCTCCTTAGCTTTTATCTTTTTAAAGAGAGGTCCTGTATTTGCTCTTTCCTGTTCCCTGGGGACCTTACCAACCTGTTCTGAGTTTTCCAAGGTAATCACTAATGGTTTAGAAATTGCTGTGTTTAGTTCCCGAAGTACTCAGATGGATTTCACTGGATCTTGATGAGCTGAATATTTATAACTCGGATAAATAGTGTTGCACTGATTCTGCATTGTGTTGTTGTTAGCTACATTAATATTAATTCTCAGGAGAAGCTAATTTGTATTCGTGGGGTTTTTTTTGTTTGTTTGGTTGGGTTTTTTTTAATGAAGACTTAGAAAAACGGGCTTTAAGCATTCAAGCCACCTTCTTGTTCATTGTTTCTTCTTGCCCATGAAATCACAAACCTACATTATTCTGTCTCATTACTTCTGGTGTCTTACAGCTACTTTCTCTTTTCTTTCCATGATTAGTAAATTAGAATGAATAACTTCATTGTACAAACCCGAGAGTAAATATTTCCATGGGACATATTGCTCCATTCCCACAGAGTCATTAGATTTGGCTTTAGAACCTCATTTGGCTTCTTACAGCCTCATCCAGCCTGGACTCGAGCAGCAGATGCTTTTCTACTGGCGTGAGTCTGGCTACCAGCACTGCTCAACAAGCAGTTTTATTTGAGTGCGAAAGGTTTCTCCAGCCAAACGTACTTTAAAATGACATAAAGGGCTCACAGTTACGGAGAATCCACTACGTAAGTTAACTGAAGATAAACTCTTCCCCTGGGCAGGTTTTGAAAGCCAGGCCTCCTAAGACCTAAGCTTGAGAGAGAGTTGTCATACCTTTTTATCAGGACTATATGATATTAAAATATAATTTATCCAAGAATTGCTTACTAGCCTCAGTAATAGTAGTAGTGCCATTTTTTGCATAAATCTTCTCTACATGTTAATGTTTAGGAGGAGTTATTATGTATAATATACCTTGTTTTGTAGTTTTTAGCATTTAAAGGATGAATATGCTTCATACCCTGCAGGCATTCATCTATCAAAATGCCAGAGTAATGCATCTGAAAGCTTTGGCAGGGAGAAGAGTAGGATTTTTTTTCCGTTCTTTGAGCAAGATTGGCCTGTCCTGAAAATGATGGATCATCCAGAAGAGAGAATGGGAATTGATACCTAAGATATGGCTTTGTTATGGTTAAGTGAAATTTATCATGCTCTGCAGCAGGAGAAATTGGTGTATTTTTTTCTCAGAGTGCATTTAATGCAGCTGGTAATTTAGGAAAGTAGATACGAATTCTCCTGGAACATGGAGACAAAAACCTTCCCCTCTGCAGGTGACTGTGGTTTCCCCCAAGCTGAGATGTTCACTGTACTGAAACCACAGACCTTCTTACGTGGAAAAAAACATACAGGCAAAAAGCTTGGATGGATTTTAATCTTGTTTAAAGTTTTTCTGCATGTGATCATATTTGGATCTCCGATTAATTTAATTCTATGTATTTCGCGTTAATTTGATGCAGCAGTAACCTAGCTGGTAAATGGAGATATTGTCTTGTTTGTGTAATGATAGGGGAACCAATTTCAAAGATAAAGTGATTTCAAATTGCGTCCATTTTTTTGAAACAGACTTTGCTGATGGTCCCCAGAGAAAAGAAGCATTTGTCCTTCTGAAGTCGAGGGACATCAGAAGAACCCATCCTGTCTGCTTGATCCGGACATGCAAAATATGAACTAACAGTGACTGTCCCTGGGAATCTGTACTCGCATTGGATACATCAACAGGAAAAGATGGTAAGAAGGGCAAAAAGTCCAAATTTTATCACGTGTAAAATCTCACATCCTTAAGTGAGAGATGAGAAGGTCTCTCTGCCCAGACTAGAAACAGGTATTTGTGGTCCTAAGACCTGAGGAGGAGATGCTGCTGCTCAGATATCTTCTGAAAAGATACCTGAACAAAGATTTCTTCAGGAAAAGATGAGCAAGAATGTCTACGTAAAAAGCCTCGATTAGTCAGACCTAAGATTTCCCTCTCCAAGGTCAGGCTTCCCATATCTCACATGCATTTCCTCAAAGTTGGGGCTGATGCTACTATTCCTAAAATAGAAACGGTGATGATAATTTTAAAGGATCACTGGGTTTCATTTAACGTGGAGTATTAGCAATAGACGTTGACTATTGGTAAGAAGCAGCAGGTACATAATTGCAAACGTAATCATGGCACAAGCTCGGACAACAAATCTGTATTTCCCAACCATTTGCTGCGTCACAAGGTGTCCAGTGCAGCTCCTTTTCTTCAACAGGAAACAACAAAACGAGTGATTAAAAACTTTAGTATGATGAGAACTGTGACACCACAAACCTATAAAATCAATTACTGTGTGATGTATTTTTATGCAAATTGATGGTTCTTTATAACTAACACTCCATTCCTAGTTTACCCTAGCTCAGACCTGTAAATTTTACTCTAAAATGTTTGTAAGTGTCTATTTTGTCCCATTGATGTAAAGATTGTTTGTCACTAAAACAGCAGTTATTTTTTCAGAGCATGTAAGTTGTGACTGCTTTCACATTTTGAATATACTGCATAATTCAAGGATTTGAGAAAATGTAATTTCTAAAAGGACTGTTTCAGAAAATACATTATTACTTACAACTCAGGTTTAACATATTGTTCTATTTTCTTTTTAACCATAGAATAATTTCACTCTTTGTACTGTGACTTGGTAGTGAGGAATGCAATGAGCAAAGATGCACGTTATTTAGCTGTTCAGATCTGTAAATTAAAAATAATCACTTCCAACAAAGAAGGGACATTATTAGCTACTCATAACATATGCTTTTACAGATTTTTGTCATTCCAGCAACCTTTCCATTAATTTGTTTCACTCACTACCTGGACAGAAGGCGACCTCTGATGTTCCCCAAATTCATCAAGGTGCTCCTGGAGTAATGATTTCTCATTTATAGTTTGAGTGCCCCGCTCGGCTCGCACATTTATCATGACCAACACCAGCTTATGAAACCTTCCAGCTCTCCAAGAGGCGTCTAAAAGCAAGAACTTCAGGAGCTACAAGTCTATAATAGAAAGTTCATTAACTGTTGCAATGTCATGGTGAGAGACCTTGCAGACCCCAACAGTGTTTTATTGCCTGTGGGCTTTGGTGTTCACTCTGATACTTGGAAAGTGTTTGACAAACACACCAGAGGCTCTGGATAACCAAAACTTAAAGCTGAGAGAGATCTTTGGCGTGATTAGCTGTGCCAATGCAATTATTTATTATTATTAGGAAATGTTCAAGGACGTGTGCTCGCACACCTCATCCCACAGATGCAATAAAAGCAAGGTAGCAGGGCAAATTGCCCTCGTAATTAAAACGGAATATGGGAATGAGGTTGATAAGATGAGGCAAATGGAACAAGGATGATTCAGTGCCCAGTGAGCCGCATCAGCAGCACTTCTCAAAAACAAAATACGAGGCTTTAGTGGGAGGTAGAGCACATGGAAAATGCAGATGTAACCAGCAGGTATCTTTTTTGCTGTCGTAGGTGGAATGAGAGTTTTATCTTTGTCAGCAAGACAGATGTGAGATGGTATCTGCTAAAATCAAACACTGGAGATGAAAGGATCCGAGTATCCCAAAGGAAGATTCTCAGGAGGTTTGTGAACCACTACTTTACTTTGAAGCAAAGCTGGGTTAATACTTAATGCTTAACTGGTTTCCAGTGTTGTCCTAATACTTTTAAAAAGTTGGAGAGATCATCCAAAGGAAAACAGAGAAGCCAGCAAGGTTAATAGTATGAAAGTTGGTGGTGGTAGCTTTGTTTCTTTGTGTTGGTTTGGGTTTTTGGGATTTTGTGTTGTTTTTAACTGAGACCAGCAAGGTCGGTCTAAAAAAAGAAGGAATTAATAGATGCTTAGACAAAAGACTGGTTTCATGGGCAGCAGTTTTGGACATATTCTTCATATTCTGCATTTGTCTTTTTATGTGTGTGCGTGTTAATGCAAGCATACAAACAAAGCAGTATTGGATTTTTCACAGGAGAACATTCCCTGCTCCAGTGCCTGTAACAGAAGAATAATCTGTGGACATGCAGCAGTTAATGTATCTTCTTTCTTCAGATAGAACAGAATTGCTGGACCACACGGCAAGTCTCGCTTGAGGAGCTGACAGTCTTCTCCAGGAGGCCCGTGCAATTTCTTGCTTGGGGATCAAGTGCTAGATTTTGTTTTGAGGTCTTACACAGCTAAAATTAAATAACTCTATTAGAAAAGAATGCAAGAAAGGCATATCATAATGTGTTTACAGTAGCTTGGTGATGAGAATAATTAATTCCATGTCCTTATTAATATTGAAAGACTATACAGCACCCATGCAAACGAGAAGACGGACAGTTTGTTGACTTTAATGGACCCTCACAGCTTGGGAATCCAGCCATATCTGTTTCTTTCTTCGGAAAGTCTTCAGATAAAGAGATTTGTCTGTTTTCCTGAAAAAAAAAACAAAACAAACAAAAACAACCACCACCAGAACAATGTAGAATACTGGGAAATTACTGTAACAACCCTACTTTTGGGTAGTGACCGTGATCAAATGTCAAACACAGGGTTTAGCCATTTGCCACCCTGTACTAGAAAGCAATGTTTGCCCTGAATGACTGTTGATGGATTATTGACTTTCTGCAGATGTCCAAAGAGCCTTGATGATAGTTACAGGCTAATAAAGAGGTGGGAATTATTTAATAGACATACATACTGCTCGTATGGGGACATGTCTAGACTCCAACCAGCTCTGTCAGCTGCCTGCATACCCAGAACCGCTTCAAATTTGGGTCTTACTGCAAGAGGGAGAGCAGACTGCAGCCCTGAAATGACAGAAATGCCATGAGTTATCACTCCATTTTCAGCAGCCTAACAACAACAACAAAAAGGTTTATTTACACATTCATGCAAAACTTACACGTGTGTGGATTTAAAGAATAGTGCAAAAATCTAAGGTCTTAAATGCCTCCCAAAATAGGTATATCTGAAAGCGCTCGGAAGAGCTGAAGAGGAGCTCTTAGTGGATGTGATGCCATGGATGCTGGCATCAGGGAGTTCAGCTGTTACCGGCACAAAGAAGCACAGAGAGCGTCCAGAGCTTTTCATCTCCATCTAGCAAAGCCATGGAGAACTGCTCAATAAACAGATCCGTCAGCCAAAGGTTAATACTTTTCAAAGGCCTCATTGGAACTAACGATTGTGTGCTTCAGATATTTCAGCGTCTTTTCTTGCCTACTTCTAATTCCCCAATGAAATCACTGAAAGCTGATTTTGAGACAATTTTCAGTGGGACTCAGCAGAACTGTTTTAATGACCAGCTCCTGCTTTTATATATATATAAATAATGAGAGACTATAGGTGACTGAGGCTGGAGACACGTATATGCATGTGGATCAGCAGGAATTGCATAGCTCATCAATAAAACAGGAGTGAATGTGATTTTTTTTTTTTTTAAAAGTATCTCTCTTTTTTTACTTGCTTTAGTTTTTATTTTTTTTTTTAAATCAAAAGGAATAAAGATGAAATTATCCAGTTAATTCATCCAGATGATGCCTTCAGCAGGGATGCTTAAAAGAAGAACCAAGAAGCCTAACCAGAAGAAATGTTTTTTCCTCTCTATACTCAATGTCTTTTAGGCTTCCTAAGGCTCAGCTTCTGTGTTCAGTTTAATATGCTGAACTTGTAGCCTTTCCTTATCACCCTACCTATATTAGCCTTTGAACAAATAAACAGATGGCAAACACAGAAGAGTTGGATAATTCTTGCTGTTCAATGACCAGAGTGCCCCGTAAATAAAGGACCAGGTTGTCTTTCAGTATTACACAGTTTGCAATATTTCTGCCTTTGTGCGGTATTCAAATCACTCCTAGTGAAACTAAAGAGCAGTAAGTTGTGCTTAAAAAAAAAAAAAAAAAAAAAAAAAAAAGAAAAGAAAAAAAAAAAAAAAAAAAAAAAAGCCATTAAGGAGATGGCAATAATGTAACATAATGATTCACAAAAATCATAAAAGTAAGACCAAGAAATCTTTGTGTCAGTTGAACACAGGCAGCGTATATATTTCAGTGAAAATACCAACATAATTCAGCCTGAGAAGTAAATGGTTGCAATATTCTCACTTTGTGTTTTAAATACCTTACCGAATCAGAAATCAACCTTGTTGATTGATTTAGCTGATTACATATAAATACAGTTTAAAAAAAAAAAATCCTTCTAAGTCTACAGTTTCAGTCACTGATTCAAACAGCTATTTCTCCTTCAAATAAAAGGAAAACCACACATTTTCTCTTGCTACTCAAAGGGATAATTTAGTCATATCGTTCTTGAAAAAAACGAAAAAAACGCACAAAAATCATGAAACACCCCCCGCCAAACCAAACAAAAAAAATCAAACTAAACCAAACCAAACCAACAACAACCAAACAAAACTCAAAACCCCAACAAAACAACAACAAACACCACATGCCAAAAAACCAGCAACAAACAAACAAGTCCAATAACATTTCTCTGGTTCGGGCTGGAAAGGAAGCAACACACATTCACGTTTTACACTCTTTCACACTATGTGTCAAGCATTTCTTTACCAACTGGAATAACATATAAGGAAATATTTTTCTCCATTCTAAAGTGTATGCTAAAATTGAATGAAAGTCTAAATATTCTGAACTGAAAAAATTAGGCTAGACTAGAAAGATACGTTTGGTATAAATAAATAAGAGCAAACTGGTCCTACAGCGCTGGAAATGTAAAAACTTATCATCTGATAATGAGGGTCAAGATTTGTCTTTTTTATTTTCCATAGTTCAACCTCCACCAACTTCAAATCCTGGAAAAATACAAAAATGAGGAAATGATAAAGACTTAGGAAGGAAGGAAGAGCCAACATGGATTTGTCAGATCACGTCATGCTGAGCTGATTTCTTTCTGAAACATTGCAATGGGTTCTACGGGTGGGGACAAGTTAGGAACATTTTATATTGTGATTTAGCAAACGTTTTGATCCTGACTTTTATGATACTTGTGTAAGTAAAATGGAGCAATGTGGTCCAGAGGAAACTACGACAAGTGAAAAAATGGTGGCAAAACATACACACCTTACCAAAGGTTCATCTGTAACATGGAAAAAATAGTTTCCAGTGCCATTTTGTTTGGTGCCACAGAAAAAAAACCCAAACAAACAAACCAAAACCCAAACATAAATAACAGCACCACTTCAGTTTATCTGTGAAGTACCCAAGCCTGTTTTAACTGCAATTCTGATTTCATGTTTCAGAATGTCAGGGCCACTTCTCCAATATTTTTTTAGTATATATATATATATACACACACACACATATATATATGTATATATGTATATGTGTGTGTGTGTATATATATATATATACTAAAAAAAATATACACACACATATATATGCGTGTGTGTGTGTATGTGGGTGGATGTGTGGGTGGGTAGGTGGGTGGATGTATATACACACACACATATATATATACACACATACATACATATACACACACACAAATAAATAAATTTCATATCTCTATAGATAGATACATTTCCTACATTATATGCTGTTTAACGTATACGGAGATTTCCAGAGCTGTGACACCACTCTGACGTAACGACTACTCCAGAATGCATTGTTGGAGCCTTGTTAGATGTAGCTAAAGAAAAATACATACAGCCAGTAGAGATGAGTTAAAAAAAAAGACAGACCAGTAGATTCTACCCTGGAGCAAGTTTGGTACCTTCTACTCTGAATTATAAATGCTTAAAGGATAAAGTGGACACACTTCACAAAGCAGCAATACATCTTTTTCTGCATTTCCAAATTTTCATTGCAATAGGAGAGGGTGAAATTGTGACTGTTCCCTTTGTAACAGCCCAGCAAACCCAGAGCACTGAGGCGGTTTAGTTAAGCTGCATCTCCAGACCAGCCTTCCTGCTCCTTTGGAGACAGTTTGCCATAAAATAAAGGATGAAAAGAGGCAAAAATCTGATTATTCTGGAGTAGATTCATCTGCCCATCTGTGCCAGACCCTGGTGATAAAATAGCATAAAGGTTATTGATTCCAGCTTTTACCAGAAAGGAAATTAACTGTAAATCCTGGCCAAAGGAGCAGCTTTGGGTTTATTTCTGACAGGTAAGTTGTTGCAGGCATTGTGCCTTGCAGCTGGAAATGCTAAATTATTTGTCTCATCAATATCACTGAGGTGTGAAAGGAAACACCAGTGAATTATGACCATAAACTCGGGTCCTCACAAATGGCAGAAAGTAAATAATACAGTTTTATAGTCTGCAATATCACTGCACCAGACATGCCTGAGAAACGGGTCTGAATAATGTAGGAACTAACCAAAGTACAGCCTGCTTTCAGTATCAAGGGGAAAAAATACATACAAGAATTAGTTTCTCCTCAATGTTTCTTTACAACTTCCTGGTGCGCTTTTACAGCAAATATTTGTCACAAGACAACGTAAATACCAGAATACTGCTTTTGTTCTGCCTGTGTTGCAAACGCTTGTCTTTCTGATCCACTATTACACGCATGTAAAAGAAGAAAAAGAAAAGTATCTTTGGAAAAGATCACTCACCATTGGTTTAGTTTTCAGAATTGGGGTAGACCAGTTCTTTCAATTTACAACATTTCTAACAGCTTGCTCAAGCCACATATTTAGGAAAACTGTTAACAGTAGTCACTGTAATAATTGTTTTTTTAATGATTAAAAATGTTAGTAATTATCTTAGTAGAATTTGAAGTAAAAGTATGCATTGAAATAAAGTGAAAAAGATCAAAAAGATTATAATTTTCTAGCCATATTATAAAAGGCAGCATTTTTATTCTCCTTATTACAGCAGCACTTGCAAATCACTGCAGAGCATGAAACCCAGTTGTACCAAGCTTTGTATAAGCAGCCACTAAACTGTGATCTGCAGCCATATAACTTCAAAAGATTTTTATTAAAAACACCACCACCATTTAGTTCCTCTTATCCTCAGCTGAGAATGTTTTCTATCAGATAAGACCATCTTCCATAAAAATCTAAAAACATACACACAGATAGGTGTTTAGGTCTTTCACGGCATCTGCATGTGTGTACACAGAAAGCTTTTAACATAAAACCTGATGGCAAATGTCAGGTACTTTTATTATTTTCCTTTTATCTTATTAACATGGGACTGCTTTCTTTTATAACAGGATTTAATAATAAAATTTAATAATATTTAATAATAAAATTAACTTTTTTCCACCAAATGGTCCTGTGCTCCCTGTGCACTTCATTTGTAAGAAGCTCCTTTGGTTTTGTTTCTAAGGACACATGGTGATTTACTTCTTTGGGCAGTCATTGGAACAACTCTTTAAGCTTTTTAGTCATACCATTTTTTGGAAAGTAAATGGTGATATTTAAAACCAACTCCAAGAGAGTAAAAACCCCACCATTTCGCAGATTAATTTTAATTCTGGTTTTTGAGCAGCTTTTTGGTGGATGCACATACTGTCTTGTGAGACAGTCTTCAAAATCTGCAGGAGCTCCTCAGGTGAGGAGGTTCCAGGACAGATGAGGCATCCAAACTAAATGTAATTTTCTGCAGGTGAAATACAGTAGATCTGAGAGATCATGGGGTCATTGTGGTTGGAAAAGAGCTTTCAGATCGTGGAGTCCAACTATTACCCTCACTCCGGCACTGCCCCATGTCCTGAGAACCTCATCTGTCTGTCCAACCCTCCAGGATGGTGACTCCAGCACTGCCCTGGGCAGCCTGTTCCAATGCCCCACAGCCCTTTGGGGAAGAAATTGTTCCTAAATCCAACCTCAACCTCCTCTGGTGCAAATTGAGGCCGTTTCCTCTGCTCCTGGCGCTTGTTCCTGGGGAGCAGAGCCTGACCCCCCTGCCTGTGTCACCTTCATACCCCCTCTAAATACAGATTTGCCCTTAGCCTTTTGTCAGGACACAGCCTTGCTCATATTTACCTGCTTTATCTCCCTCCCCTTGCTCTGCTACCAGGACAATATTCACAGATTTTCGTGCTGCTGTTGGTTTTGTTGGTTGTTGCCCTGGGGCGCGGGGAAGCGCCTGAGCCTGCGACCCCTCCAGCCTGGCCGGCACATCTCGGCACAAAGAAAACACTCGCTTTAAACAAATGGAATCCAGCAGGCCGCCGCACGCGCTCCACGGCACACAGGCCTCGCTCGTCCCCACCGCCGCGTTCGTGACACGCAGGTAGGCTGCCTCTATTTTCTTTCAATCCCATAGAAATCAAATACAAAGCGAAACACCGGCTCTCCACTGTGCGTAGTATTCTTATAAATGACATGGAAAAAAACAAGGAAAAAATCTTCCCCTCCAGCTACGCCGGCTTTAAGGATATCTAGGAGAGAGAATGGTTTTTAACACTTATTTCTCATTTTGCACCAGTGTGGGCCTTGTCTGCCATGGGACCACACCAGAGGCTGGTTACTCACTGCTGGGCATCGAGTGTTTTTCCAGATTATATTAAACCTCTATATTTAAAGGAAATATATTCAAGAGGAATAACTGATAGCTGGAAAGGTACTGTGGAAAAAAAATCCACAAAAAGAAGATTTTGTGTGTTTGCATGTTTAGATCAATGCAGATATTTAATTTACTGCCAATTAAAACGAAACCCTCAATTCTGACATTTTTGAACATGTTAAATGGTTTATTTTTAATGTGGTTGCGAGTTACTGGTTGAAACAGTAACTGGGCAGTGTGGAGCATCTCCTGGCTAAGGGGAGAGATGAGGGACCTGAGTCCAGGTCCACAGTAGTGTTGCATGTGCAAGCGGGACTGCTGGATGCTGCCGACACCAAATCACTTATTGCTCATGACCTTTCAGTGATGGGGAAAAAAACAGAAAAAAAGAATTTGTTGCTGTCTTTCAAGTCAAACACAAAACATAGAGGAGAAATCTATTTTACGAATACCAAAAAACCCCATAGCATTTTAGGAAGATAATCAGAAGGAGAAACTAGCTGTAAAAAATAACACGTGTTAGGGTTCTACATTACAGCAGCGCAATTGCTGAATATCACAGTGAACGTACCCGTGAACGACCGTCGCTGAAATGTTGCTAAGCAGCATCACAGCCTTAATCCCTGAAGTGGTGTTTGAAACCAGGTTTGCCTCTACAAATTGCAGGAGAGCTCTCGTCCCTTCCCACCTTCCCAGCTCAGTTTCATTCCAGGTGCTGGAGGCTGCAAACTTTTATGATTTCCTCCTAAATTCAACTTTTGAACTGTGTTCTCCAGACCATCACCAATGTGCTGAAGCACCAGCAGAGGTGACCTGTCCTGGCCCATTCAGACAGAGCATCCTCCGGCTGGTTTATCCCAGCCAGCACTCATTACAGAGAGAACTGGGGCAACGGCAAGTAGAAAAAGCCCAGATACATTACAAGGTTTTGCACAAGTTATTTTCATCTGGAACTTAATTTGCATGAGGAGGGTATGAATACCTGAGCGGCTTTAATATACAGATCCTTTGGGGGAGTCTGGCAGAAGAGCTTTCAGGCAGAGCTGGAAATTAACATTTTAATACACTTAGATGCTAATGTAAAAAATATACGCTAGACACATTACACTGGTAGCTCTCAAGCATCTTCACTCATAGTCCCAATTATTTTTTTTTAATTATCTGATATTTTTATTTATTATATTATTTTTATTATCTTGCTTTGATTTATTATCTTTATTCTCTTGCTTTGATTTGTTATCTTCTTTTATTACTATTATCTTGTTTTAACGAATAGGTAAAGTGGCCTCACAAATTCAGAGCACAGCATTAATCACCTAAAATGTTTGGGGCTGGGAGGAAGGCTATCTGAAAGCATCTAACAAGGACCATCAATAAACTAGTGAATACTTCTTGGTGATCACAAGCCTGGGAAGTCCTCCTGCCCTTGGTGTTTGGGTGACCGAGGACCCAACCTTGCCAGTGTGCAGAACTCTGCTGATATCTGGTAGGTCTCTGGTCTCGATGGGGTGATGTAGCTCCCCAAAACACAGTGTAAGCTGCTTCTGAGCTCCATTCTTCCCATCTGAGTTGACTTGCGTGCTGTCCTTCATCACACCTCACTGCAGAAAACATGAACCCGTGAAGAAGAAAAAGAGATGCAGTAGCTCCAGTGGATTACTGCTTTATTCAGGGCATGGGTTTGGCTGAGCTTCAGGCTCCTGCAGGGAAATTAAATGCCTTACAATGAGCATTTTATGAAAGACAACGGAAAACTGGCTAAAATGACCAGTAATCCGAAGGATTTTTGCAAGGGCAACTGGGAGACAGTGCAGGATTTTTTTCATCTGGGAACAAGAACCTTGGATGTTCCTCTTGATAATTGTGCTGCAGCGAAAGAGGTGAAGAAGGACGGGAATTATAGCATTTCAAACTGGAAGAAGACAGAAAAGATAAACTAGGGGTCTATAATCACCCAACCGCTAGAGCTTGCAGCGGTTAACGCAGATGGATTTACTTTACAGATCCCAAGCCTGCCCATGGAGGAGCACTCCCGGGAGCTCCTGTTGGTGCTTTTGGCCCACACAGACCTGTCCCCATGTCAGATGATACCAAAATCATCACCACTGCGGTCCTTCTGCCTTCACAGAATTGCGTAGAAACAACTTGTCAAAATTTAATTCATTGAACATCATGGCCTTACTCCTGCAATTTAACTCTCACCCCTGCAATGGTACATCAAGCTCTTCTAGGCAAAGAACACTATAAAATCCCAATATTGAATGCACTTGTTTTATTTCTTTATGGACATACTGTCCGTGTCCTCTAGGTGCTGTGAGGATAACATACAGACAAGAAAATTCGTGTTCAAATATAACCACTATGCAGCAGTGAATTTCAGGCTAACCCACTAACAGCACACCAGAAAAGAGAATAATTCAATTCCCCTTTCTGTTATACCCCATATTCATATATACAGGACCAGAGATTATTTCAAGATGAGCACAGATGGTATCAGGAAATAATTCACATATTGGAATTTTTTTGCCTTCTTTTTTTCTAGAGAAATGCATCCCAAGAGATGCGAAGGGATGAGAAAAATGTACCAATATTCAGTAGTTTGAACGAACGCTGCCGAGACGCATGGTCAGTCCTGCAAGCTCTGAGCACCCCAAAGGGATGGCACATGGTCTTGGGCACATGCCGGGTCCCCTTGTCACCTCTCAGTGGGTATCAACTGCTTTCCACAGTAAAAAATTGAGGGATCACCGCTGTCCCGACATTCTGCTCACCGACAGCGATAAGCAGTTTAAGCTGTTTCCAAATCAGCATTTTTAACGTGCTCTGAAGAACCTGCCTCCTGTGAATATGGCTAATCCTTTCTGAAAACATTTCTATTTCGGGTAACTCACTTCGACAATAAAGTTGTAATTTAATTATTTATTGCACATTTCCCTGCTTTCAGGAGTTTAGCTGAACTCAGCATTTTGAAGGAGATTCACCAGACGACTTCAGCTTAGGAGCAAGACTACTTTTCTTTGTATTTGTGGATTTTTTTGCTCTGTTTGCCATTTACTGCGTCAGAACTCTGGTAGTTTTCTGTGCTTATCTGTGAGAGCTTGGGACTTGTGGCAAGATTAACTGGCTAAAAATTAAAAGTTTTTTTGCTCGTAAGTGCTCTTTCCTCATTCTTGGACATGTTGCTATCAAGAAAAAAAGTATTATGAGGATGCAGCAGAATATTTATTTGATGTATGTAATCTGTGCAGCATCCAGATCTCTCTGAGGAGACAGGAAAGGTGTTCTAGCAGTCACTAATATTTTGGTGTAAGGTACCAAACTGCACGTACTCAGTCGCTGAGGTGCCAAAATGAGGGAGCAAACTGCTGATCCCCGGCCCAAAGGTCCTCCTGGCCAGTGAACTGGAATAGAGAGATTATTCTTTTCCACTGCCAAGGCTCTGAGATCAGCTTTATAGGGAGCAAGAAGGGCAAGGAGCCTTGCCCTGGTCTCCTGGATGATGCCAAGCCACCAAAACCCATCTTTGCGTCGCTACGGTCTTCAGCACGACCCCAAAACCAAGCAAGGATGCAACCAGAAGTGACCTCCACCAAAGAAGAGCCCTCTCTTCCACCAGAAAAACCACATTGCAGCGGAACACTCAGCCTGAAATCCACAAGCTGAAAATCCTAGTGCTTGTCCATCAGTCATTCGCATGGATTAAATTCATATCTTTTAAATGAACTGTGTTTAAGGAATGGAGATGAAACAGCCCTAACAGCACAACATTTTCTGGCACTGTTGGCTGCTTTTCATTACAGAAATCTAGGTCAAGATTATTTTAAAAGTAGCTTTCCAAGTGAGAAGTATCAGTCAGACATAGAACATTTGCCTGAAAATAGCTAATATAAAATAGGCACAAAACTTCCAGATAAGCACAGGGTGCAAAAACATTGTTCCTGCTCCCAGTAATGTCTCAGCAGCTTCCTAGCACATAAAAACTAGCTGTAATCACACATTTTACTTCACTTCTCTCACGCTGATGGCAAATTTATCCACAGCAGCATATTTACAGGCCTGTTTACCAAATTGAAATTCTTCTCCGGAGCGGATGCTACATTGCCCGGGAGCGCGATAGGATTTAATTGAAGCAGCATGAGAGACCTGATGAATGGGCTGCTCACAGTAACGGGACTGGAGCCGAGGCTGAATTTCGATGGAGGAATTTAAAAAAACGGCACTAGCCATTCTTAGCAGGTACCGGAGATGATCCACGACCATCTTCCAAGTGTGTAAAGCCAGAACTGTTTACTTCAGTCTATTGACAGACACCCTATTTCCAGTCACATACCAAAGTCCTCAGAGTTTAACGTGGTGTTGAATGGTGTTATCCACATACAGGTGATGCAGATGATGCATAAGACACATTCAAGGTAATGACAGATAATACTAAGAGCTTATATAAACTCTGGAAGTTGGGCAACACAAAGACTTTTTGGTTTTGTTTTTCTTATGTAATTCCAGTCGTGCCAACTTCTGCACTGCGGTTCTTAACTCCCCCCCATAAATGTCACAAACCATCTGTGCTTATCTTTGGGACCAAATCACATGTGGTATGGGACCACGGTGCATTCAGACACCCCTTGGGAGGTTTACGGGCAAAAATAAGTACTTGAATGTTGAGTTTTTCCCTTAGGGCCCACCTGTTTCATCAGGTACCTGGTTTGAGATCAACCCAGATTGAGCCTGGAAACATCCCTACCCAGTCTGGTGGCCACAGAGGTACCTTGGTTTGAGACCTTTCCCACAGGTCCTTTCCTATAGCCATACATATAATTGCATACTTCGTACTAGCCCCTTCTAATTGAATTTACGCTGTGTCATGGAGGCACCCCAAAAGTCAATTTAGACAGATTATAAACTCCGAACAGACTTTAATCTAACCAGAACTGTTTAGCAGAAAACCAACTAGAAACAGCTGAAATATCCAAAATTATTCAACACTACGACAACATCATAAAACACAAGTTCAGATACCGGCCAGGAATTCAGTTACTACACAGCTGATTGAAACTCAAGGGATCCCAAAACTCTGGAGCAATGATTCAAAACGCACATGTTCCCACCCTTACAAAGTGAGGAGTCTCAAGGGTAGATCAGATCACTTAGCTGTTTGGTGAGGGGGTCTCAGACCCTCAGGAACTTTCCTTCGATGGCCAGTCTAAGAAGAGTCTTCCACTGCAGGCCTGCTGCTCCGAGGAGACCAACTCCAAAGAGGGAAACAGGATCCCTAATGAGCTCCACTCATCCTCTAGATGAATCTGAGCTGTGGTCATTTATGGGTGTGGTCTAGAAAGGCCTCTCAACCTCATCTCATTGGTCAAGGGCCCTGTCTGTCAACCAACAGGTGTGTGCATGACCATAGCGATCCATTGGTTGAGAAGGTTCTGGTGCTTTTCGATGTGGAGGAAAAGCATCTGTGACATGTTGTGATCTCTCTGTGGCCAGGGACATGTCACTACAGTAGAAGTTACATCAAAATCCCAACATATGGGCCCTACCATATTATTGTTGCCTATAGAATTAGCTGTTACAGGAAAAGCAATTGCATTTTGCTGGCATGAGCTATGTTTGGCCATCACCTGTCACAGCCACCTCATTTTCCATCTATCTTCATGGTTTTGATTATATTTTCTCACACTTCTGGTCCTCAGAATAGATCATTGCTCAGAGCATCTGTTCATTACATGGCCAAGTTACTTAGGTGGAGACTTCACCACTATTTCTTATTTAATCTCCTAAATAGGAACATATTTGCTAATCCTGAAGAACCACACACACATACAGAACACCAGTTATTCCTACCAGCTTCTAGAGAACCAACCAGGCCGGACTGAAAGGGTTTGCTCTTCTAAACTAAGGACTGGGTAAGGACCACATCAGCTTTGCTGAAGTTCTTCCTTCTTGGAGACTTTCCATGCCAGGCGCAGGGGGTTGCTACTTTGAACATTCACTTGGGTCATGCCTTTCCTACCAGAAGTTGAGAAAGATTATTGATCCGTCCAAATCTTTGCTTAATTCTCAATACTGAAGTGATTACGATAAATTAAAAAAAAAAAAATAAATAAAAAAAAAAAAAAAAAAAAAAAAAAAAAAGAGTTGTCATCCTTATTACTAGTCTGGAAACATGCATTTAAAATAAAAATTAAAAACCTCTTGGAGTCTGGAGTCAACAACTGTTAGTGATACAAATGGATTGAAAGAGGGAAACTAACAGTAAAGGAATCTGAATGTCTCAGCTCTGTCTACACACTAATAAAATTCACTGCAATTGAGACATTGCATTTTTTTCTGTGAACATGACCTTGCTCTTGTTTTATAAGATCTATTTTAAAATATCCTTGTATTATTCTATCTACCTTTCTTACCTGAAAAGCCTGTTCACAGTACACCCATTCTCATCAGATGAACAGCAATCCCACATTATGTGGCCATTCTGACTTACAGTATTTATTACTTCCCATTGTGTATTTTTCCATCTAAAACATTTACATGGACATTTAGTACAATTATTTATTCTGGAGCATGTAGTAGAGAAAAAGCTGATCTATTTATCTAAATGTTATTATGTGCAGGAGAAAAAATCATTTTCACAGCTGAAGTTTGGTTTCATAAAAGAAAATAGGTCATTTTATTTATTTAATTTTTCTTCTCAGCAGTTACTAGAAATTTAAAATGACAAAACAATTTATAGTACAATAGACCCATTATTATGCTTCTGTAATAAGTTGTGGAAGTGGGTAGTTTATGGAAATCTAGGCTTTGGAGGTATTTTTTTGTAATGGCAGAACATCAGAAATTACTCTGAATTTTGCCCACAATGTTGTCTTGAAACATCCTGAAAGTATCTGTGGATTGAATCAGAATTCTCCCAGAGGAGCCAAATAATGCTAATTAAAATTCAATAGTTTTTTCATTACCTTCACAAATGCAAATAATGTACTCTAAACACTTGCAAATAGGTGCTATTGATCCTTCCAAGTCAAAGTAGCTTCAGTGCTAATAGGACTTTTCGGTAGGTTCCTCCAGCTTAGAGATTAATTGTGCTCAGATCCTGGTAGCCCTAAGATGTCCAGGCCTGGTGAGTGTCAGTGTCCAGTCTGAGGACGTGATTTTGCACAAAGGCTGGAAATATTAATATTTCTTGTGTTTTACAGCATTAATTTAGAAAGGGGTAGAATCTCCTGTAAAAGCAGCCGGACTGGCACCAAGCAGCACTGGCAGGAGCTGGGATTCTCAGGAAAACCTGGAATTTAAAAAATATTGGGTTTTGAACAGAACACAGACAAAGGTATTGAAGAGAAACCATCACAAATGTCTTCGGAGTAAACTGAAAATTATTTTTTTTTTTTCCTGTTTAACTACATATTGGAACGGTTGGTTTGAAACACAAGATACACAGTCAACACCACTTCATTCCTGTGTGTCAGCTTGTTTGTCTTCAAACAGAAAGAATAATTAAAATCAGTATGTGTCCATAAATTACTTTAATTTCTGTTCACCAACAGGAGGACAAATTCTTACTGGAAACTACTGATGTAAACGCACTTTCTCAGTTTTGCCCCATACATGAGTGAGGTTGGAAATGTTTTTTATCCACTCCTAAAATACCTAAGCTGAGAAGCAAATCCTGCGCCGGAGCGTGACTGAATACAACAGCAGATCCAGTCACGTCCATGCAGCACTTACACTTAACCTTCTGTATTACACAAATGCTTTTGGGCTTAAAGCCTGACTTAAGAAAGATAGAAGTACCAATTTGGCAACAATTTTGGTGGGAGGCTTCCCAGTCCTGCTCTCAGGATTAGCTTTGTTGCAGTGGGGGAAAAAATATTATATTATTATATATATATATTATTGATATAGTATTATTAATAAATAATAATATTATTGCATTATTAATAATATTCTAAATATTGTATTATCTAAATATAATATTATATAAATATATAAAATAATATAACATATATTATACGTAAATACAATATAAATATAAATAATAATAGTAGTAGTAGTAATAATAATAATAAAAAATATACACTTTTTTGGGGTCTATATTATTTAAAAGTTGGGGCAGTCAGAACTGACCGCAGAAAGTTGCTGCTCATGGCAGTGGAGCTGTCAATGGGACGTGGATTGACGCACACAACTCGCTGCAGCTGTTGATTTATCCCAATGGTATTTTATTTTTTCAAGCATGCAAAAGAAATACTGGAACGTGGTAAGCTGCCAAAGATGGGGGGAAGACCAAAATGATTATTTTCTAGTTGCAGGGAAAGGCTCAGTAAGTCTGCGGGGGGGGAAAAATAATAACAAAAGCAAAGAAAATAGAGCTTTAAGATATTTGACAATTTAGATACAGTATATTAAAAGGTCTAGATCATGGAAACATTTATTAAAAAGGCCTGACGTATTCTGCTGCCTTGAATTAGCTTGCTTTAATTGATTGGCGAATTTTCGATTCCTGGTGGATCTGAGGTATTTAACAGTGTTGTGCTGTATGGGAGATGTTAGTAAGTCTAAAACATAATGTTTCTTCTCCGGTTCACAATTCAGCTGACGCTCTAGGCTTCCATAAAAACAATTTTTTTTGAATTAAAAAGTGTTCTGTCACTCTAAATTGCTTTCCTATGTGTTTTCGTCTTGAAAACAGCGGGTGGATGTGAACAAGCCCAAGCCTATTTTTATTTGTTAGTAATTCCCACATGTATGAGGTTTGCAAGGTGACACTCAGCTGGTGCTGGTGGGCAAAACTCGGCAGACTTTGGGAGAACTGGCAGAGTTTTAATTCAAAATTACAACATAGTTGACACAAAGGCATCACAGACCAACACCAGCGTAGTTCTCAATACAGTTGATAAGCCTGGTTTCAACAGACTAAACTTTCATGTTCACGCTTAGATCAATCAAGTCTAAAATGAAGTCACACAGAAGTCAGGTTAAATGATACTTTATTAATATTTTGTATCTTCCTGCAATTATTTTCTTGTTGGATTGTGTAGGATAGAAATTGAGCTAATTAAAAAAAACACATCTCACTAGACTCTACTAAAACAAGTTATTATAATGACAACTTTTGTGGTTTAGGTGCCAACTGAGTTTTTTAAGTGGTTTTGGTGCTGCTGCTGGGGTTTTATTTGCTTGTTTTTTTTAAAGAACCAGGTATTTTGACCAAACATATTTGAAATTGACATACTCTGGATGAGCTGGCTGAGAGGAACCCACTGGCAGCAGCACCGAGCCCTGTGCTGAGCGCCCAGCCCAGCCTAAGCCACATGGGCAGGATCAGGAGCCTGCAAGATTTTTTGTGAAACAACCAGCTGCTTTGGCTTTAGTGGAGATTTGACAAATTAATCCACAAAAAAAAAAAAGAAACTGTATGTCTAGTTTTTAAAAAAAATATTATTATTTTCATGTGCATTTTCTTATCTATAATATAGCTGTGTTTGCTATTTGGGGTGATATTCTGGTAGGCTGAGGTGCCACCTTTCATATCATTGAGTCCAACCATTAACCCAACACTGCCAAGTCCACCTCTGCCCCATGTCCTGAGAACCTCATCTGTCTGTCCAACCCTCCAGGGATGGTGACTCCCCCACTGCCCTGGGCAGCCTGTTCCAATGCCCCACAGCCCTTTGGGGAAGAAATTGTTCCAGATCCAACCTCAACCTCCCCTGGTGCAACTTGAGGCCGTTTCCTCTGCTCCTGGCGCTTGTTCCTGGGGAGCAGAGCCCGACCCCCCTGGCTCCAAGCTCCTTGATGGATTTTAGACACTTCCGTCCTTTAGTAACAGCCGAACCATCTTCAGAATCATGGTTTTGGACAGGAAGGGCTAAATTTCACCAGAAAGCTACTCGTGAAGTGCCGGTTGCTCCGTTACCAGCCCGGGGAGATGCGACACTTGCAAGGGAAGGTACCAGTGGGATGAATGCAGAATGCTCTGGGCATTCAGGCTAACATTACAGTTTCCTATGACAAGTGTTTTACTCGATGAATATCTGCTCTATCCATCCTCCAAGGGAAGAAATAAACATAGAGAAGTACAAAAGGAGCACTCAGGTAAGGTTAGAAGCTATAATTTTTGAGTGACCATCTAAAAAGAGCACTTTTCTCCCCAAGATACCGCATTCAAAGAACACAGGCAGAAAATGAGACTTCTGCAAAGACATAAATGCACCTTTTCAGCTCAGTGCTGAATGGTGGGTCAGATCCTGAAGATCTTTCCTTCCAACCAGCACAGCCCCGTGCTGAGGGGACGGCCCCACAGCCACAGCACTGGCCGGGCTGAAAAAATCGTAGCTAAAAGGGAAGTCGATAACAAAAGAGAAGCGATTCAGACGAGCCAAGCTGCGGGCTGTCACTAAAGGAAGCAAAGCAGTTCCAGGAATAACGAATTGCCGAGAAAAATCAGCTTCAAGGCACAATACGCATTTGTAATAAAGGAGCACAGTAAGAAACAATAAATATAATGAGTGAAATATAACGGTATAGAAATTAAGGCAGTTTCCTCTCCTTGTGAACAACCTGAAAAATGCAGCAAACTGGCATTTAGGAGAGCAGCGTGTTTTGCTGCATGAAGCGAAGTGCGGGAGCGGGGGTGATCGGCCCCCCAAGCTGAAAAAGCACCGGTTGTGCCTTCACAAGCTTCTTATTGTCTCCTTTTTAAATTTTTTTTGAGTGCTTTATTCTTAGAAGAAAAGCCTGGTGGCTGAATTGCTTCTTCTACAACCAAAGCACGCGCAAAGTAAATCCCACTCCCTTTCCTCACCAGGTTTATAGGACCGCCTTTCTTCTCTATTTGAAAGTCCATTTTTCACGGCAGACGCAGCACACGGGAGCCAACCCCAGCAATTTAGAGCAGGAAGGCGGCGGGGGGATCCCTGCCAGCTCCGCGGGGCGATGGGCTGGGGCCAGGGCATGAGAGCGATGCTGTGTCTTACCTGGGTGCCGATGGATCCTGCGCAAAGCCACAGCGAGTTCCTAACCACAAAGCTCAGGAAAGGTCCACAGCAGGTGAGCCTTGGCCTCCTGCCCTGGCTGGTGTCCATCTCCCTCGTCAAATCCCAGTTAATTCCCTGCATAAAGTTGCTTCACCTGAAACGTAAGTAGCCAGAGGATGGGGACAAGAGATTGAGTTGCACTTCAAGCACAGAGGTTGGTTGAAAACAAGCCCATCTAGTGTGTAATTTAGAGAGTAGAAAGGCTGGATTCAAAGCTTAAAGTATAAGAATCCACATGGCCACAGCTGCCTGGACTCATCTATCAGTACCTTCATGCATACAAACCTGTGTAGCTTAATTGACTTCAGCTGCTTACTGTTTATGGCTCGATTTTGCCCCAGAGCAGAGCACAAGGAACCTCAGACGAGCCAGGAGCTGGGCCCTTGATTTGCTCACTCAGCTCAGGTGCAGGATGAACATCAGGAGGTTTTTGGTGTAGCTGACAGTTTTAGAAATTGATTTTAAACTTTTTTTGCACGTGAACGTAAACCCTCCAAGCCTTACAGAAAAGGCCATCCCCTGCTGGGAGATACTCTGCAGCACGGGCTGCTTACTCTGCTCACATCTTGACAATATGGAAACCACAGTTTTACTATTTAAGCATGTTCTGGCAGAGTTCAGGAATTAACAGGAATTAACTTCTATTTGTTGCTCTCCCTCTCCCCTTCCCACTCAATTAACTGTGTTGCAATATAAATGCGTCCCCGCATAACATGACAAGTTTCAGAAACGATGTGCTGGTTCAGGGCAGTAGCTGACATGGTGCAATATCCCGTCCAGGACAGAGGCCAAAGGGATCTCCAGGTTACCCATCCCACTTCCAACAGCCCCTTGAGAGGCAAACCCTTCTTGTCAGTAAACGTGTCCCATTTCCCTCTCCGGAATCACAATGAATTGGAGCTTTGGCAAAGAAAGAATAAACAAGTACTGCTAGTTTTCTGCATATTTGATGTCCTAATTCTTAATGAGCTCTCGGCTCGTTACACACACTGCTGTGTGCTGGTCTGGTGTGGGGTGGGACTGGGACCCAAGAGCATCCTGCAGGGACTGATTCGGGACTGATTCCAGCCTTTTCCTAACGGCGCTACGAGAAATCCTCTCTGTGGAGACACAGTGCTGATGCCAGCCACGTATGCAGGGCAGCGACCCCGACTTTGACATTTATATAGAGTCTGCTTACTCATTTTCAGGTGCAAACGGCACGTGGACACGCTCACCCAACCAGGGAAGCGCCTCGTGCGGCCGCCGCATGCTGTTCTCCTCACATCTGTTCTCCTCACATCTGTTCTCCCCACATCTGTTCTCCCCACATCTCCCCACAAAGCTCGTTCGTTCCACCAGCGCCTCTGCACGGCTGAGATCACACGACTGGGCAACCAACTTTCTTTTTTTTTAAATTTTTTTCTCTTCTCCAGAAGCTCCAAGAGGTTGTGAAATCAGATGAGCAGCAAAACACGTTTTACACTGTCAAGAACGAGCACCCACAAAAATAGAAAACTGGCATGTTAAGATTAACCGGTTTGCTTTTAGCTCACCTGTCCTCAGAGCACCCTCCGTGCCAGCGAAGTGATGTACGATCCATAGGTGCTTGTATATAGTGCTGTTTTCAGGGGATATTCTCAAAGATGGGATTTCTACCCTAACACGTGCAGATGTAGCAGCCTGGTGAATACTGCAGAACACATCGATGAAGCCCTTTCAGGCTGTTATGAGTGATACCCTGAATAATTCAAGAGCAGACAGTGCATCACTGGCTTTGGCATCTTCTAACTGCTGCAGCTATTTTAGCATTTCCACAGCTAAGGAGCCAGCTGAACCACCACTTCAGCAGCGCTGGATTCGCGCCTTGCCTCGGCTGGTGATGCAGCACCAGCGTTTAAACGCGATGCTAAATGCACAGAAATCCTACATCAGAGGCAGCGAGGCGTGTTTCCCTGTCACGGGCTCGCAGAGGAGGGTGGAGGAAAAGCAGCAGATCCTGCAAGAATTCACAGCTCATACCTTCGCCAAAATTCGCAAGCAGGATGTTCAAGCAACATAAATACGCTGGGGGCACGAACGCTGCGGGGAATTATGTCAGATGGGGCCGCAGCGAACAGCTGCAGATGTAAACTCCTGACACCCTACCGCTGATTGGAAAGTGCAATAAATCATGACTTAGGAAGGGGAACAAAAAGAGTGGTTCATCTTTGGAACACTTTTTGTACTGTAAAGAAACGCTGGTTCTAGACACCAGAGGTAAAACTGCAAACAGCAGATTAGGCAGAACTTGGTTAATAATAACTTATTAGATTATTTTGAACCACTATTTTTTATCCATTTATTATGCTCTTCTCAAATGGACAGCTCAAATCAAACAATTCTATGAGTTACAAAAGGCACTGACTTCAACGAAAAATTGTATTTGGGCTTCACCACCACATCTTTCCTTCCCTGTGTCACAGTGACTCATATTAAGAAGGGAAATAGTGTGGGAAAACTGATTTTTTTTTTTTTTTTCAGGCAGAGAGACATTTAATTTTCTGCATTTGTGTAAACCAAAGCAAACTTGGGAATCTCTGGCATTTTCATGCTGAATGTCCCAATACCATCTCCTCAGATGGTCTGAAAGTCTTGGTTTAGAGTGGAACTACTCAGTTCATTTTAATTGCGGTTCACTGGGTAAATGTATTGAGGTTCCCCGGGTGGGAAGCCCTGCAGGGAGGGGAGAATGGCAGAGAAATATGGGCTGTCCTGGAAGGAATGTGGGAAAAATCACTTGCCTGAGTATTTGATGAGACATCGGGGACTTTGTGTAGCAGAAGTGATGCAGCCACTACAGCTGGGCTGAAAAAAAACAAAAATATTCTGGTTTTGTCCTCAATGACCTGAAAGTAAATATCTCAATAGGATCATCTTTTTTATTAGGAGGAGGGTAAAATTCCCAGACACAATGTCAGTTCTGGAGAAACTTTTTTTTTTTTTCATTCAACTGAAATGAAATGCAGGGAAAAAAGAGCATCCAAAGGAAATTATCTGTAGAATGAGCAGAGCATAAGAAGGGAGTTAAACTTCAGGGCTGGTGTTGTAGTGGATGAAATGTACAGCCTGGCCCACTCAGCGCTGAGCCTCATTTTCATATCAGAATCTCCTATACATTTTTCCAAAATATATGAATGCATTCAAAGGGAGAAGGACGTAGTGATGGAAACGGTATTTTGGGGCTGTAACGAGGAACAGCCAGAGCTGTGTGAACCTGCTCTGTCCCCTGTTCTCCAGAGCTGGAACAGGGCAAAAGTCATTTTGGCTTCGTTGGGTCCCCTAAGCTGGCATGGTGAGGTGTATTTTCCCCTATGAAATCTGTTAACGAGCACAAAAAGGCACCCGTATAATTAGCTTTTCTTTAGACCGTGTTCTGATTGTTTCAGATGTGAGGAATCTTCCCTTGCGCATTATTTGCTTTCACCTCATACAGCTCATATCCTACTCAACAAAGCTGATACATGAATGGCTTTGAATGGCTTTTTGAGCTGTTAACACTGAGAACAACTTAATTAGGCATGGTGAATTGCAAATGACCTTGTGGGGCTTGTAATGGCTCTGCAAAGCTCTTGCCACCCTGCAGTAGCCTTCTTTCACCTTTAATAGCCGTGAATATAAATTAATATGGAATAGCTATGTAATAATCTAAGTGCAGGCTGTGACTTGTTCCGTACAGTGAGGTGATTATGCCTTGGAATGTAAGACTTTTATGTAAATGTATGATTTAATTAAGAAATGTGGAAGTGGGAAAAAAAAAACAACCCAACAGATACACACACATACGAACACACAAAAAAACCCCCAAACACAAACCAAGAAAATAGTGCATCAGTATACGCACAGTTTCTACTCCAAACAAGGATGATTTATCAGCATGTTCTGGCCAGACACGTCTGTCTGTGGCCCGAGAAACCAAAAAACAAGGCACTGAAGAGCTGAAAACCTGTGTTTGGGGAGCAGAGGGAAGGAGGTTTAGGGGCAAGAACATAGAGAGAATCCCAGCACACCTGGGACTCCACAGCAATGACGATCCCTGGGACCAGGGTCTGCAAACCGTAACCAGAGGGATGGAAGAAGAACTTCCTCGAGTTATTTCAGAGGTCCCCAAACATTCGTTATCCCTGTTTTCATTAGATTCATACACTGTAAGTTTTAAGTGGGGGAAGAAAGGAGGAGGAATAAATTACACGACAAGACTGTGAAAATCTGCATTATGGAGCGGTCTGGAAGGTGGTGTGGAATAAACCTCCTATGCCAATATCACTCCTATCCGTGTGATGACGAATGCAGAAATGGAGGCTAAACTAAGGATTCAGGAGACATCACTGAAGCAAAAAAAATAAAAAATCAGGAAACATCATTTGAACAAGTCTCAGGCTAATATGCATAGGAGACAGCTACTTGGCAAGATAAAATCTGAAATTCTGCATTGCAACGTATGAAATAGTACTAGAATATAAATCTTAGCAAAACAATTAGTCTTGTTTCTAGTATGAAATCCAGTTTGCAGCATATTAACATTCCGACAAGCTCCATCTGCTTAAACTGTGCTTCCTTATAATTTAATTACACAAGGTATCTGTGCCTGAGTCATTAACAACATTATGAATAATGTGATTCATTAGCAGCGGCCTACATGTGCTGTTTGTTTCTTTTTTCCCTGAGATATATATATCAGTTACTTACAAAGATTTATGTTTTGACAATCTCCATCTGGGCTATTCTAATACAATTTTCCAGGATGTATGTACTCTATTTCAGCGAGTAAGGTGTGCTGCAATCTTTCTCTGAGGGCTGGGAACGGCGTTAGAAATGCTTAGACAGATGTGTAGTTCCATGGTGTTAGCAGAGTTGCATTTTCTCCAAATAAAAGTGCCTTTTTACAACTACAAACAATATCCTCTGTGTTTTTGTTGGTACTGCTTCAGCCAATATTTTGAATCGTTCTTTTTCCGAGTTGGGATTGGATCTTTCCAGACAGGCAGCAAAATAAATAAAGAAATAAATAGATAAATTTCTACATTAACAAAGAAATAAACAGCATTTTCGTGGACAAGCAGTATCAAAAAATAGGAAAAAAACAGAAACTTCCCCAAAATGTTTAATGCCAGACATCTGGATAAAACAAGTAGACAAGTTAATGGTTTCAAGAAAATTTTACATGGTTCGAAACATAATGTGTTCCAGTGGCATTAAGTTTGTATGGTAGGTTGTTTGTTTTTAGAGTTATCTCTTCAGATAATGTAATAATGTCAAGAGCTCATGGGCTTTTACAGGCGAGCAGGGATCACTGAACCGAATGTCAGAGAGGGACAATCGCTATCTAAAATCTTGTTCTCATACGTGTTTCCTAATCCATTCAATATTCTGTATATGCCCAACTTCATCCAAGAAAACAGGTTTAGTCACTGAAAATAAGAAAAAAGACGTTTTCCAGCAAGTGTCATTGGTTATTTGGACTGTTATACTCTCACCACTTCTCTTGAGGGCAGGATGCTGCAGTATGTGAAATTTTGATCTGAAATTATTTCATCAAGAAGAGTTTTACACAGGTAATCTGCTTTTCTTTCCCATTGCTGATTAGAGATACGATCACTGTCAGTTAATACATTTTCTAGTGCCATGACACACCGAACAGGGACTGACCTTCAGTTCCCTTCCAGATGGGTTTTTGGTCTTGCCCTGTAAGCCAGGGTGAAAAAGGAAGACAAACAGTATTATTTGATGAAGAAGATGCAAGAGGCGATGCTGCTGTAAGGGGTTTCAGACAGACACTTTGTCCTTTCTGGAAAAACCTACACGTGGGGATTGATGAGAAATTAAGGGGTGACAAACTTGGTCTGAATCATTGCAAATAATGCATGTGCTGTGTAAAGGCAACGCTTGTTTCTTGCTAAAATTTAGGTGGTTTTCTGGTTATTCTTTGAAATACTCTTTTTTTCTGGGGAAAAAAAAAAAAAGAGCAAGTAACTGAGCTTTCCAGGAGCTGTCGCGTGATGGAGAGCGATGACTTGAACCCACAACCTCTCAATTACTCAAAGTCTGCTCAATTACTTACTACTGATCAGACGGTATTGTTGCATTTACCTGATGAACACAACATCTGTACAGACATTCTTCCGAGAACATTTCATGTGTACGTGCTTTGAGAAGCAATGGAGAGAATGCAATAAATATGGTAACTAGCAGGTGATGAGGAATCCGATGAAAATAAATTCAGTACGGCTATGAGGACTAAATGAATGTCTCAGTACATATATAAATCTTCTGCTCTTATATTAAGTCCTGCAAAGATTTATTAAATTTTGTGTGGCTTAAGAAATACAAAAGAACGGTAATAATAAGAGAGAGGAGATTGCATATAATTCACATTTTAATAATGGTCAAATGGGTTGATTATATCTTTTCTGATATGATGAATATTACAGAATATTACATAAACTACTGTTTGTGGAAAATTTATGCAACTCGAAGATGCTCAGATGGTACAACCTTAAACAATAAAAATAAATCATTTTGTAGCTTTAAATATCTTTGGCATCAAGGTTTCTACATTAAAAGCATTATTTTTATCGGAATCACTTTTGTTTGTGTGTGTGTAACATTAATTTATTCAGATGTATTTTTATGAACAGCGTAAAGTTTTGATTTCTTCCCACACAGTGTAAACGCGACTCTGTCACGTTTATTCCCACAGTGCCTATGCGGGTTTGGGACGAGATGTGACAATGAGCATCTGACCACAGATATGCGTGGTAAGGATTTCTGTCCAAGCAGCCAGTGCCATGCAGAAAACATCCGAATAAATCACCTATAAGCAGGCAGAAAAGGGAAACAACAACATCAATAACCAGCCACGGTCAGTGCAGGTGTAAGGTAATGAGCGTACAAATGATGGTGAAAATATGTGGACAAATAATGGTTAGATCTTGTGTTTTGCTTGGAAACATCTCCCGGTGTCCTACAGTAGAGCAAGATGGGATGAACTCTCAAACGACACCGTTCAACACTGTAGCCAACTTTGTGCACTAGAGCTGCAAAAAACTAATTCTGAAAAGATAATATAGAACTGTGAGGGAAAATGACTAATTAAAATATGCTACCAAATTGAAGGAGGGCAGCTACCAAATGGATTTTCCTGTGGCCAAAGTGTTTTCTTTGAAAAAATTGGGAAGGCCCAAATTCTGCCCTCAGACATAAAGTACATGGACACATAAAAACCAAATGAACAAACAAAAAAAAGTAAAAAAAAAAAAAAAAAATTGGACTAGATGACCTTTGCAGGTCCCTTCCAACCCAAACTGTTCTATGATTGCTTCAGCTGGTCCCTTCCTAGTAAAAAAGAAAATGTACTGGATGACTATGGGACCTCTTGATAAGGAAGAAGAAACGTGTTGATTGAAGGATGGTGAAGCAGCTGGGAAGTGAAATGATGGGGTTTTGATTCGCCTTTGCATTTAAAATACAATGCAAAATTTCATTATCCAAGGGCACTTGTCATGGAAGCTTAGAATGAGACCTTCACAGAGACTGAAGTCTCTGAGGAACTTATGAAAAAAGCATAAGATATTCAAGAGCTGTGAGGCCTCAGGAGTAAAAATTCTGAGGGTTTGAAAGAAGTAAATTGTAGAATAATAGGGATAATAGGAAATAAAGTTGGATTTCTTTGCTCTGTTGAGATATGATACACATGAGGACTACAATGCTAACTTCTTTAAAGACGTATAAAATAAGCTATGGATATCTGTGTATTACTTCAATATCACTGAATGCATATTGCAGAATTATCCCTGTCCAGCACAGATAACTCTACACACACTTGTTGTTTAAACATTTGAGAAAAGTGTTTTTCTCCGTAAGATTTGAAGGTCGTTCATGTTCCTTTCTTCCTCAGAAAAGCATGAAAAATACAAAATCCAAGAGTAGGTCTCCTTCTCTGCAATACTGGTAGATGTTTTTTCCAAATATGATTTCTAGATTTGAGTATATTTAAAGTGTGATTTTGGCAATTTGTGTATCTGAACAATAAAGTACCTCCAGTCACATCTGTTAATTTAATCAACACATGACACGTTTGCAGAATTTGACTTATTTTCTCTGAATTTACGATGAACTTGGAGACAGTTGAAGCTCCATTGACTATTTCGCCAGTTGGCCTAATCCAGGAGAGAAGGCACAGACCTCGTTAGAAAAGCTACTGAAGTTTGTGGGCTTGGCCAAGAAAAATGCTTTGGAGGAGGCGATTTGGCTTATTGCAAAACCATCTAAAAATTTTACGGAATGACGAGGATCACAGCAGTGGTGTCAGGGACTTGAAGGGCAGTCGTGCTTTGGTACTTTCCAAAAGGCTGGAGGTGGTTGGTCTGGAGCCTCCTCACCTCCAGGAGAGGCAGCAGGAAGGCTCAGCTCCCGCGACGGTACAAACTGTGCTTGCTCTGTATTGAATAAGTTTATAGAAGGGATTTTGGAATGAAGCGCTAAGCATCAGGACACTGAACTCGATGCAGGAGTTCAAGGGACACCTGTGCCCTTTGTATTAACGCTAACTCTGAATGAAACGCAGGGGAGATGTAATTCCATTGTGCTGTTAGTGCTTATCCCATATGAGCCTCAGAAGCTGCTTTTGCTCCATTGTTCTATGCTTTGGCATAATTGAGTTTTCTAATTGTCAATATTAATGTTTTCCTGTCCTCTCTGGCCTCTTCCATCCCAATGGACATTAGCTGGGGCTCGGCATGACAGCCAAATATATTAGTTACGTGGTTTCTCCTGCCTACCTGCTCGATTAAAATCTGTTGATTAAAAGTCTTTATCTTAATAGAGCTGGAAAACGTGGTTGTTCTCTCCCTTCCTTATGGGAGGAAGGATGTTTACAGAATGCACTGTCAGAAACACCAGCTTTCCATGGCTCGTCTGGCAGTCAAAAACCACAAGCCTTTTGTAAATGTTTGCCCGTGAGAACGAGTTAAAGGATTTGTGGCACAAACTAGTTGCTTTATTTCATAATGAGAAATTAAGAGAAAGTGGTGGACGGGAGCATCGGGGCAGCGGTGGGGAGGAGGCACCTGTGCATCACACAAGCCAGCGCTTTGGTCTTTTTTTGCTGCTATGAAAGTCTTTAAAGTGATCGTGGTGTCTTCAGCAAGGCTGGGAGTGACAGCTGGCGGGGAGGAAAAAGCAGCTTCCAGCTTTCCACGTGTTTGCAGTGGTGGAGTCACCATCCCTGGAGGGGCTTAGAAGATGTGGAGATGAGGCGCTTAGGGACATGGGTTAGTGCCAGAGTTAAGTTATGGTTGGAGTCGATAATCTTAAGGGTCTCTTCCAACCAAAAGGATTCTAGGATTCAATGGCTCTGACCCGTGGAGGTGTGTCACCCACCCACACCGCCGGGAACGACTGACACCAGGCCCTTCAGCTGACACCTGAACATGCTGGTGACATGGATTACATTCCAAAGAAGTCTCCCCATGCCCAGGATTTCCCCCAGGCATGCAAACGGATGAAGGAGGAACTGCAAACCCCACGAGCATCACGACCCCGACCCACTCGCTGCTCTGGTTCCTGAAGCCTTTGGAAGAACCGGTGGAAGAACCAGGTCTGGTCCAGCCCAGGAACAAGCAGCATCACTGCCTGGAAGGATGTGACAGCTTTGCTACACCACCAACCACCAACAAAGGTTCATTATATCCCATAGACAGACAGAGGAGAAACCTGGTCATAATAAAACTCTTCTACTACGATAAGAAGATATTTTAGCCTGAGGCTCCTACTTGGTTTCTTTCCACTTCATCAAATAATGCAAAAAAAAAAAAAAAATCCATCAGTATTAATTATTTAAAAATCAAATGTGGAGTGGATTTTTTTTTTCATGGTCATTTTCAAGTTTATATTTCTCTATACAAGATTTTGGCAAGTGATGCTGGTTAAATGTTATTCTTGTAATGAAAGTTTGTCCATTAAAATGAAGCTCTGATCAGCAGCTATTTTTCTCCGAGGCAGACGGTAACCTCAGGAAGATTCATCCCGGCCTAATGCACAGAAACACTGCAGGAGCCGAGCAGAGTATTCCAACTGTAATGCTGAGAATTTTCTCATTTATTATCTGCAATGCATTTTTTTCTACTGTTATTACTGCTGATTGCAAAGATTTTTAATGCCTTCTTTGTAATCAGCACTCTTTCCTCCTTATTTATTCATTACTGCCACAGCCCTTATTTGTGATCTCAAAATTGTTCCCATGGTGACAAATAGGTAATGTCACAAAAACTTGATTGTAACATCACGGCATGGACAGGGCAGGAACTCTGGCTAAGTGCAAATGGAGTAGCTGCTGTTTGCCCACAAATATCCTAATAATCAGTAACGAAGTCAAAGGAAATGTAGGCAATTCAATAAGTACCTTGAATAATGAACTGTAAATTTTAAGCTTCCAAATGTGGCAAATGCCCAAACGTGGCAATGCTTTCTCTTCATGTGGAAAAAATGATGGTACGTGACATGTGCTGTGATTCTGGTGCAAAAATATTATTGAGAGGCTGCTAGATACAAAGATTTCCACCTAGACCTGTATCCTGTATTTCTTGTTTGTGGGTACACGAGCCAAGGCCATTATCTCCTGGGCTGCTGAAGCTTTAGCAGGTAATTGTTTAGTGGAGTTGTACTTCATAGCATCAAAACACAACTGACTTCTTCCTTTATTACCACTCATTTATCGACCACGGGTGTCCCCGGCGCTCTCCAGACACAAATGAGACCGAGCCCTCTCGAGCAGGTTCAGGCTCCACCTGGGTGGACCTCCCTGCCTTGCAGTTACAAATCTTTCTACATGACTGAAATGGAAACTACAAGGCGAGCTCAAGCTAATTAAAAAACATTGACCTGCTTGAAAAATCCTGTGGATGAAAATGGTAAAATTTTAAATGAATATTGATTTTATGGTGTGTATTTTTTTTTTCTTTGTCACAGGAAAAGCAGTAAAAGAAGAGGATTTTTAAATAGCTTTATGAGTGCATAGGCAAAGGAACTATTTTTATGAAATAACAAAAAAAAAAACCCAACCAAAACCCCTAATGCAGGAATGCAGCATCTGGACACAGTTATATCCTCAGTCTTCTGCATGGAACCCTTCTGATCTAATAGGTGCTTAATTACCCCATAGAGTATTCCCAAATCATTTGTCCTAACCAGAGAGAAATTACTTTTTGCCAAGAGAGGCTGGACCAGATGACCCTTGTGGCCTCTTCCAACCTGGTATTCTATGCTATGCTATGCTATGCTATGCTATGCTATGCTATGCTATGCTATGCTATGCTATGCTATGCTATTCTATTCTATTCCATTCCATTCCATTCCATTCCATTCCATTCCATTCTCAGAAATCTTATAGATGTCTATTTCTTAATTTAACATTCCTGATTGCTCAGTGTAACTTGCCATTTTTTCGGGAATTCTTCCTTTCACAGTGGGAACTCCAGCATCCTCCTTGTGAGCCACGATTTCCCCTCAGCAGCAACATCCATGTAAATCTGTATTAATTTCCACAATAGGAATGAAAGTTCTAAAATTTTATACCGGTACAACTTTCCCTAATATCTTGTTTTGTAGGAGGTGCCTTGTGTTTATGAAGCATCGGATAAAGTTTGTAAATATCAAATCCAATGAGTTCTGCATAATGAAGCGCTACAAATGGGACCTGAAGGCATTGCCTCCAGTGTTCTTCATGTTACATGCAGGAAAGCCCAAAGAGAGCATCTGTGCAAACACGAGGAGCACAGCAACAGCGATGCACTTTTCCCGTATGATGGACGTGGTCACGCTGTGCTGAATTCCTCTGAAAGAAGCTGGAGAAGGAAATGCTGGCCCTGCTTCAGGGAGCAGAGTTACCCTCACAAAGACCATGTAAAATGCATGAAATTACGGTTCTTCAGAAACAGCCTTTCCACCATGTGCACATCTGTAACATCACACTGCTGGCGTTAGATTTCTTTGTCCTTTATTCCACACTGTCAATCAACTGGTGGAAAATTTAATGGCGGCCAATTAATTACCCTTTTGGAAGGGATTTTCCGTCTGAAGCTGTGTTCCCCTTTGGAGTCGTGCTTCTCAGGCTGCTGGGGCTGCCTCTGCTTCGGCTCCTTCCCTCTGCCCACTGCCCCGGAGCAAAAACTCGTCTTTCCTGTCCCACTAACTGAGGCCACCGCTATCTGCAGATGATGATAAGAGGCTGGTCCTGATTCCGTCACAGCTGACCTTGCTACTGCCCCACTTCCCCACTTCTCAAACTCCTCTGCTTGCCCTTTTTCAGAAGAGCTCAGCTGGGCTTTGGCAGGCGACAAACTGGAAGTCAAACAAAACGCAAAACCAGTGACAGCTGAAGCCACGACCGGTGCTGCACAAACCCATCTGCTGGAAACTTTGATGCCACCACACACAGCGATCACTCAGAGGAGACCTTCTTTCCACATCTATGCTGCACCTGGGTTCCTTTCTTTAATCTGCTTATTAAAATAATGCCTTGGAGGACCAACTGGCGTATGTACCCACCAGCTTAAGGCAGCTGGTGCTAGTTCTGAGTACACAATACACAAATGAGCCAAGTCCGGTATTGTCCAGGTTTTGTTTTATGTCCAGTTTCCGAATCCCTTAACATTGCCTCTGACTGCAGGAAATAATTGACCAGCTGTTCTCCCAGCAGATGCAACAGTATAGGCTGCAACAGCCACAACAAAACTATTGAGGAATATAAAAGATGGCAGTCAGCACAGAGAAATCATTAAACCCCTTCCTTGCTCTTGTGACTTGCAGCCCAGTGTTCATATCAAATTATTAAGAGCGCTGGTGGTAGCAGCACTGTTGGTTCTAGAGGCTCTGTGAGCACCGACGCAGATTATAACCCGAAAACTGTTTCACAAACAGGTAGGTTGGAAAAACAGGAACAAGAAATTCAGGATTCATCCACATCATCATACCCACATCAGTTTGTCCACAATGTGCATATGGGGATGAGTCAGTGAAGGAAGACACCACCTAATGAGTAAGTCCTGAACACCGAGAGGTGCTTGTCATCCCATGAGTTTATTTTCTTCAAGCTTTTCATTTTTGTATTGTTTCTAAAATGTTCACTTTCATAGAGGAAATAAAATGTGCAAAACTAAAACTTGGAATTACTTACTGCTACTTTCGCATAAAGCAGTTTTAAAACACAGCAGAGCTTTGGTTCATGGCCAGGGAGTTTTTTAGGAGTGCTGCTTGTCTCTAAATGGCAAACCTGACCCCCTTCTAGATGGGTGGCACCGCAAACACGAGTCCTTGCCTCAGGTTCTGCCCTAATATGTTGTGAGGAGCCCACCCGAGAGCAGGAGCTGGGGTTCTGCTCCTGCAGGCAGCGCCGGGCAGGGAAGCGATAGCAGGAGTCTTGGAAAGGACTTGGAAAGACCTCCTGCCCCCCCATGCTTTGTTCTTCAAATCCAGGAGATCAAAGGAAAGCAAACACATCTTTGTCTGATCTTGATGCTTCTGTAACTCTATCAGCTTCTGCCAAGTCCCTTAAGACTCTTGTTTGCCATGGAAATTAGAGGTCTAAATATATCTCTGAGGAGCAGGGCTTCGTCTTGTTGTTCTGTGGGAAGGATTCTGCTCATCACCATCGCTTTCCCCAAAACTGTTTTGCTGCCTCAGCTGTGCAGTCCCCAGGGTGAGAATCCTGCTTGGGGAGGATGGGGCTGCTCTGAAACAACTGCAGAGCAGATGGTCCTTGTGTGCGATTCATCCCCTATATAAGATAAATAAGATGTATAAGATAGATGGAAGGGCATTTTTTTTTCTTTAGAGGCATCTTTCTTGTTGAGTGTAGCGTGGAATTACTTTCAAACTACGGTCCTTGAATAAAGTCCAGTGATACGAATCCCACTATTCGCTTTCAAAAAAATTAGGATAAATGAATACTTACACCCTGGCCTTTCCGGAGCTGCAGAGGGATCCAGGCCCCCATCAGGTTTTGAGGAAATAGGACGTATGATAGCTACAGAGGGTTTCTGTGATAACCAGGACACCCTGTGCAGAGGCACAGTCCCACCTGCACCACACAAAGCCCTTGGAGGTAAACGAGCATGAATGGGCCTGAGCACCAAAGGGGAGGTGAACGTTGTCCCTTCTCATTTGTCCAGGATCTGCCACCACCAGCGACCTCCTCACATGCACGGGAACATCAGAGAAGCCCTTGCAATCTCCCAGAGAGAAACAGTTTCACACAATCCCAAACTGGTTGGGGTTGCAGGGACCTCTGGAGATCCCCCAGTGCAACCCCCCTGCTCACACAGGGTCACAGAGCAGATCACACAGGATCCCAGGCGGGTTTGAATGTCTCAGAGAAGGAGACTCCACAACCTCTCTGGGCAGCCTGGGCCAGGCTCTGGCACCTCCCAGCACACAAGTTTCTCCTCATGTTCACATGGACCCTCCTGTGTTTCAGTCTGTGCCCGTTCCCCTCACCCTGGCCTTGGGCACCACTGAACAGAGTCTGGTCCATCCCTGACACCCACCCTGAGATATTGATCCCATTGATCAGATCCCTCTCAGCTTCTCTGCTCCAGCAAAACAGCCCCAGCTCTCTCTCTCTCTTTCCTCACAAGATGCTCCAGACCCCTAGAAGAGGATGCGGTTTGATGTACCCAAAGCATCTGCTGCACGCTGTTGAAAGTCACCCCGGAGATTGTGTCGTGGGAAGCGGGGAAACAAATGTACGACACGAACCTGCGGACTCATTTGCTTTGTTCCAGGCAGTGATCTGAACAAAATCCTGCAGTGTCCCGGGAGGCCCCCAGGCTCTCTTTGCCAGCTGTCTTCAGTGGGGTTGGCAGCTCCATTACCACGTCCTGACGGGCAGCCCCGCTAACTCGCTCGGGGGAATCGGCTGCAGCAGCTACGCCAAAATCAGTTGCTCTGCAGAATTCTCTCGAAGCAGCTGCCCGTGTCGCGCTGTGCGGACACTCCTGGCTGGAACAAATCTGCTTCGCTGTGAGCAATTAGTGTGTTTGCTACCTGAACGGAGAACTGCCAGGGGTCCTGCCCCAGAGAGCTGCACCCCAGAGCCACGCACTGGCACCCTATGAGCTCTGTGCAATGCTGGCAGGGATATAGGATTACATATGTCACCCTATACTGAATTTACATGAACGGTCAAGCAAGTAAAAACACACCTATCTATTACTATTGAGACAAATAGTACGGTATTTCTGCAGGGTGTCCACACATCACGTGCCCAGTACAGGTATATTTATAGCAAAAGGAAAGTTATTCCTGCACTGAAGTGCTTTCAAGCCCAATAGATATGACAGACGCTGGGAAAAAAAAAGAATTATTACACTCATTTTTCCCTTTTAGAGCCGAGGACTAAATAGACTAAATAACATGCCAGGCAGTCAGCAACAAAGCACAAATCCTTCTGTCATTTACAGGCCCAAAATGGGACGCTGCCACGATCGTCCTTTGAAACCCGTCCATTCACAGGCTGCGAATCGCTGTTTATTCCGAGCACACGGTTTTGCCCGATATTTCTTCATCCGAGACGCTGGAAAGCAGACCCCGGAAAGTGCCCAGTCAGCGCTTCGGTAATGAAGGTCACTTCTTTTGCTGACTCCTGTTAAAGGGTCCCTGGGTACCGTTTCGGCTACAGGCAGTTCAGTGAGCAGACACACTTTTCTTTCTCCCCTTTCACTCGGTTTCTTTTTTTTTCTTTTTTCTCCTTTTTGCAGCGTTTCATAGTCCAAAGCACCTGATTAATTCAGTACTCTCTGCATAGCTCTCCGGCAGCTGTATGATTAGCCTCTGAACATATTTTAAGCTGATATATGCTGAACTGCTGTGGTCTACCATAAATTATTTTATTACTATGAGAAGCAACTACCCATTTAATAAGGATGGCCTCCATTAATTCTACAATCTCACAATGCCCCAACATTTTTTGCAGGGAAAAAAAAAATAAATGTACCTCTACACCTTGGAATTTCAATAATCGAATTACTTTTGCTTTCTCCACCCTTACCTTTGTGTAGACCCTGCTTCCCTGTGACAAAAGACACATGATATGCTTTATCTCATACAACATCTCAGCCCTGCTCCTGTCATCGTGTGTCAGGCAAACAGATTTCAGCCCAGAGAAGTGAGTTATCAGCCATTAAACAGGGAAAAACACAAGTACTGACCCATCAGCAGATGGTTCAAGAAAGAAGATGCTCCTTCACATCACAGTGGCCAACTCTCATGGTCAACTACTGGTGCGGAGCCCGGCGAATCACTCACGTTTCTAGGCTGAAAGAAAAGCACACGGTAAGGAATGTGAAAATCCTCAGAAGTCCTGAAAAACAATGCACCTTAAATCCCATTAGTACAGCAAGAAAACCTTGAGAGAGCTGATGATTCAGCTGAAACCCAGCTCTGGATTGCAGCACCTCCCAGGAGAGGTCTCTCTTGCTGAGAGACCATAAGGAGAGACAAGAAAAGAACACAGCTTACAACAAAGCTTTCAAATGAGGATGAATGTGTTTATCAGTGGTCAGCGATGAACCTTTGATGTGCCTTGGAGGAGCAGAGATCTCATGCATAAAACATAATCGCTGTACAGGGACCCGATCTGGAGTTGTCACTAATGTGATGCGTTTTGCATTTGCATCAAGGCAGGACAAACCTGCTAGTGCTTATTCCAAAATACAAAAATAATCCTGCATCTCGTTTCTGGGACTCTGCTCACAATCTCCCTCATGCAAAAACCATTTGAATGGAGTAAATAAAGTGATTCGAGAAAGATATAAAGTATTCATAAAGTGCATGTAGAAAAATAAAGAGTAAAGATATGACAGATTTCATATCTGGGAGAGGTACAGTTTTAGATTTTAAAAAGGCTTATGCATAATTTGTAACGCATTAGTGTTAGTGCCAGACCTAAGTCACATTTGCATTGTGCTGGGCTCTGTACATTCACAGGTGAAGGCAGAGACAACCTGAGAAGCTTATGTTATAAAAAGCTAAATAATACAAATAGATAAAGCAAACCCCGGCAATGTTCCAGAATTAATCTGCAAATTCAAACTCTATCATCCAAAAACAGTCTTTCCACAGCTTGAGGGTTCTTTTGGGTGCTTTTGAGCCTGGTTGTCTTTCTTGATCTTTTCTTTTGAGACCTGGATGTATCATTGCTTCAGTGTCAACCCAACGCAGTAGTCCACCACCCAGCCAGCACAGATGCTTGATCATCACCGTCCTCGATGATTTTTTCTCTCTCTTTTAGACAGTGGGCTTTAAGAAAAACAACTCCCAAGCTCTTGAGTTTTGTCAACACACTGGCTGGTCGGGGGTGTCATTTTGGATGAGCTGTGGCTGCAGAGTCGTCTCTGCACCCCTCTGGGCGGCTGCTGGTGTGGCCACTACCATGGCCGATCGATGGCGCCTCTGCTTTGCTGTCTTCCTGCCTTCACTCTCTTCTCATGGACAGGTTTTTTTGTCCTAAACAATGCTTCACCAGCCCTCCAGCTGGCAACCGGGAACAGGAAAAGATCAGGGAGCTGATCTTCAATCTTCCTCAATGATTTCACATAGCACTTTGCACTTGAAGCCTCCATGGGATCCAATATTCCCAAGTGTTTGACCCAACAGTCGACTCGCAAGAGCGCTAAGATATTACAGGTTATTATCACTATTCTTGCAAGTAAATACTGTGCACACACTCCAGATCTGCAGTGGCGTTCCAGCTCCCTTCCAGATGCAACTGGAATTTGCCCTTTTGATCTTTCTCTTGCAGGTAGAGTCAACTTGGCCATGGTCTCATGACACCTGGGTCACTACCATGGCTGAGTATCTTGTGTTAATGCTCCTCTAATTTAGTAACATTGAGGCAAGAGTTTAAATAAAGAGTATTTGTCTACTGGAACTGTCAAAGGCTCTCAGTGAATCACATACTGTTATCTGTGACAATCTTCTCATGTTGTTGATATTTAGGTAATTTTTTTTTTTTAATTGAGAAGAGTATTTCGAAAGTGCGGGCAGTGAGACAGATTTCTTGGTTCCTGTAGATTTATGAAGGAAGGAGAGGGATGGAAATGTGATGGGGCAGAATTAACAGCAGATGGAGGAGGAAGAGGGAGGACACACGTGTTGTTCTGTTGTTCTTTTGCTTTTTCTGAATGTTTTTATTGCCTCTTTTTATGAATAATAAGTGAAGAGTAGTTAGAAATAAATAAAATAAAAAGCAGATACTGCCATAACAGGTGTGCTTAGATGTTGCAAAATGTGAGAAAGAAGCAAGACAGAGGCACATCCATCAAGAAATTAAAGCTGTTTACAACGAAAAAGGTAAAATCCTGGTATTGTCTTAAGCTTGTCTAAGGCTCAGTTTGATGTGCAGTTACCTGCAGCCCAGGAGAATGCAGCCATCAGAATGAGAGTTGCTGTTGAAAATCTTTAGCTTTTCTGCAAGTAGGTTCCCTCTCCCTTTAATAAAAATCATCTATTTTTTCTGCAGATAGCGCCACTCTGCTTTAGGTGAATATGCAGCAAAGGATGCTCTCCAAAAGAACTACAGTAAGGTGGTTTTTTAAAAAAAATTAACTTACTCATAATGGAACTGAACTGAGTGAAAGAAAAATGGCCCACACTTCCCTGTTTCTCTAAGAAAGTTGTCAGTCCTACTAAAATATATCCTTCAGCCCTTCGAGAAAGGTCTGTGCCCTTTCCAATAAAATGGTAATTTTAAAGTGCTGACACTTGTGCTTACTTCGGGATTATTCCCCTAAAAATACTGTTTGAGCAGTTTAAAATGTTCCACCAGAATCTCATATTTCACAAAACGATATTTACAATATAGTGATTTCTTTGCGCTTGGAAGAATTACTCTTGATTTATTCTGATTGATTCTGATTCTGCTTTACATCTCACAATGTTCGAAATTGGTCTTTATTATTGGTAATTCTCCTGACAGCGTTGAGCTGATTCTTATTGCTGTTAACAGCCCAATGTGTAACACGCTAATGGTCCACAGCTTTGCCTTAGGAAGGCCAACTAACGAACCGGTTGTTTATGGCTGGTAATGATTGATTTGTCAGTGATTACATTGCTTAATTCAACAGCAGCATGAATCAAAGATGACACTTCTTTCTTTTTAGGCTGTCACTTCGGCTTTAGTGCTCTTCACGGTAATGGGTGTTGAAGGGTGTTTATTGTCATGGCCTTTCTCCACGTTCCCTTCTTACAGCGCTGCCATAAACTATTTTTTAGTGCATGTGGCTATGAACACAAACAGCTGATGATTGAATTGTGCAGAGAAGGAAAAGACCCCAGATACTAACCTTGCCGTGACATCCAGCTTAGACACAGCGCTACTCGTTCTTGGAGCTCAGCTCAGTCGGGTTCAACACGATGCTCTGTGTCAGCTGAGCCCCAGTATCTGTCCTTATGGGTGGTGCATCTTGGCAGCACCAAATGGACTAATCCAACCTCCCTTGGGCTGCAGCGGAGGGTTAAACAAGCCGAATTCCTCCCTGGTGAAAGGCACAGCTCCCGAGGCTCCGCTGATGTGCGCTGGTCCATTCAGCCTCAAAAGTTCCGTCGGGCTTCTTAGCAGCCGGTTATGTCAAAGTTGCTTTACACAGCTTGGGCAGTGTGAAGGGACCATAACAGACGGATAAACTATGGGTTTATGCAGTTTTAGTCACTTAAAGGATTGTTTAAATACTCATGGAGGTGTAAAGGGATCCCAGTGGAGCATCAGGTGAGGGAGCCTAAAACATTTTTACATTAGCCTGTTCCTGAGTATTAATCCATGAAAGGTGGGGAGTTCTGGCACACTCCTCCCCAGCTACAGCCACCTCCCGGAGACCAAACCCCTTCCTACAGCTGCCCCTGCACACTCAGGAACGGAGAGGGCAGTGGAATGGCCCTGCCTGCAAAGTACGGCTGCAGCGCAGGCAGCGTTGTGCACAAGGGTGTGCAACAGCTGGTGTTCATGCATGCAGCGTTGTGCACAAGGGTGTGCAATAGCTGGTGTTCATGCATGCAGCGTTGTGCACAAGGGTGTGCAACAGCTGGTGTTCATGCATGCAGCGTTGTGCACAAGGGTGTGCAATAGCTGGTGTTCATGCATGCAGCACTGTGAACAAGATACGTGCAATAGCTGGTGTTAATGCATGCAGCGTTGTGCAGAAGGGTGTGCAACAGGTGGTGCTAATGCATGCAGCATTGTGCACAAGGGTGTGCAATAGCTGGTGTTCATGCATGCAGCGTTGTGCACAAGGGTGTGCAACAGCTGGTGTTCATGGATGCAGCGTTGTGCACAAGGGTGTGCAACAGCTGGTGTTCATGGATGCAGCGTTGTGCACAAGGGTGTGCAACAGCTGGTGTTCATGGATGCAGCGTTGTGCACAAGGGTGTGCAACAGCTGGTGTTCATGGATGCAGCGTTGTGCACAAGGGTGTGCAACAGCTGGTGTTCATGGATGCAGCGTTGTGCACAAGGGTGTGCAACAGCTGGTGTTCATGGATGCAGCGTTGTGCACAAGGGTGTGCAACAGCTGGTGTTCATGGATGCAGCGTTGTGCACAAGGGTGTGCAACAGGTGGTGTTCATGCATGCAGCATTGTGCACAAGATATATGCAATACGTTGTGTTAATGCATGCAGCATTGTGCACAAGATATGTGCAATAGCTGGTGCTCATGCATGCAGTGTTGTGCACAACGGATGTGCAGGATTTCCATCCTCACGTTGCTCCAGTTGCTGAGCTGCAGACTGAGCTGATTTCCATAAGAAACTGAGGTTAATAAAGACGCTTTTCTGTTAGTTCTTCATTTACAAGCATCTGGACTCATGGAAGAATATGGATGTATGAAGAGTGACAGCGATGCAACCTTCACCCCCTCCCAAATCTTCTTTCCAGAAGCATCTCCCCATGCACGATGCTGCTACATGGGGACTGTGCTGCAGAGCATCCTCCACCCCTCACCGCAAGGATTTCCAGGAGCGTTCTGCATTGCCAGACCTGTTCACGTCTCCCATCAGCCCCACAGAGGGGATGTAAAAGATTCAAACAAGACAGACTGGAAAACTTTGCTTCACTACTTTCGAAGGGCTTTGCCTTCTGGACAGTATTACCTAAGTCTTGTGACCAAATGACATTAATTTTCCTCCACATGACTGTAGGCAAAGTGAAATGGCTTATTCCCCTCTTTGACACACAAAAAAAGCACCATTTATCTCTGATGCAGGTATATAAAAGACATTGCCGCCTACACATCATCAAAACCTGATGTTCAAGCGCTTCTGGAATTTTTTTTTTTTTTTTGCCGAAGTCTACAAAAAAGCTTTTTTTCCAGTACTATACAAGCCCAGATATACAGCTGGAAGTTCACTTCACCAAAATAGAAACCACAATAGTACCATTTTGGTGAGCCAGGTTCACTGATTCTGTTCTCTTTTGATTGTAGACATTTAATTGCAAGATGACTAACAGCACAGTAAAAAAGGCAGATTCTTCATTCCCAGGGTAGCATAACCACGTGTTCTTCAAATACACAAAAATGACAGGAAAAAGAAAAAATCCTTCAGCTGCTATTACTTCACAGACCAATTTAACCGAATGTTCATGAATTAACCAGGACAGAAGTGCTTTGGAGACAGCCTGCTTGTGGAAAAAAACAATTTCTTTCAGGCTTTTTTTTTCCAAAAATCCTCTTGTGCCTCTTTCACAAACTTCTAGATTTGATGCCACATAGAATATTTGCCAAAAAAAGTTATTTTTTAAAACAAACTTTTGGCAATGATAGCACATGGACCAGTGCTAACTGTCTGCTATTATGACTTCGCTAATGAAATCACTATTTCCTGAACAAATAGAAATCGAGGAGTGAAATATTACATTTGCCCACCTGTTGCTTTGTTCTTGTTTCAGCAACACACGCCTCAGAACACAACGTTAGTCATTTCCAAGCCTCAGAGGCATCTGATGAGCCCACGCTTCTCTCTGACCTGCTTCCCAAAGGAATGTAACTGTGGACAAAACAAAAGCTCGGGTTATTCTTAAACCTGGAGACATACCAGTCAGTCTGGGGAATATATATATATATATATATACACACATATCCCTTTGTTTTAAAGTGGAATGAGATAGCTTACAGGTCTGTGTATAGTAAATATATATATATATACACACACACACACACATATCCCTTTGTTTTAAAGAGGAATGAGATAGCTTACAGGTCTGTGCACATATATTTGTAAATCAAAATGTTATTTAAAAAAATGTGCAATTACAGTGGAACTGCTGGAATTACTTGATACAAACTGAAATGCTGTGATCAAACCACAGATCAGTGATTTTTTTCTTTCCTCAACATGATTCAGAGAACCGCTGTAGGAACCCAATTTCAGATGCTTATTAGAAGGTATGAGAAGGGAGGAAGGCAGCAAACCGCTTGGGCAGCTGTGGGTTTTATCTCAGTCCACACGCGGGTTTGGGCAGGAGAGGGTTCAGGTGCATCTTCCTGAGCTGTGAGCGCAGGGGGACTATGTGCGGGCTGGGAACGCCGGAGAAAAAATCATCCCAGACGTGTGCAGTGGCAAAGTCCCATCTTGTTTTCTGCTCCACTTTACTGCACAGTGACATTGCCTGCAGCGGCTCTTACAATTCCCCGCTGCTCTCACCCCCACCCAAACCCACACTATGTACTACAGCTGCGTTTTGCAGCGAAGTGAATAAATCACCCGGCTACACGCGGCGGTACCAAAATAAAAAGGGTTTTCAAGGCCAGCCCTGATCTGAGACTTTTCAAAGTTAGAATCCTGTCCTGGATTAATTTGAATTTCTTATGGCTGCGTTTGTACCAACTTTAGTCTGAGGCAGCAGTAAAACACCGTGCCAAATTTTATCCATTTTAGCTTCAGAGAATCCCACCCAACCTACTTACAGCAAATCCCACGTTTCTGTTTATGCTTCAAAGGCAAAGGGGGAAGACAGGAGTGTGATGGAAGTGGATGGAGTGAGGATGGATGAGAGCAGAAACGAAACCAGTGAGGAAACAAACCAGAGTGTTGGAGATGCATCAACCAGAAGGACCAGTAAAGAGCATCTGGGGAACTAAAGAGAGAGACGAGAGGCAGGAAACCAGCAGGAAGACAACCCAGGGAGAGCTTAACCAGGAGCAGAGCTGAGCTGTTCTGGCAGCAACAGCACAGCGCAGTATCCAAGGCATGAAATTAGTCCAGGCAAGAATATATGACAAACCTAAAGGAGAGAGCCGAGGGGACTGTAGGATCTGCCCTGCTGCTTTTTTAAAGGAGAATAAGACATACGAATGAAGCCCCGATCACATGGTGATGGTAGATGTGATCCATGATACGTTTCATTATTGTCAGGGACCTGGGAGCACTAAAACACCTTAATGGCCCCGATCAGCCACCACCATAGAGTTGTCAAATCATTCTGGTTTGAAAAGACCCTTAAGATCATTAAGACCAACCATAGCTTAACTCTGGCACTGCCCCATGTCCTGAGAACCTCATCTCCATCTGTCCAACCCTCCAGGGATGGTGACTCCAGCACTGCCCTGGGCAGCCTGTTCCAATGCCCCACAGCCCTTTGGGGAAGAAATTTCCCCTAATATCCAATCTGATCTTCCCTTGGTGCAACTTGAGGCCATTTCCTCTCGTCTGGGAGCCGCTCTCATCACCCCTGTTGGACCTGGGGTTTGAAACCGCCAGTTTCTAATTGCTCTGGTGGGGGCATCACTTCTTTTTGCCTTCCTGCCAAGCTAACACAAGCTATGAGCCTGGACACAAGAAAACAGTGGAAAATACAACACAAACCACCCCTCCTGGAGCTAAGTACCAAAACCAGACCTCTCTCAAAAATCCCAGCAGGTGTCATATACTTCTGTCATCCACAATCAAATACACATAGCATTTACCTTGGATCTGAGGACAGCTGGGGGTTTTAAACCTTCTGGCTACACGTCTCTTCATCCTTCCAGTTAAATCTCCTCTAATTTGCCGTCCAGGATTCTCTAAAATACATCTTCTAGCTACACCAGCCACTGTTCACGCAGTGGAAATCTCTGAGCGCTGCGGGAGGCCAAGACCGATGAGCACGAGCAGACTGTGCTGAGAAACATCCTCATAGGCAATGATTACATAGAATGTCCTGAGCTGGAAGGGACCACAAGGATCACCGAGTCCGAAAGACGGCTTTGCATCAGAGCAGCTCTGCAGAGCTGGTTTCTATTGAGCTGAAGTGGTCTCTGCTCCCTGCATCTGGAATCTTGCCTGGGTGGAAACTTCACCTCGGTGAGCAACAACACAAAATGGTGAAATGGGGATAAACATCCGCGGCGATTCATTTCACCCTCTCCTCCGCCAGCAGAACCTGCGGAAAGACCGCAAGGCAGAAGTCCTGACACAGAAAATGCGTAAAGGCCAAGGAAGGTGGGCAAGCTTGCTGCCATGTAAAGCACCAGACTCGGGGTTAAAACATCACCAGTTCGAATCCACGGCTCTCTGTGTCACTGCACCAGCCCATTTGCTCATACAGGTGACATTTGCTGTTAATCTGAAGGCTCCACCTTCACCAAGAGTGTGCCTGAGGGAAGCTTAGGTACTGGACAACGAGTAAAAATCCAGAGTGATGCCTCAATTGTGAAAATTCTGTGGAATTTTTCCTACCATCAGAGGGGGAGGGACAAAATTTAAGAGTAGCCTTATAGAGTCGTTAAAAAGGACAGTATTGGGCTATTAAAATACAAATTACTGCTAAATCCCAAGAAAAAAGGGATAAAGCCAGGTACACTAGAACTAGATCTAACCAGCAATATTTAATTAAAACTCATATGTAAGGTTTCAATGGCCATTAGCAACAACTTGAATTCAGTCTGTCATTCACGAGCTTTCATCCATGTATCCTTGTGCATGCGCAGAGGTACATGTATGTAAAAAGTTACTGAATGTGCTACATGCATTTAGTAAAGAGTAAGAACACAAGGATGTTAAATAATTCTGATCCATTGGATTAGCTCGAAAAAACCTGCATTTGTATCGTTCCATGTAAAGAAGATCAGTGTGGGGAGAGAGGGGTGGGAACAGATTCGATGCACAGTTGAAGTGATGCTCAGAGGGGAATTATTCGGATGACAAGCTCTGGGATCAGGACACTCAAGGATGGCTGTGTGGTGGTGATGGTGACAAGAACAGCCCCCTGAGGATGCTCTGAACTGCTGCATGATGGAAGCACCAGCAGCATCAACATCTCAGCTTCCTGCCTTGCTGACATTAATTTTAGATAGCTTCATCTTTCCAGAGCTACGCACTCGTGTTCTTAACAAAAGCCCCATTGTGTTTTATCTTTTCAATCTATTAAGTCAGTCTCAAAGCTGTTATCACGTTCACGCCCCCGTGGGCCCGGCTGGAGGTGGCGCTGAGAACTCAGCAGGATGGTGCTGGTGGCGGCAGAATGAGCTGGGGCTGGGCAAAGGGAGGAGGTGGGACCATGGGACCTGTTCTTGGAGCACGGGCCACCAACTCCACAAAACCAGGGCCACGGCATCCCAACACAGCGCCTAAAATTAGGGGATGCTTTTCATTTGATCCATCCAAGTCTCCACATTTTTCACGTGCAAAGGAGAGAAAAATCATCTGTTTCATCATCTTTATCTCAAAACCACATCTATGAAGCATTTAAACCCCGTAGCAAGTGCTTGAGCCTTTCTACCTCCAAGAAATTGTGACCAGTTTCCCACCTAAAGCTGGGTTTGAACTCTGCCCAGCAGATGAACGTTGAGGCCATGGACTGGGCAAACAGCAGAAAGTAACCAGAGCACGGATGATGGGTGAGCACTGGCCATTCTGCACCTTCAAAGGGTCCTCGGTGGAAGAAAAGGGGACCGTGGCCTTAAACGCTGTGCCACAATGCAAGAGGAGCAGACAAAACCCCTTAATTCTGCCCCTTGCTGCCTGAGTGACCCTGCACCCTTCGCCAATGGCTTTTCAAACAGCTCCTGGGCAGTACCCGTGCACACATATAGTCAAAGACGCCTAGTAACATAGTCCGTCCTTTGCAAAAATAGCATTTCCCTTATTTTCCATTACTTACAAGGAGCTCAAACCAGCTATTCTGCTTCAAGTCCAAGCCCTGAGTCCCCAGATAACCGCTGCTTTGTTTCCAAAGCCCTGCACTCCGGCTGGGAGAGTTACAGCCCCGAGCTGCTTCCGCACAAAATCCCAGCACGGAAAGCGTTAGAACTCCAAGTCCTATTGATTTTGCCAAGCGACTCGAAACAACAATTAACCTTTCTAACTGCGCGTCTTTCTTTAAAATGCACCTAGGTTGCTTTTCAAAGTTTGCTTTTAAAAATTAATGAATCAACGCAATTTCACGTCTATTGACCAATTTAAAATGTCAAGGTTGTAGTAGGAGAGAACACTAAAGAGATGCAAATCTCTTATGCAGCCACTGTTTTGTTGGCCACTTGACTCTGAGCACTCAGCTCTCAGCTTCGGTTCCTGTCTTTTAAAGTTTTATCTCCTTTAATTCTCTTTAGCAAACAGAGTAGATATAATCCACATTTATAACACCTTGGAAAACATCCTGGTCTTATTTATTAACACGTGTACTTATGTGCATTTCCAGTTACAGAGACAAAAGTGTGTCACACACAGCATTTATTATTTAAACAAGGGCTCAGCACTTTGCTTTTATTCAGAGCTATAAGTGCAGCTACTTAGGGCTGAGCTCTACAAGCTCCTCAGCAAACTCAAAGTCCTACCAGGATTCAGTCCTTACTTAGATCTTCATCTTGAACCAGGTTTTTATTCCCTAACCGCTCATTAACAGCGTACCAGAGAGTTCTTGCACCTTTTCTTCTTCAGTGTCTACAAGACAGGCATTTTAGAGAGAGAAGATAAAACACTGCTCACCTCAAAGACGCTGCAATATCCGAGCGTTAGAGAAAAAAAAGAACCAACACGGTATATTCACGTCATTTTTAACTGTTTTTTTTTTTTCCCCCATAACAAGAGGTACTTTGTATCTACAGGAGACCCTTCTGCTGATGCTGCCAAGCAGCTGGAGTAATTATCTGCTGATTAACATGGGGCAACTAATCGGTTGGGTTTTTAACCACCTGGGCAGAATGGCACAACTGAAATACCTACATTACTCAAGGTTAGAAGCATCTACCCATGTTGATTTGATGCCGACAAATAGCCATGCTTTAAGACTTCACATTAGCTAAATTACTGTTCACTTCAGTGGTAGTTCGCTTAATTGAAAGTACAGAAACTACCGCTTCGGTGGTAGTTTGCTCAATAGAAAGTACAGGCTGAAATTCTCAATAAACTGCAGAGCCCTGAGTCTCAGGACTGCTGCACTGTGTTTGTGTTGGCTCCTGGTTCAAGTTGGCAAAGGCAAAAAAGAAAAAAAAAAAAAAAAAAAAAAAAATAAAATCTAATAAAAAAAAAAAAAAAAAAAAAAAAAAAAGCCTCCAAACTCCTCTCTTTATCATAAAAAACAATATCCAGTTTAGTGGTGGTGAAATCGACGCTTCAAATATCTATATTCTTTGAACTGAAGTTAAATAAAATAATCATCATTATCCAGTAAAATTATCAATAAGCTGGTGAAATGATCTCCAGAAATTCAGGGGGATGCAGATCAAGACCATGCAGTTCCCAATAGGATTTTGTGAGGTAAAGAGCCTCAAGCCAGACTCTCTCCGTGAGTCTCCACGTCTTTCTCAGGTTCTCAGGACATGGGGCAGTGCAAGGGGTGGTGGAATGGTTGGACTCCATGACCTTAAAGGTTTTTTTCCAAGCAAAACGATTTTGTGATTCTATGCAATGGAAAATCCCCATGCCAGGTCACACACTGCAAGGCTCACTGGGAAGGAACTGAGCATCTTCAGTGAGCAAACACCCCTTAGACACACAGGGAACCCCACACAAAAAAAGCATTTTCTTCTTCCAAAGGCATAATACATTACCCACACGTAAGCGGCTTTTCTTGGAGAACAGGAAATCTCCTAAGAGAGGACCTGCCAAACTTCAGCTCCCATCTTGAAGGCATGTGATTGTTAGCTTATTGCAAATTAAATTTCCCCTCAATACAAGCAGCACTTTTATTTTATTAGAGACTAAATGAAATATTTTCCTCAAGGCTCACTCTCATGCCCCAGAAATAACAGAGGGAACACTGTGCTTTTACCTGAGGGTCTCTGTGAGCTGAGCAAGGTCCAGCCCCCACACATCGCTCTGTTTCCTAAAGGAACAGCTGGCTGCCTTAAAATAGAAGGAAACTTAAAAATTAAGCTTCACAATGGGGAAAAACGTCTGCGTGCATCTTAATAACAGGCTGAAGTGGCCTATAATTAGCTCATACTAAGCACTGATGAAGGAAAAAATCTTAAAGGAAGACTGAATTTTAAATGAATGAAGGTGATAGGAATGATCTGCAGTTGTTCTATAGATTAGTTTGCTGACTGCTTTTTTTTTTTTCTTGGAGGGCCTTTTAATTATGCATAGAAATCTCATCAAATACAGATGAAGAAGGTCAGAACAATTAGTACAAAACAAACACTTCAGCATAATGCACCATAATGATTATTTTCGCAACAATCAGTTTGCAAGCTCCAAGAACGTTTGATGCATTTTAAACTAAGTCATTATCAGATTTTCCAACTAATCATAACAACAATTCAGCAGATCACCAAGCTAAGCTCTCTGTGTACGGCCATATTCTTTAAACTGGCTGTTCCTGGGGCGTCGAATTTGCTTCACACACCATCCTCATCAAAGGAGCTGCCACTTGGCACAAAACACGCTCAGAAAGGAGCTCTATGAGGATAAAGTAAACCTGTACTAATGTATAGATTTAGTTTACTGCTTCTGTCATTCTACAATCTTTATGAGGCACATCTCAAGTCCAAAAACTTAATATTTTCATGGTTTTTTTGTGTTGTAGGTGTTCACATAAATGAGGTTCTGATCCTGGAGGATCTTCTGTGTTTCTGTGCCCTTGTTCTCATGACTTTCACAAAAGGTATTTCAAATATCTGAGAATAACAATGGAAAATGTCTCTGTGATTCAAAGCGAACTGGTATTTATACATTATTAGCCTTACAGGAATGACCTTTTCGTATAGCGATGTTAAGAGCGAGATTGTGCCTTTAGGGTCTACTCCAGAGCAGACTGGGAGTTAATGGGAGCCTGTCCATCAGCTGCAAGGGATTGCGTTAGGCCCCTGTGTGTTGAAAAGGAGAGATGGAGGATGAAGACAGGGGACAGGAAGGAAGGAGAACAAGGACACATATGGATGGTCCCCATGACATCCCAGCAGCCATCGGAAGACCTGACAATGCAGGCCAGCGGCCAAGGCAACGGCTCATGAGCTCCATGGATGTTCGGAAACTTGCAGTTGCCCACATGTACATCCCAGTCACCTACTTGTGAACTGCCTCCTTTTTGTAGTTTGTACAGTCTTGGAAGAGTTTGGAATTAGTTTCTTGTTGATTCATGCTACATTAATAGCAAGTCACCACAGGAACTATAAATAATTTTTCAAATGGATGCTGTAGGCCTCCTTGATTAAGTCCATAGTTAAATTTTGGGAATAAGCTTATGCTCCTGCTTATAACTGGCTCATTAGCCTTTATCTCACTTTTCATTAACTGTGCACAAACCAAAACACCATGGTGACGGTTTTCTTAACCGAAAAGAACAAAGCAGCTGCCCACTCCTCTGCACAGCGCTCGAGAGGGGCCCAGCCGCAAATCCTTCCCCAGTGCTTCAGCTGGAAGGACAGCATCTTTTTGGCATATTCCTAATAAAATATATGACATTCACTGTAACAGTTCCTGCACTTCTGAAAATCTGGATTGTCCCTGCAGCTTTCTGTTCTTCCTTCTGTGTTCCTCGTGCACATTCCCTCCCGGACTCCAACTTCTATGTCAGCTTGCTGCCCCTCACCGGGGCATCTCCTGGAATACAGAGCAAATCACAAATAAACCCTTCTGCTTGGCACCCACTCAACGTACAGCCTCCAGCTTGGAAGACCTCTGTCCCTTTTCCCAAGGCACAGCTCAAAGAATCTACAGCTGAATCACAAATTCCACCAACAGGCATCAAAGAGACATTCGCGTCTCCCTGAGGAACGTGCGGCTCCATCAAAGCCCAGGAGAAGCCTTGGCAAGCGCCTCCCTTTCCACTTGTACTCTCAGAAATGCAGAGTAACACAGAGGATTTCTGATCTGCAGTGCATGCAGCATCTAGTCAACAGTAAATAATTTAAGAGCTCCTTTAATGTTCTTTGCTATCAAGAAGACTCTGTGTAGAACCAGCCTGGAGGGTGACACAGCAGCTCCCAAACCAGCCCACCCGTGTGGAGACCAAGTCATTCCCCAAGTGTGGACACTCTGCATGTTTCACAAGTGGTCTCTCCTCTTGCTCCAATTTCCTTCTGACCCAGAACTGACCGGTGAAATTTAATTGTTGGAAGTTTAGTCACCAATGTTAACCCTGCCCGGATGACCTGACACGACCAGCCATGTAACAAACAGATTTTTGTTGATACAAATAGTACTTTAAACACAATCCACAGCTATAGAGGTTGATAACGATTCTGACCTTGCTGAGAACTCATTACTTCTTCCCCTAAAACATTTGGTGGCAGTAAATCTCACACTGCCAACATCTGGCAGCTAGGAAAAATATGGGTTTTTAGAGGGGTTTACTGGATTTCCTGTCTTCATTATGTCTGAACCAGCCATATTCTCCTGACTTTACACATAAACATCCATGGAAACGGCATATCCCTAATTACCGACAAATCTCCCCTGCTTCCAAATTTGAGTATTAGTACAGCCCTTCAAGCTTAGAGACTGAACAATCTGCCTGTTCCTCTACAAACTTATGTTTTAAAAGTCGATCATGTTTATATATAAACCACACACATATACATGTATATATACACAAGTATATATACATTGAAGATTATGTGTATATATAAAACTGAATCAAGACAAGAACTCTGTGCTGACATGCCCATGACATGAACATCCACCAGCAGCTACAGCTGCCAATGCAAACCTGCGCTCGCTGCTTCCGAAGGCACATTTTACAGACAAGCTTACCAGGCTGATGCCTGTATCATGTTCTTTTCTTACATTCTTGGCATGTTTTTTTTTTCTCCTGATCTCAGCCATCTCATTGCTCCGGTTGTTATTTTTGAAATAGGATAACGAGAACGCTGAAAGGAAAGGTGAGCAGAGGACACCATCAACTGCTGAACTGTGCGATGAGGAGGTGATCAATCCAGGTTTGGTCCACTTAATTTTCAGCCAACATAACGAGTACATTCGTTTTGCTGTTCTTTTAAGCTTTGTTGTCAAGGATACAACAATATCCTCTATGTCAGAAGATGAATATGTTATGAAGAACTACTTTTCATTGGCATTTACTCAATCAAACTTGACATGAAGGCAGCATCTGTCCAATAATTTTTTACTTAAAGTCATTATTTATAATATCCAGCTCAACAACAAAACCCATAAATCTTTCTAAAAGCCAGCTGGAGTGACATTGAATGCTACTCATTTTTTGTCTGAGAAATGACAGAACGAAGGGCCCTGTAGTGGTCACGCACTGATATATCCTCTTATGACCGAGGTGAAGGGTTCAAACGCAGCATGGACAACAAGGGAGAGACCATAAATGTGGCTACTGAAGCTCCAAGTGAAGAGACTGGATGGACATGCAGCCCAACCACTCTTGTTCCATCAGCTACATCCTACAATGAGGTACATTACACAGTGTACCTCCACCAAAAATACTAACTATTCACTCCCTGCTCTCTTTTGAAGCCCAAATTGGCACCTAAGAAGAGGGTTTATGGCAAATACGTGGCTCTGGCTCCCATGGGTGATGGCACAGGGAAGCTGATACACCGTCAACACTTTTTTCCACAAAACCACATTTTTAAAGGCAGGAATGATTGAGATCCTTTCACTCTTAAGCAGTTCAGAAAAGCACTCACAGTAGAATATATCAAAACTATATCTCACTAGCCAAACCTGATTGTTTTCTTCAATAGACTTATCAAAGCAGATTCAAGGAATCTGTATTATATCTGGAGTGAAGTGGCAGTTACTGTCGCAGAGAAATTCTACCTTGAAAACTAATTAAATACGCTTAGATAGAAGAACTTTCATGTGGGTTGGAAATTAATTGAAAGGCAGCATACAAAAGGTAATGATGAATATTAATGTGCTGGGTTGGTGGCAATATCTAATAGGGTGAGATTTTTATCTACTGTGGACAGGGAAATATTACAGAAAGACGTTGAAACCCATGTGATTTCAATTAAGAAAAAATCAGGTTAATACACAGGCTCGGAAGGAAACATGCTCAACAGAAGCGTGAACTTTTAAAGTGGGTAGGGGTATACTGACCGTGAGCAGCAGGACGCGGCGGGAGGCGTTTGGGGTGAGCCCTGACCACCCCCAGCTCCGCTCGCTCCTTCGTCCATGGCCAAGTGCTGCCCACGCTGCTGGAAATGGAGCTGCTGCCAGGTTCAGGGGTGGGTCCTGGGTGCCCATGGGCTCTGTGACCACCCGGCAACCTGGAGGCAAGCAAATGCTTCATTATGCATCACGTAAATGATTTATATATGTATATAAATACATACTCTTCACGATAGAACTGATAGTCAATTATTTTCCCTTCTTCAGAAGACATTAAACACAAGACTGAAGCCACTGCTGTTTCTCTCAAGGGTTTTTCTCAGTTGCTTGGCTCCATATAGTCACATGGACATACACAAGTTTTCATTAAATAAACTCCAGGATGTTTAAAACTTATGGAATGAGAAGAAGTTCCATTTTCCTATTTTGCATTAAAAGCATATAGATCAGCACAGAAACCTCCATCCCTCAAAGATAACTATTGCAAAACACTTGAAATCCTACCCTGGTGGCATCGATTGCACTGGAAGGGCAGTTTATTTTTAAGAGCAGCCACAGGTAATGGCAGTTGCAGGTAGAAATTCATTTTGAAGAATGTGGGCAATTCCCTACCTCCGAATCAGTAGGTGGAGAACATGCCTGACCTTGCCATAGTGTCTGTCATGGTACGGACCATCTCTGGGGAGATGCTTGGACTGGTCATGGAAAGGATGGCTGAAGGAGCACAACCTCTTCCATCCAGAAATGTTCTCAGATCAACTGTGCCACGCTTAGACTGCATGAACAAAAAAATGGCCAAGTGCTGCTCTTAAAGTATGTGTTCACATATATATTTGGGAGAAAGACTGTTTTTCACTTACTACAAACACTGCTGGAATAACTGAACTGTTCTCAAAGTTCTTCTCCTCTAAGTCAAGCACACACGTTATGGGAAGGTACAAACCCCACTATTTATGGCCAGAGGTATCCGTAGCAGAGCCAGCCCAGAGACCCTTGTGTTCAGTTCGAAGTTTTTCCAGCAAATCAGAAAAGCAGTTTTGAGAATAATTAAAAGACGAGAGCAGACTCTTTGGCAGAAGATGAGGGAAATAAAACAGGGCCACAAGACTCATCAATTCTCCAAACCTCCTTCGAGCCAAGATTTGTAAAGCGAAGTCATTCAGCAGTTCAGAAACCTCAAGTGGGGAATAATAACTTAGCGTCTTTTGGGTTATGCTGGTACTACTACAGCTGAACAGTAGAAACTTATTCCAATGGTGTGAATCATGTTCAGTGGTCACTTATTCACGGTGAAAAATATAAGCTAGCCCATGGTCGAATACAGAAGGTCAGGCAGCTGGTGGAAGCTTAGAAATAATTTTCTAGAGCTGCCTGAAAACAAAAATATCATTTCTCAGGAAAAACAAAAAGGCAAAAAAACCTACCACTTGTTTTTGTCTGAACCCAAAGGCGAGCTGGGTTTCCTGGAACTCCTCATCCAGCGTGGACGAAGTCCTGGCTGAGAGGTGGAAACGCGGCCGCACGTTCCCTGAATAGGCTGGGTAAATATTCGGGCGGTGGTGATGGAGGAACAAGAGCCCCCGTCAGCTCCGCGGTGCCGGCTCCAAGCTGCTTTGCTGCCCAGAGCTTTTGGCTGGACTGTGCACTTGAAAACCTGGCACTTCGCATCCCTCCGTTTGCTAATTACCCCCGCGATGGCGCTCCAGCCGGCTCTGGCACACCGCTGCCATTTAACGTCGTTCAATATTGACAGACGGATCGCTGTCTCCTGTTACTCGGCAAAAGCTGGGAGCGCGATGCTAAGCTGATTAAAAGAAAGGGGATCACCAGCTAAATCCATTTCTTCCTGATTTCTAAATGTGGGAATACATTCTCATTGCTTAAGGGATATATTTCTGTAAAAGGTCTGGCTCCTGAACTAGCAGTACAAACACTCCCTGGATGCTCTTGCAAGGAGCAGACTTTCTTATTCTGTTCAAAGAGTTTCCCCCATCCTTACCCTGGTGTGTAAAAAGACATTTTTTTGTCTCACATTGCAAAAGAATCAATTTTGTTCTTTCATTGGAAAAAGAAAAAAAATAGATAAAACCTGATACTTAAAAGGAAAACAGTTTAGCACCTCAAGGTCTAAACTTAGAGTAAACCATGTTGCCCAAACCGTTGTCTTTGCCCAGACCAGCTACTGGTCTGAAGAGACAAAAGGGAAACACAGGAGCTGAGAAATGAAGAGGCTGTTTGAGCCTTGCCCAGCAGGTACAGGGCAAAGCCAAGTGCAGCAGCCAGGGCTTCTGCCTCTAAAGTGCCATGTTCCCCAGGCCAGATCAAAAGAGGGTTTAATCTGGGGCTTTAGAAGCCTTTATTTTTACACCTCGGGAAAACGCTAATTAATTGTGGGGTTGCGAACCTGAAAGTGCCACTGAAAAGACATCGCGACGTCAGAACGGGAGATACAAAAGGAAAAATTGGGAACTATTAATTCTCTTTGCTTCCCTTTTCCTATTCACACGTCAATATTATGCCTGCAGCTGATCACAAGATTCTGCTGAAATCAGATGTATTTTGAGTGTAAATACATCTGCGGAGCCACAAGTGCTGAGACTGGCAGGCGCCGGTGCATCAAACGCCTTTTCACAGGCATCAGTACGTTCCTAATGGTTTGCATGTCGCTCCACTATTAATTGACCCAATCAAAATTATCAAACAGAAATTTGCACTCTTTTTTTTAAACTACAAGCTTACGGCGTGCAGGTAAATGAAGATGGAAAATAAGTCAAGAGAAAGCAAAATTAACATCACTCTTCTAAGAGCGTACAGGCATGAATATGTATGGAATGTTACAGATTTGACTGATGAATGACCCGTAACTCATCAGAAGTAACAGTTTACACTGAGTAATGGAGGTTCATCTTTCAGGATGAAACATTAGTCACTTAAATGCCTTCCACAACGCACTGCAAAAAAAACCCCAAACCTTTTGGCTATTTACTTCAGTACTGTTTTCTTCATATGAATTTCAAAAAAAAATTGTTCCTGGTTTAAATATGGTGCCACATTTGTCAAAATAAATACTCAAACCCCTATTTCTTTGCATCATCTTTGGCTTTGCTGTCATTGCTTGGTCGGTTATTTGTTCATGGGGAGGGAAGGGAACCCACTCCCCAGGAGAGATACTAGAAACATTAGAAACATTAGAAATACTAGAAATACTAGAAATACTGGAAAAACTATAAATATTAGAAATATTAGAAATAAAGCAGCTCTGCTCATGGAAGTGGAGCTGAAGAATGAGCTCAGCAGAAGGAGGTGGGATCTTGCTAAGACCAAGTTAATACTGTGGGTGACATCGCTCTGGTTGGTCAGATGCTCTGGGTGCTTCTGGACCCACAAAGGATGAATGAACAAGGATATTTCCCATCACGTTATAGACATTGAAGAAGTTTGAGGCTTCTTCACCCATATTCAGCCACATGTGTATTTTGTCTTTCTGCAGCGGCTCAGTCACTGCAATGAAACCAGAAATGGATCGTGTAGTCGGCAGGAGAGACGGTTCCCCCCGACTTCCTCGTCATTGGTAATTAGTCAAACCCAGACTTGTTTTTTTCTGATCAAGAAGTATATAGGAATCTTGTCCATGCAAAATGAAATACGACTATTTTTTTGTGTTTGCTCTGGAAAGCGATGACTCTGTCCCACAAAGCTTTCCTAAGCAATTCAAATTTTGACATTTTCGTTATAATGTTTATCTTTCTCTTTCTATTTGCCCATTAACTTGACATAAAGGCATCCACGTCACCATATCTACCTGTTATCCACCATTCTCAGGGCTTCAAAGGCAAAATCCTGCTTCTCTTGAGTTGTCAGAGGAGAAGGAAAACAGGCCAAGAGTTGAGGTGTCTCCTGCCTTCCCATGCTCCATAATTCCAAGCTTCTCATCAATCCTTCCCTTCCAAGCTATTACGACTAGGTTAAAAGATTAAAAAAAAAAGGCCGTGTTTTTGCTACCACTCATTAAGTAAAATTGATTTTGCAACAGTAATTTTGCTAAGGAATTCACCTAAAATTGAAGAACATGCCATTTGAGGTCAGCTTTTCTACCCAGGTATACAAAGCGGCCTTGGAAAACCAACCACATAACGGTTTATTCTGCATTGTATTGTGTTTGCTATTTGATGGTCTGGTAACACTTTAATAGTCTTGAATAAGCATTTAATTTAGATTTAATAGGGCAGTTTCTCTGTTGTAATTAAATATCAATTGATTGTTAAAATAGCACTTGCTAGATTTAATATATAAGAGATAAACCTGGTTTGCTATATAATTACTCAGAACACAACAACAAAAGTGCAATTAAGCTTCTAGAACACAGAACTTGTAAAAAAGTTTATCAAGCTGGTGGACATGAGTGGAATTAAATACAAATTATTTTTAAAATTGTGTTTAATAATGATCCTAGGAGCTATTAATTAGTTTGGTTAACTATTGATGATTTTGACCTTTGATGTAGAGATTCCTTTGAGATGGAAATCAAACAATGAAAGTGACTGTTCCCACTAGGAGTGCATGGTATCAAGAGACGGTTTTCTTCAAACAGGTATAGAAAAAATGTCAGGTGTCTAATGTAAGTTTAATGGGTTTTTTTCTGCATTAATAGTTAGTTTTTATCATATCTGCACTTCAAAAGTTCAGCCTTTTAAATATTTAACTTCACTGTAAGTTACAAATAGGTAATTAATCCCCATTCTATTTTTCTTTTATTTACTTTCGCCATTACTCCCGCAGATATTTTTTCATAGGGTCAGCCACTTAAAAACGGAACAACCAAAAAAATGCAGGCAGGGCAATGGTTTTGACTGTTTAACCACAAAGAGCCATCCATGTGCAGAGCATCAGTCCTACATCGCAATCAGCCTCCACACAACTAGCTGGAGAAAAAATAAAAATTATGCAAGCGTCTTAGAAAAATTCATCTCAAAGCACGTTTACATGGCTGGCATGGCTCTGAAATTCCATTACATATGTAAGGCCCCTTGCTACTAAATTAAGATATTTTCTCATTATGAGATACCAGCAAGAATCTCTTTGCAATTATGCCGCCCACACGCGTCTTGCAATATGCCCATAAAGCAGTGACCGGGCCCGCGACACGCTTTCCTCCCCTCAACATATGCTGCACAGTAAAAACCAAACAATAACGTAGCAGAACACTGATAAATTGTGTTCCGCCCAGGGTCCCTGGCACTGACAGCCCAGCCCACTGCCCACCAGGCATCTGCAATCATTTGTCTTCCATTCGAGTTTAAGGAGGCAACGTGTTGTGTTTTGTTTTTTTTTCAATAACTTGCCATTTAAAATAAAGCAGCTGCAATGAAAATAGAATTATTAATGCTGATAGCAGCAAAGTTTTTGGGGTGCTGGTGCGTCGTGCAAAGGGTGGCAGGAGCAGGAAGGAAACAGAGAGGGATGCTCAGGCCAATGCGGTGGGCAAACAGAGGACGTGACTGGTGGCTCCTGTCACACAGCGCCTTCGGGTGCTGGGACTTTGTGAAGAGGGCTGCGGCTTCATTTTAATTCACATTTTTTCCGCCGAGCATGAGAGAAGCGCAGGTTAAAAAATAACTCCAGTGCCAGGACCGCTGAGCAGCAGTGAGTGCAGAGGAACAACCTCTTCCATCACGCTGGTTGCTTTGGTCCAGATCACACTCTCAGACGAGCCCGGGCAGAAATGAAGCGGAACATGATAAGTTTTCTGGCGGCCGCCATACCCATAGCAGAGAGCTCTAGTTTTATTTATGTTTTCAAGGCGTAACGAGCCCACATTTCCAGCAGACGGGAGCCAGCTCGGAGGACGCGGATCGGAGCAGGATTACCAGCAGGCTGGCTTTTATTAGAGCTCGAAAAGCCGGTGAGCAGGGAAGCAAATCCTACTGCCGAAGAGACAACAGCACATTTCAGACCATGGTGGAGATAATGGAGCAAATTCATCACCAATCGAGCTCTGCCGGCACCGGCAGCTCTTGCTCCTCTGTGCCCACCTGTTCCCAGGGGAAAGTCGCCTCCAGGAGCATTTGGATGGCGGGGACATCCGAGAGGAATCGAGTGCAGCAGAAAGCATGGTAGATGTTGGTAAATGGGAGGGCTGGCTGCAGGCCGGCAATGCAGCGCCCGGCTGCCTGATTTACAGCACGGTTCAGCCTGTGCGTGCCCGTCCGTGCACATCCACCCCTGCATCTCCACCTGCTGGCCAGGCCCAAACCATCAACCATCTCAGAGATTCACCATCATCTGAGGAATTCAGCTCATCAGGCATTGAGGAAACGGCCTCAAGTTGTGCCAGGGGAGGTTGAGGTTGGATCTGGGAACAATTTCTTCCCCAAAGGGCTGTGGGGCATTGGAACAGGCTGCCCAGGGCAGTGCTGGAGTCACCATCCCTGGAGGGTTGGACAGACAGATGAGGTTCTCAGGACATGGGGCAGTGCCAGGGGTGGGTTATGGTTGGACTCAATGATCCTGAGGGGCTTTTCCAAAAAAAATGATTCTATGATTCTATCAACCACTTCAGTACTGCTAACCAACCATCACTAAAGCAAGATTTATAGAGATCGCTTTTATTTGGCCAAAATACCCAGGAGTAAAGAGGCAGGTTTTGGATCTCCTGCTACAAAGACAGATACATTTATTTCCTATTTGTCCAAACAAGCCCCCAAAGCCCCGTTCTTTAGCACTCACTCTCTTAGGGCACAGAGCAGCTCTCGCTAGAGACTTGTGCAGCTCCAGCCATGGTGAAGCTCCCAACTGGTTAAAGCCTCTGAACTCTGCCCTCACGTAAACACTAAATAACAACGTGAAAATCTTCATTAAGGACAAAAATGTCCTATAATTGCTCAATATATATTGAGACAGAACTGAGAAATGTCCCTCTTCATGTCTGGAGAGAAAAATCTGACAATTCATTCCTAAAACTCAAGAAGGTAAACCACTAAATAACACCGGGACAGCTGCTGTGGCAGGCAACTCGTTCTGCTTACACTAACGAGCTTTTTGTCCTAAATCACTTCCCAGTCTCAACTATGCGATGTAAAAGCTGAAATGAAACAAAGCACTTACCTGGTGTTACTTTTAGCACAGCACCAACGATATGCTTGGTCGTTTATATTTGATTTTTAAGTCTTATTTGCATATCTTATTTCTGCTCAAAATGCTTCTGGAAAATTAGCACTGGCCCTCTGTAACTCACAGGGTGCAATTTTCCAATATGCAAATCTTACTTTCACATAGCTCAAAAAAAGCAAAGCTTAAAGGCTTTGCAGCTGAAAACCAAACGGATCCAGCTCTCTGGAGAGTTAATGCAAAATCTCCCATTGACTTTTATAGGCATTAGAGCAGACCCTCGGCTGACTTTACAATCTACAAAGGGAAAATAATTGAGATTTCCAGAAAATTGGCTCAGCGTTAGTTTAACAATATAATGTTTCTGCTCGGAAACAGTAGACTTTGCATGGTTTTCTCCCAATCCAAAGATAAAACTGTTCCCATAAAAAATACTTTGTTAAAACGCTTTTTGGAGAAGGTCCCATCCTTGAAAGGTGCATTTGCTGAGGATATCTCAGAAGTGACTTTTGCATTTGAGATCACCTCATTTCCAACGGAGTGGTAATTGCTCATCTCATTACTTTCTAAGTAGGCAGTAACGTATTTTCTTTCTCCTTATTTTCCTCCTGCCAAGAGCCTTCCCACTCCTGCCTTTACAGTTACTTTTCGCCCACCCCAAACTTTTATTATAGAAAGGAAGTAATTAAAACCCAAACATTTCTAGCATTAGCACAACAGGAAGAATATAGATCAAGAAGACAGCATCCAAAAATATAAAAATTAAGGTTGTTCTCATGGCTTACCCAGTGCTCCTTTTTCCCAGGAACCAACCATGGCCAAACCCAGCGGTGCAGGATGAGAGGTCCCGTTGTTTGGGCTCATCTGGGGGAAGCACAGGGTGATGGGCCTCTCCTCCTAACGAAAGAAAACGTACAGCAATCTGTTAACACGTGCACCTGGACTGTCAAGCTGAAATTTGAGTGAGAGAAGACAGATAGAAATCTTAACTTTCAGAATACATGCGAGCATGCAAGTCCTCAGCCTTTGTGCTGAGTAAATTTGTGCATCAGCTTTTGCTTCTTTTACTTTTCAAGACGGAAACATTGCGATAACCAGAAGAACCTTTGCTGACCAAACTCTAGGAAAACTTTCGACTTCTCCACCCCCCCCAAAAATCACTTACAGTGAAAATGGGTTGTTGACTTATTTGAATACCTTCATTTTAGGGACGTGGTTTAGGGGTAAAGTTGGTGGTGTGAGGTTTATGGTTGGACTTGATGATCTTAAGGTCTTTTCCAACCTATATGATTCTGTGATTTCCATATGGTAACACATCCTCGCTGGAGCACCACCCCAACCCTGTTGCATCATCCCTTTCCAGGTATGTTCTGGAAATGCCCGTGCACAGGAATTTAGAGCCATACAAATCAGTTGGTGGTAGGATACCCCCGCTGCCCCTCAGATTTCCTCCCTCACCTTCTTCTCTATTTAGAGCTGGAAAATTTCCATAAGCAGAGAGCTTGGCTGCAGCTTCTCCACTAACAAGCACCTTCATTAGCATTCACTTTACATCAGCAGAAACCAAGCTTCCTTTTTTTTTTTTTCTTGCGGGAAGAACAAACAAAAGCTTTATTATTCTCTGCATCATCTGCAGAAGTCAGACAACTCCTTGGCTTCAATGAAGATCAAATATTAATGCCATATTCCAAGCAGGATTTTTGAAGCTATCAGCATCTCATGCTTGTTGAAAACAGCGGCTGAAGAAAACCCTGTACAAAAAAGTCCTTTAAAGTGTGCGATGCTCGCAGATGAAAAACAGTAGGTTGAGTGTAATTTCTGAAGAAATCAGCGGAAGCTATGGCAGGCCACTCAGAATCCTCTGCCAAACCATCAGCGTGGAAGCCAGCGGAGGCAGGGATTCATTTTCAGATACGGAGCTCCGGCAACAAGCAGGCTTTGCCAGGCTGGCGTTCCCACCTAATCCCATCCCACAGACACCGGCTTAAGAGAGACAAGATGTGACAAACAGTGACAGCATCGCCAGCCCCACTAAAACCACCCCTAGCAATTTGCTGGCTTCAGGCAGCGATAGTTTTTTCCAGAAAATCATAATTTATTTTTTCTTTCCCCTTTCTTTACATCTTGCCAACTCTCAGTCCTTGCAGGTGGACACTTGTTTTGCTTCTATTGTCACCGTGACACACGAGGGATCCAGGGGACAGGTAGGAGGGAGAAGGGGTGAAGACCACAAGAGGGGGACAGTTCTTCCAGCATCAGAGAGAAGGTAGAGGGACATTTCCTAGAGAAGTGGGAGCATTTTCATGCCTTTGACTGTCTTATTGGTTCATTCCTGGCCTGTTTTTAGCACTAGTGCCTTCCTAGGACAGATAGGTGCTGCCTCTTGTTGGAGAAGTGGCATAAGCTCCAGAAGAAATCTCTGCTGGGGCCCTACAAACGTCCTCCAGAGCAGAAGACACTGCAGACCTGAAACAGCTGCTGAGAAGTGGGGAAAGAGCCTTTATTTCTGGGAGAAGTTTATGTTCCCATCTCTTCCTACTACTGCTGGAGGAGACCCTGAGGAGGTGGAGGTTTCTGCTTGCCCTTTTGAAACAAAAACACCCCAAACAACAACATTCAATTAAAATTCCAACTGGACCTTTCTACTTGCGTGAAGATTTGAGTGCTCGTATCAGGAACACCTTTCTGAATTTCCAGGAGCTTGTGCGCATAAACACCTGACTGCTCATCTTTTTCCAGCGTCATCGCCTAGTTAAATCTGCTGTCTAAAACCATTTTGAACAGAAGAATAAGAATTCATGATGTCCAAATTAAAAATTAAAATGTTTAACTGAACATCCTCAGTGCCTTTTCCAGCTCTGATGGAGTAAGCATGGTCACCCAGGTGTTCACAACCCCATCTCCTCCCCAGCTGCCCACGTCAGCCGCTGAAAACTCTTAGGAAATATTATATAAACTGACTAAACACGGGAGTGACTGCACTGGGTCAGACCAAAGGTTAGACCGAAGGTTAGACCAGGCTAACCTGCTGTCCCCAAGCACGGCCATGGCCAACCCAGCTCCCTGCTTGGACATCTCCTGAGTGGGAGGTGTAACAAAAACTGTTCCATATGCTACAAAACTTGTTTAAAAGGCTTGAGTTTTTCTACAAAACTGCTGGGAATAATAAGGACTATCTAAACTCTTTGGAGAACAGTGGTATAATTTGCAACAAAAGTACCCTCAAACCCTTCAAGGGACTATAAACACAATATGCATTCCCACTCAGAGACAGACCTCTAGAAGTATTTTGTTTCCAAAGCGGACTGCTTTCATTAGGCTGGCTGCTAATTAAAGGATTTTTTTTTTTACATCGCTGGATATACAAACAGCTTTCTTACTCCTGCTGCTTTCACTGCACATCACAAAGAAACCAGAATGTGCTCTTTCAAAGTCCTTTAACAATTCCTCACAGCTCCGCGACATCCAAGATCACAAAGAAATAAAGCGAGAACAAAGTTATAGCAGATGTAAATATTAGCGAGAGACCACGCTTCCCGCTCCCGTTCCGCGGGCTGCTGAGCTATGGAGATGCTGCTCTCCATCGTCAGAGCCCTGCAACTGCACACACCTGCGGCCTCACCTGCAGCAAGGGGAGGCGCATCAGGCTCCTGTTAATTTTTCTTCTTTTCTCTCCTGAAAGTAGCCAGAAAACGTGATGAAATACATATTGGTATTGCAGAGACATCTGATGGCATTAACCCTTTAAAAACTACGCCTACCCAAACTTACTATGCTTTTACACATAGACAATCTGCATTTTATACTCCACTGACTTGTGTTGTTCCAAGGACATAGTGCAGGAAGAATCACAGCTTTAGCAGACTAAGGAAAAAAACTAAAGGTCCAGTTTTAACTCCAAAGCAACACTGCCGCCTTTGGGATGATTCCATTGCTCTTCTTCACCATCCACTCTCTATATCCAGACTTAGATTTTTTTCTTACATTACATGAGCCTTGGAAATGCCAACAATATGTTTTTTTCCCTAATTTCTCCATGACTCTTGGCATGGACACCGGAGCTCCCAGTCTTCTCCAGGCTGGCCCGGAGTTGACAGGAATCAGGACAACACTGACAGTGCGGGCAGACCCTCAATCAGAGAAAATGCCCTGATTTCTTAGAGGGAATAGTATGACACAGTGAAATTAAGGGCCTCTGTCAAAAAGGAACATCATTTGTGGAGAATATAGGTATTTACCTTTCACAAAGGGATCGCTAAAACTCGCTTTATTGCAGCAAGATGTCACTAACGTCATACAGGTACCAAAAGCTTTTCTGTCACCTGTGCCTGACACGCTGCCACTGCTGCCCTTGTCTAGCAAATAATAAATAAGGCTCAAAATAATAAACGAGTCTGTCTTCCAGATGGAAATGCACAACGTGGGCACCCTTGCCCTGTCTGAGAGACGGTTCAGCGAGACATCTTAGTGTGAGGAAAAGCCACCGCGCTGGCTGCAGCGGAGGGACTTCTGCTTGTGAAGGTTGTTTTGGAGCACAGGCTCCACTGTGCAAACACAGATTTTAAACAGCCCTTGCTCAAAAATATTAATTATGGCAGAGTGAGACAAGCTGAGGAAGAAAAGAAAGAGAATTGTAATCAAATATCCAGACCAGGAGCCCCTGTGTGTCAGAGCCAAGCACTTGACAAACTTCTTTTAAACATCATAGGAAAGAATATATTTAGTTTTGTAAAAACCTAATTTCTACAGCAATGCAGATGTTTATGAGAATATTCCCTTAAATATGCAAGACAGCCTGGGAGGAACTATACATGTTTGTTCAAAAATGTCTTAAGTGAACAATACGGTATTACAGCCATGGGTAACCGTATGTGGCTATCAGTCTGAACAGCAAATGAGAGATGAAAGGCTGTGCATAAATAGCATAAGCTTGATTTTAGATGAAAGGTATAGCTAGTGAAAGGATATCTATTTGGATATATATTTGGAGCACAGGCTTCAAAAAATGAGAGATGCAAAGGAGATTGTAAAGGCCCAAAGGGAGATGTGGCCCCCTCTGCTCTGCCCTGGTGAGGCCACATCTGGAGTTCTGTGTCCAGTTCCGGGCTCCACAGTTTAAGAAGGACAAGGAATTAGTTGGGAGTCCAGTGGAAGGACACAGAGATGCTGAGGGGTCTGGAGCATCTTCCTGATGAGGAGAGACTGAGAGAGCTGGGGCTGTTGAGCTGGAGCAGAGAAGCTGAGAGGGATGTGATCAATGGGATCAATATCTCAGGGTGGTGTCAGAGGATGGACCAGACTCTGTTCAGTGGTGCCCAGCGCCAGGGTGAGGGGAACGGGCACAGACTGAAACACAGGAGGGTCCGTGTGAACATGAGGAGAAACTTGTGTGCTGGGAGGTGCCAGAGCCTGGCCCAGGCTGCCCAGAGCGGGTGTGGAGTCTCCTTCTCTGAGACATTCAAACCCGCCTGGGATCCTGTGTGATCTGCTCTGTGACCCTGTGTGAGCAGGGGGGTTGCACTGGGGGATCTACAGAGGTCCCTTCAACCCCAACCGCTCTGTGAATCCGTGACGTGCCCATGGCCAGGCCGGGGCCTGTGTGGCCACCACTGCCGCACGGCCCATGGTTCAGAGGCTTCGCCATGACCCTGTCACCTACCACTTTCCCATTTATGGAGACACTGGATCCGCACAGCTCCATTTCCAGACACCACTGGTGTGTAGGTACCCAAGGGGATGACGACGTACTGACATCTCCCTCCCTCTGCTTTTTGATATCGCTGTTTTATCATCTTGGATCGTGCTGAATCCAGAGGCACCGTCAGCTCTCACAGCCTCCTAAAATAATCCGCGGTGTGGAGTGATCGAGACAGAGCTGCAGCAAAGAGGGAGGTGCGGGGGGAAGAGCGGTCCTCAAGGCACAGCCCCTTTGGGAATTCCAGTGGATTTACAGGCTCTAACGCATCTCTCCATCCCCGCATTGGTAAGATACCTCACCCCTTCCCAAAGAAGGAAAAGTACGTCTATATATATGAAATATGTATTTTAAACATATATATATATACACACCTCTGTATGGGGAGGGAGAGAGAAGCAGAAGGAAGAGGAGAAAGACAGACCATCAGTCAGGATCCAGCCCCATAGACACATTTAGCACATACCTGTCATGCCAACTCCTCTGCCAGTCTGGCACTAATATTAAGAAAGAAAAATCTGGCTTTTAGCAGCATGCACAAGTGCTTCAATGACCTTAAAACGACATTAATTTGTTGCAGCTTCTTAAAGTAGATTTCAATTACAGCAGATTTTTTAATACCAGTGGGGAAAACACAGAAGCCTGTCAGTATTGGCTGATTTGAAATGTGATGTAATTATCATCAAGCCTTAGTAAAGGATTTTAAATTAAAGACAACTTGGTCTGTAAATACTTTGTGTCTAGATTATTGTTCTCTTTTCCTAATGGCTTTTGGCATAGGCCTTGTCAGTGGTTTATTGTACAACCCTTTGGCTGTGACAGTGTCTTCTATGAATAAATCATACACTTCACTAAGCACCAGACGATGGCAAAATGCAACAGCAGATGAAATAAGCAATAAAGAACCATTACAGCTGCCTGTTCTCCTCTGCAGGTTTACATCACCATCTGATTTAATTTCCTATTTGTAAAGGCGTAGCTCACTGCAATGCCATTATGAAATAAAATCATAAACGTTCACACGGGCACAAACGAGAAGTGAGGCACCTGCTAGGTTACGAGGTATTTACTCCCTCAGCAATGCTGCTCAGCATCGCATTTGTACACTTGGGTCAGAAAGATGCCGGAGGATTTACAGAGGATAAAATATCTTGGGCGTGTTACTGCCACAGCTGCACGCCGCCAGACCTGTGTGCATGCCACAGTTTGAACCTGCTTTTATCGCACAAACAGAAAGTAACCAGAAAGGGATTAAATAGGCTACACACGCATTTCTGTTCTGGACTCACTGGTGTCATTGAGCTTATGTAGCTCTGGAGCTGGAAATCGTAAATGGTTGCTCTGCCCCCGAGCTCAGGACCTCGGTGTGCGGCACCTCAGGAGTGACAACCAGCCGAGGTCTGTTCTCCAAAGCACGGAACGAGGAGGCTGTGCGACTTGCTCTGGGACACAAGGGGTGAGAAGAGCAAGGCTGGGGGTATAACTCAGCCTGTTTGCTTGTCCACTGCCTCCTTCCAGCTTAACGCCTCCTGACACATCAGGGCCAGGCAACAGGACACCCGGGTGACGGCAAATCAAAGCTTTGGGGGACATAACCACGCACTAGGAACAGAACCACCCGTAACAGCCCTAGCAGCTGTTCTGCAGTCTTCTTGTGGTAACGTGGTCCTCAGTAGAATTGATTTTGGTCTCCACTAACCTTTCCCAATTTCTCTTCTTCGTAAATGTGAGTGGCTGCAACCCTGGGGACACTTTTGCTGGCCACGTTTGCTCCTGAAGAGCTCTGAGCGGACGTGCAGCGGTGCTGTGCCACAGCCTGGTACTGCTGTAAGGGTATCGGGTTTGCATGGCAAGGCTTTGGTAGCTGGGGGATACAGGGGTGGCTTCTGTGAGAAGCTGCAAGAAGCTTCCCCCGTGTCTGAGAGCGCCAATGGCAGCTGGATCCAAGACGGACCCACTACTGGCCGAAGTCAAGCCCATCAATAATGGTGCTGCCGCCGCTGGGAGAACATATTGAAGAAACAGGGGAAAAAAATCTGTGCAATGGCAACTTCATCCTGAGAGAAGAGTGAGAATAAGCGAGAGAAATAACTGTGAGGACACCAGGGCCAGTGCAGAAGGGGGGGCAGGAGATGCAGCGGTCCCTGCAGCCCGTGGTGCAGCCCATGGTGGTACCTGCTGAGCGATCTCCTTGTCCTCATCTGCACCCACAAGCCTTTTGTTTTTTCTCTCCCCTGCCCAGCCCTGCCTCTCCTCTACATCTCCTCTCCAGAGCAAAATACCACCCATGCTATTCAGTTGTTTTATCAGGGGAAAATAGTGGCAATGAAGATGAGAAAATGGATCCCAGACCCAAGTTCTCTCCTCTGCAGACACCTGCCTCTGCCCCTGCACTCACAGCGCCTGCCAGCCCGTCGGCGATCAGCTCATCAATAACCCTGCCAGCAAAACAGATCTCTGGCTACGCAAAGAAATCTGGACTTCTCGGGCCTTTACCTGACATTGGAGATGATCTGGTGGGGCACGTGGGAAAGGAAATGTCAGTGTAGGGGTGTGTTCCCTGCTCCCAGACAGCACCCAGTGAAAGGCAGTGATTTACCTTAGCGCCACAAAAATCACTTTGCCACTGTTGCCTCTCCAGGCTCCTCTTCCTCCCCACAACAAAGAAAAGCATACCGTGCAGCCCTGCCTGATACACCTGGCTTTATTATAAAGGCTCTGCTTCTGTTCTGCTCAGGTTACTCAATTAGAATGAGCATCTGCTTTGTTTGTCAGCCTCGTGCAGCCCATTGCACACACGCTCCCCGGGCAAGCGCATTTCCAAGCCCTCCGTCAGCTGCAGGGTTTGCAAGGGAGGGTTTTACCTGATGGCTGGAGACAGTTGCCAGCAGAGCCTGGAGTTCGCAAAGTGCCAGAAAAATACCTTTTTCTCCAACACACAACGTAGCTATGACCCGGTCAGGAGTCATGAATTCCTGCTGCAATTTAACGCCTGACAATGCAGAGGTTGCTTTTTTAATGCTGCACCGCTGCTATTTGCTTCACTGAAACCTTCTTGGTGAGTATGAACATATAAAGCCCCCAAAGAGCTTCCATACATAATTTCCATGTAAACTCTCTGCAATGATAAACTACAGCCCTAACATTTGTCCAGGAAGGTATTTTTGGTTTATTGGTAAAGCACAAGCACAGATCTTTCAAAATATAACTTCTATCTAGCAAAGCTAAGATAGGCATAAGCAAATGGAAAGCCCACAGCTACATACTGATTTATATTTACCTCCAGCTTCCGTTAAGCTAATAGAAATCCCAAGAGCTGCTGTAGACAGGGACAGTTTCCCCGACATCACCTTTGGTGCAGGGTCCTGCTCTTTTGAGACCTGTTTGGGGTCAGCCCTCTGCTCCAAGAATTAAGCTGACCCCATATATAATTTCATCCAGACCTTGCTAGTCATTTTCCAGTCTTAAACTGGAAGTTCGAGAATTAGCAGGTGGAAATTAGCAGGTAACTGCTAACGATCACCTGGCAAGCTCGGTGAGAACAAAATGGTGCTGTCAAACCAGCCTGCTTCACCAAAACTAACCTTATGCAAATTCTTGATTAAAAGTCTTCTCCCTCTTTTAGCTTGAGGGCTCGTCCCTTTGCTAACTGTGGTGTCTGCTGCTGTTTTCAGCAAGGACGGGAGGAACGAAAAGCACTTGGAGCTCCAGCCACCCCTGGAGGCACCACCCACGTGTCCCCATCCGCGTCCACCCCGTCGCGACCCAGAAGTTTCCTGGGGCTCCTCTTGCAGCCGATGCAGCTGCACCTCTGAGTGCTTTTCTACCTGACCCTCGCTTTGTGCTTTTGTCTTTCTGCTTTTTCCTCTATGCTTCTAGTATTCTCCTACACTCTATTTCTCGGACAGCTGGTCCGCTTTTTATTTTCTGTACAATTGCTTTTTGCTCACAGTCAATAAAAGAGCTCATGATTTAGCCACTGTGGTCTCTTACTACCCTTCTTATTGCTCCTCTGCACTGGGATGGATTTTATATGTGTCCTTAAGAGCATTTTCAAAGAACTGCCAACTTTCCTACACTCCTTTTTCCATTTGGGCTTGGTTCCCAAAGGATCTTACCCACCCGTTCTGAGTTTACTGAACTTTGCCCCGTTGAAGGTCATCGGTGGTTTTTCCCTTGGGTTTGGGGAGGTGCTTTTTTTGCCATTTGTGGTTCTGATTTATTTGTTTGTTTTCCATTTTCTGCACTTTTCATTCTTCCATAGCCTGCCCTGCAGTGTGTGACCTCTGTATTTCACGGTCATGCTCACAAGCTGCCTTCTCTACCTTCATGTTCTCAGCCAATTTGTCCCGCTGCTCAGAATCGAAGCTGGAAGCTCCCATTTTCTTATCCAAGTTGCATATTTGAATATTAGCTCTACCACCTCCTCCTGGATGGCTCAGCACCCCTTCCATGACAGGGACATCTCCACCAGCTCAGGTTGCTCAGAGCCCCGTCCAGCCTGGCCTGGGATGTCTCCAGGGATGGTTCAGCCACCACCTCTCTGGGAACCTGGGCCAGGCTCTCACCACCCTCAGGACAACAATTTCTTCCCCATGTCCAGCCTGAATCTCCCTCCTTTAGTTTAAAACCATCACCCCTTGTCCTATCCCAACAGGCCCTGCTCAAAAGTCTGTCCCCATCTTTCTCATAAGCCTCTTTTAAGTACTGATATATATCTCCTCATATACCTTCTTACGTATATACCTTCTTTATAATTATATACTTTCTTAGGTATGTAATCAGGAAATTAATTCCTCTTGCAGTCACCTCCTATTTCCTCCCGCTCCACATTACCTTCTATGTGGTACTTTTAAAATAAGCAGTGGTTGTGTGCCAAAGGTTTACTGGATAGGAGAAATGGGAAAGAGAAAATCTCAGTTCTCCCCCTCAAGCATCTACACCTTTGACCTCATTAACGGTGATCAATATGGAAAGGGGCAGTGTCAGGAGGATGGAGCCAGGCTCTTCTCGGTGACAACCGGTGACAGGACAAGGGGCAATGGGTGCAAACTGGAACACAGGAGGTTCCCCTTAAATGTGAGCAGAAACTTCTTCCTGGTGAGGGTGCCAGAGCCTGGCCCAGGCTGCCCAGGGAGGCTGTGGAGTCTCCTTCTGTGCAGCCATTCAAACCCGCCTGGACCCCTCTGTGTGACCTCAGCTGGGTGTTCCTGCTCCGGGGGTTGCACTGGGTGAGCTTTCCAGGTCCCTTCCAACCCCTGACATCCTGTGGTTCTTTAATCCTTTTTCTGCTACACTAAAAAAAATGAAGCATTCAATGAGGAACAAACACAGGAGAACAACAGCAGGTGAGGCTGAGCTGTGCTAGTGACCTGATATATGGCCTCAGTTCAATTACTTCGTCCTTCTAAATGCAGCCTCTGCCTGTCAGTGAAGCACCCGCTGGCCGCAGAGAGAACGGAGGATGCATTATCCAGGGATCGAAGGAGTAAGTGTTGCAAAGGTGCTCAAAGACTTTCCACACACATCACTGCAGACATCGGGCATCAAAACTTTCAGGAAAAGATCCCACAAGAGAAATATTTCCAAAGAGAAGAGACCATGCAGTGGTCTGGGAAAGAGAAAAAGGAAATTATTCTACCATGGCCACTTTTTAAAAATTGATAAATTATTTTAGGTATAATTTATTGTTTTTCTTGCTCCACTCCAGTGTCTCCGCAAACAAAACTGCAGTTTCTCCAGCTGCTATAGCAGAGATCACAGTGCAAATAGGCAGCTGTAAATAGGATAATTGCTTACTTCTAGGAGACAACCTTTAAGTTATTCCAAACTTACGACACAGTTCAGCAGCTCCAGTAGGTTGTAAAGCAACAAAAACTTTAAACAGACCTTAATGCGTTTTCTATTCTGGGCAGCAGAACAGGAACGCAAGTTAGTGGGCTTCTGCGCTTGAAAGACTGTCTTTTGTAACGCGCACTTATAAATTTTTAAGAGCATCTCACGTAGCTATGAGACACCAAACACAGAAAGTGCATTTGGCAGAAGCCTATGAATGTCAGCAAGATGTTAAGTACGATAAAATCAGTCACCTGTCTCAGTGCCTGCTGTTAACTCCAAAAGCTTTAAGTGCTGTGAGAGGGCAGCTATACTAAAGAAATGTTTCATTTCCTTCTCAATAACAATTATAATATTAAACGCCCTTTAAGGTGTCAGGATCTGAGTACAGAAAGGAATATCTATTTGCAAAAATGATGTACCTCACATAAAGTGGAAACAGAACGGTGTTTTGCTTCCCGGCCCTGCAGTCACATCCCTGTTGAAGAGCAGACACTGGGTCTCAGCACGGGCTTAAGTGCCAGTTCTGCTCCGGTAAACCTGGACCTTCACCTCTTCACCTGCCCCCCGTCCCCTCTCTAACCCTGATAACTCAGAGCTCCTATTCGTATTCTTAATTCACTCTTATTTCTTCTCTAGTCTCCTTTCCACCAACTGCTGGATGCAGTTTTTTTTTCAGAAATATCTATCTGCATCTTTAGGCACCTAACGACCTTCACAAATCTGGTCCACAGTCACTTTTTGCTTTTATTTCCCGGAGAGAGCCCTTTCTATTGTGTTTTTTTCACCGCAGAGGTTTCCAGCCGACTGAAGGATCCAGGATACCCAGCTTCCATAGGAGTCCAGACCAGAATAGCTCACCCAGGCCCCCGACACACCCCGTTACATCTCAGCTTTGGCTTCCACACCACCAAACCACCTAAGTCTACTCTTACCAAGAACCAGTGTTTCCCAGGGAATTTTAGAAGCCTGTTAGAGGGCTTTATGCCCACTGTTCAGGGACCATGTGCTGTCTCTCTGGCCACATTCCTGGCTATTAATAAGGTAAAAGTGCCCATCTCTGAAGCGTCCACTGATTCGCCCATCAGCCCTGCTCAGCAGCGCTGAAGCTGCTGAATATACAGATTTATGATTTGGAAACTGCTGTTGTTACCGAAGGGAGAGAATACCGCTGGTTTAAGGCCTGCAACACCTCTAGAGCTTCACCCGTTGTTTTTCAGACTCTTGGGGTTTTACAGAAGCATTGATTTCTGTCTTTATGACTGTGTGGCTACACCTGCAATTGCAACTATCCCAAAGCTGCAGAGGGGACGAGTCCGGACAAAGTCACCAGCAGTATCTGTCGTCTTTTAGCCACTATGCCTGAACACACAGGGAGCCTTTCCTGTAATCCAGACTGATAGTCCCAAACCACCTTTTGCAATAGGATCTTTATTATTTGGCCAGGGATTTTTCTCCAATTCCCATTAGCAAGTACTCAAGCCATTAAGTTTGCTTGACTAAATAAAGATTTGGCTCTGCAAAGCTGGCGCACATTACAGAGCTATTTTACCTTTCTGTACACCCCGTCCATTAATATGTTGAACAACAAGGTTCCCAGGAAAGGGTTGGCATCCAGGTAGTTTCAGAATAAAACAGAGACTGTAAAAGCTGCTCCCGCTTCCCATTCTAGAGCCAGTTGCAAAAAGATGGATGTTTTCCTTTCTTCTTTCTTTTATCTGTTAGCTGCCGCAGAGAAAATCACCTAAACTGGCTTAATAGATGGCTTTCTAAATGCTAACTCAATAATGAATTTGACCTTACCTCTGAATGCGGGAAATGACGGGGTCCTTGGCACTTTTTCTATTATTGTTGAGAGGATCTGGCTGGGTGCAGATACACACAGTGTGAACACAGCTGCTCAGGGAATGGTCCTCACTGCACGGAGATCCCAGCCTAAAGGAAACAGAAATAGTGAGCAAGATGCCACTTGCCAAGCACGGGACATGTTGCTCAGGGTATAGCCTGGCGCTTAGTCCTTTAGGCCAGCAATTATCTGAGAATAAGCCCAGGTACGGTCAGTTCACGCTGACTCAAACGCTCCCACAAGCCGGTGCTGATGAGGCGGGATTAATTTTGCACTGTTTCTCATGCCTGAGCTTCAGGGAGCAAGTCCTGACTTACAAAACTACGTTCCCAGGAAAGTTTTCATGATGCTAATTGGTTATTCAAAGACCCCCAAGTACAGTGTATTAGGCATGTGCAAAATTAACAGAAATGTCACGCGCTTCAATTAATTCAAACTTACATGAGCAATAAAGGCATCATTTGCATTATTACCAACACATACAATTTAGAGGCATGTTTGGATATGAATCTAACATGCTAGCTTTAGTAAGTTAATTAGATAATTGCTAAACATACTAATTGATTTTTAATTACAGAGAGTGAAGCTTGCAGCAGAGCCAAGACTGGCAGACTCCTCTGGCATTAGAGAACAAAAGCAACTTCAGCAACGCTTGGGCGTCCCCAGGCCCAGACCTGTCCTGTTCTCCGTACCTTTTTCTCCAAGCCATTTACAAACCCACCAAGATTTCCCCATCCTCTGATTTTGTTACTGTTTTGAAGATCTCCAGTGAAACAGGAGGTGGGCACCCCAGGAAGGATGCCCAGCTCCCCTCAAACCTGCCCCTGCTGCCCAGTCCAGTTTAAAAAGGATCCAAATCACCCCCCAAAAAACCTCAGCTGCTCTCTGTTGATAGTGGTCTATATCACATACAAAGTCCCGTCTTTGATTTGCCACCACTGCACTGGGGATCTGCCAGCCCACCGTTGTGCCACCTTTGCTTTGGCAGTCACTGCAGCGAGATGTTTTTTCCGCTGAGTGCAAGGCTCTCGATTCACACTCATCACAAGTGAAATTCTCCCCTGGCTGCACTGTTATCTGTGCAGGAAACACCATTATTTAAAGCAGATTAAAGGCTCTGCCTTTTAGCATTGCCCCGTGGGCAGCTGACTGTAAGACGTCACATTGTTTTCACCTGTACTTGTCCAGCAGATCCCTGAAATCAGGGCATGAAAACAGTTTTAGAAACAAAGGCGGCTTTTGATCTGCCAGAGGTTTTGGCAAAAGGGACCTGAAGGAGAACATCTGTCCCACCACCTTCTTCTGCAACCCCTGCCTGGCCAAAACCCTGCAGCACAGACCCAGCTTATTCACTGCACAGCAAAAGCAAACTTTTCACTTCAATTTCATGAATTGAAGAGCAAGGACAGAGCTCCAGGCGCCCAAGGGCTGGCGGACAGCAACGACCTCTCCAGTCCCGAGTGCCTGCGACTGCCAAGCGGTCAGGAGAGCTCCCGTAAGCCAGGATCAGCGCTTGAAGGGCTTTTAAGCTTGACTCATCTCTGGTGAGCAGATGAGCCTGGCTCCGGTTCACCCGTGAGAGCTGGAGCGCGTCAGAAAGAACACGATAGCAGCTTCCTGCGTTTCTGGCTAACAAAAGCTGACTGCTGGTGGTTCTGATCTAACCCCTGCTGCCGTGAAAGAGCAATGTCCAGAGACAGGGATGGACACAAAGCACGAGGGACAGAGAGCGGAGGGAATTTCTTTAGGCTTGTACAGCTTCCGGGAAAAAAATGAACAAATAAGGAAGCTCTTGCTGAATACTGAGACAGCTGCAAAGTTCTCCAACACGGCCAAAGACGGCGCAGAGGAGAGAGTCTCTAAATAAAAACCTCATTCTTTTTGAGATTTAAAGAAAACCTCCTATGAACTAGCAGAGTGCTCTCCAGAGAGGGCTGAAACCCCCAGACCAGCATCCCGCACCCCAAACGGAGCCTAATTCACGGTTTTCTTAAAGCTCTCTATATCCACCCTCCATCCTCCCTAGCTTGGGAAGGAGATTTGGGGCTTTTCTCCTTCCTGAGCTCCCCGGTGCTCAGCACCTGTGTGATGACAGAGCCATTTCAGCCCCCTCCGTGTCCGTCTCTCTGCTGCTTGGCGCTGGCCGTTCTCTTATCTGTCCCTTTTACCCATCCACACCGGTGTTTTCCCTGGCACTCACTCCGGCGCTTCTCCCACCCTCCTTGGGTCATAACTGAACATCCGTATTTACATAAACATAACCCCTTTGTGAAAACAAATCCTTACATATAGGCAAAGTGAAGTAAATCTTCAGAGACTCAAATGCTGCATTTTACCCTAAGCTATGGGATCGATCAATGGAAAGCAGAGCAGAAAACGATGCTCCAGACTCTTCCTCGGTGTTGCTTGAACCCTTGAGGCTCATTGCAGGGCTGTTTAGCAAAAAAACACACCCATATTTCACCCTCTCCTTTCCGCCCATGTAGTAAACACCATTTACTAAAAGCTCAGGTTTAGCTGTTTCTTCCAAGCCCTGCACGCAGCACATACGATAAGTCATTCTCATCCTTGTCTTTTTGGGCACATGAATTTTTCCAAAGCTCTCTAATTTCAGCCTGCTACAGCTGGACACCAAGGCCTGATCAAATCTGTATTTTGGCTAAAGTAACACCCCGTGATGTGCAGACACGATGGGTTGTGGCACTGTCCTGCCCGGCCACCCCACCAGAGATGCTCAGCCCAGGGGGAGCCAGACAGTCACAGGTAAAAATAGCAGAGCAGTTTGCAGCTAGGAGCAGAGAAAGCGCTTCTCTGCAACTCGATGGGAAAACAAATGATTTACACCACTTGCCAGCACTGTGTGAGCAATTCCCCTCCCGGCAGCTCCCTTTCCGCAGGAACACGCTGGGTCTGGCGAGGCCTGTGTGTCTGTTTGTGGCTGTTTGTCCCCCTGCGAGCAGGGGCCAGCGCAGCCAGACACGGGATTTAAAACTGTAGATTAAAAAAAATAATAATAATCCTTTCTACGTGAGGAAGCCCAGGGGCAGTTTTCTGATGGAAGGATGAGGGGCAGCAGCAAGTTAATGCAGCCGGGATCTCCTGCAGCTTTGCTGCGGGAAACGAGAGCAACATCCACAGCAAAACCACGAACGCTCTGCCGCAGCAAAGGGACACACAGCATCTCCCACCCCTATCAATTCCCTTTTTGCTCTTAGAAAAGGTAAGGGAAAATGAGAGCTATTTCAGAAGGCTTCAACGAAAATATTGTTATTTCTACGTCAGTGCAAATTATTTTGCTTTTTTTATGGAAGATAGTTACCTACCACCTGGCTTTATACATAGGAATAGGGTTTCTTTTTTTAGTTTTGCCTGTTTTGTTCCATTTTTTAATTTTTCTTCTTTCAGAACACTGCACTGCCTTTTGGAGCTTTTGCAGTGCTAGGACTGCTTGAGTAGAGCAGACCCATCATATACCATGCCAGGAAATCACTGCCAATTCAGAACAGCCACCAAAAATAGGAAAAAAAAAACCCCACTTCAAAATCTTTGATTTGAAATTTTATTCCACTATGGCAATGGGAGCTTTGAGCACTGGCTTCAGAGAGAATGGGTTTCCAACGTCAGTGTTTAAAAGCCAGCATTTGGATTATTATAACTCTTGTGCCACACACAAAGGTTTTATAAATTGCAAGCAAGGCTGCCCTAACTGATGAGTGAAGGATTTATTGAGATGAGGTCTGAAGCTCCGGCTGCCTGGATTACGCTCTGCTTGTCCTCAAATGTGCCATCGTCCCTGTCAAATTGCTGCCAAATCCCAAAAGGTGTGCGATTAATCTGACCACCCAGATAGTGCTCTTTGGAAAGGAGATGGTTCGGGCCCCTGGGATGTGCTGAGGTGTTTGCATGGAGTATTGCATGGGTTTTGGAGACAGGAAAACCCAAAAGAAAGGAAATCCAGGTGCCCCGTGACACCAGAGATAAGCCCACGAGGTAATGTATGTGAGGGTGGCTTAGATGATTTCCTGAGTTGGAAGGATTTCCACCTGTTTTTTTTCAGAAAAATGAACCAGAACATACTTCAATGTTGTAATTTTGTTCCAGCAATAGCACATAAATTTCACCATACAACTTCTAGAGAGATTACTGATATTTCTGGATAGATGCTGGCAGGTGAAGGTGTTGTTTCTTCAATACTTCCCTGCGGTGTTTAGAATCATAGAATCATTTTGGTTGGAAAAGACCCTCAACATCACCAAGTCCAACCATAACCCACCCCTGGCACTGCCCCATGTCCTGAGAACCTCATCTGTCTGTCCAGCCCTCCAGGGATGGTGACTCCAGCACTGCCCTGGGCAGCCTGTTCCAATGCCCCACAGCCCTTTGGGGAAGAAATTGTTCCCAGATCCAACCTCAACCTCCCCTGGTGCAACTTGAGGCCGTTTCCTCTGCTCCTGGCGCTTGTTCCTGGGGAGCAGAGCCCACCACCCTCCATGCTACAACAGTTTACAACACCAGTAGTTAAGAACAACGTCTTAGATATCGTACAGGTGGAGGAGACAGGAAATAAGTAAAGAGTTTGTAACTAGGCTGAGAAGGTGCAAATTGCCAGACTGGTCAGACGAAGGTTCACCTGCCCAGCCTTGCTTGGCAGCGACGGGCGGGAGATGGTTGAGAGGGTTGAGGAAGGGGCTGTGATTGCCCCCAGCACATCCCATCACCCTCCAGCACAACGGCAGGTTGGACCTGCGTCTTCACTTTTAACTAACAACACATTAATTAACATACCTCAAACAGGGTATGTTATTACTAGCTGTAGAAATCTGAGGCTAACAAACCTTTCTGTTTTAACAAATAAGCCCTCCCAAGCCTTCGTGTTAGACCGCATCAGTGAAAAACACCTGAAATGATTAAACACTGACCTGCTTGTGCATCTCGAAAAACATTGGCAGCTGAGAACTATGGAAGAGATTTCTGGCAGCCTCAGCGAGACACCAGCGTATGCTCTATATCCACTAATGAACTGCAAGTACAACAAATAACAAATCCGCTCTTTCCTCTCCTTACAGACTGCCGGGGAGATTGACAAAAGCAATCAGAGATTTAGTTAGGACAGTATAGTTCACCTAGTGAGCCATGCGCACAGAAGCACTGAGTACCTGCGAGGCAAGACGATGCAGATCACCCCTGCGGGGCTGGAATCCTCCCCCCGAAACGACTGACGGAATAAAACACGTTTGCAGCAGGCAAGAAAAAGAACACGAGTTTGCTGAGTGATGCTGTGGCCAACAGGGTTGGTGGGACTGGGGGTGGCTGGAGAAGAAAAGTCACCCCCCAGCAGGCTCGAGGGCAGCAAAGGGACAAGGTCATGGTCATTATGGTCATGGCTGGGCTCCTGCTGAGCCCCCGGGATCTGTTTTGGGCTGAAACTGAAGAACATTAGACAGCAGAACTGTAACCAGCTTTGCAGTTTTGCTCGCTCTACACAGAGAGGAGTTGGTCAAGCAGCTGAAAAATTAACACTCGCTGGTATCAACCTGTTAGGCACTTGCAAAGGTTCCTGCCTGGAGCTGAAGAACCTTTCGGTTTACCTCTTCAATGCTTGCTTTTAATTTTTTTTCTCTCTTCAGCTGTAAGAAACAGTATTTTGGAGAAAAGGGGCCCGCTGGTCACCAGTCCCCACTTGTCATGGTGCCCAGGAGGATGCACAGTCACTGTGAGAGCCCAGAGCTCCGCAAAGCCACCAAAGAGCTGCTACAAAGGGTGTTTGACCCCAGGAAAGGAAGGGAGTAAGTCCAAAATACAAGCACAGAGCGACAAAAGGTTAAGGAACAGCGAATGAAACAGGAGAGCAGAGAAGCCTCAGGGAAGGCGGTGATTTGGGCCATAGTCATCCCTGGACGTGCTTAAATAGGTGAGGAAAAAAATTACTTTCTTTATGTATACCTGATAGCCACACAGCTGAGAATTCAATGCTGAACATAGGTCCTGTGCTTTCATTCCTAAAACAAGGTTGAAAAATGGGGGCAGAAAATAACTACAGAAATTACTCAAGGACTGGGAAAAATGCCATGGAATGAGAGCTCAATTGGAGAAGAAATGTGATTACATGGGATAAGCACCTCTGTGGGGAGAAAAACGCCTGGTACAGGACTCGTGCCATCCACGGGAAGGCAGAACAGGCAGATTAAAATGAGAAACCAGCCTGAACGTCTTAGAAGAGTCAGAGCTGAGCACAAGTTCCACCAGGACTGATGGAGCCTCCACCTCCTCCATCAGAACCGGGTCCAGCTCTGATCTCCAGGGCTCATTCTGTCTCCTTCCCGAGCCCTCAGTATTTGAGGTGCTTATTTACAGAGGAGAAATGATGCGCTAAAGCAGGTGTAAAACCAGGTATGGCTGGCTGCCAGAAATCCCAAAACACCGAAAACCACCAGCAAAAATCTACAGCCAAAAAACCACTGTGAGGAGGTGAGATTGGCCTGGGGTGATTTATCTGTGTGAGAAAAAGCTGTTTGGCTGCTGTAGCCGAGCTCAGTTATGCCTATGAGGAATTATATTACGATCTTCATCTTCTAAACCCACACCCCCAATAAATTCAGAGCCACAAGCAGCGGAGTAGGAGGGTGGAGAGTATTGGATGCACAATGAAGGTTCTGCAGTTTCTTAGACTCGTTGCAAATAAATCCTCTCAGGTCGCAACACTGACCCATCCAGCCCACCAGTGAGGAAGAAAAACCATCAATAATTAATGTGACAGCCCAAGCAACAAGCTGAGAACCCAACCCCAACAGCAGTTCCCTGTGTTTCAGAGGTGGTTGGAGTCGGTAAAACACTCATTGGTGAACAAACCCCATATGTTAGAATAGAATAATCTGGTTTTCTGTCTGCAGCTCCTCCCTGTGCATTATCTGAGAGGAAACCTCAGGGCTTTGCTGCCTGCTGTGCTCCTGCTATTAGTGCTAAAACCCACCGCAAACTGCAGCGACAAGTTCTTCTGTGTTGACTGGTGGTTTTAAGCAGGTTTTCTATCTGTTTTTTCTTCTCGCTCTCCTGCATTTCTGCCCCTAAAATCCTTAAGGCACAAACATGCAAAACGCTTCACCGAACCCCAGTGGATCTCCTGGACCACCAGCCCCAGAACAGCTTCTCCAGCTCAGAGGAAAAAAACTGGTATGCCCAAGGTGGCTTTTATGTTGAATTTCTGGTGGCACTCAGCAGTTGACTGTGTACAGGTGGGCAAAGGCCTTAAACAAATGTGAGTTGACTGTAAATTCAACATGCACATACCTCTATGCATTTGCACACACAATCTGCAATGGGTGAATGACCTTGCTAGGCTTTTTCCTCCTCTTATTCTTCTATTTTTCTTTAGGATTTATTTAGCAATACCCTCAAAACATGCTAAATTATTCATCCCTGAAAAAAAAGACTATGAAATATGAAAATCCAGCTACCAGCACATGACGTAGAAAAAGAAGGCAAGGTTATTTATAGGACTTATTCTGGACTTTTCCTTTTCTGTTTCCAAGAGTCAAAGCGACAGCAGAGCTGCAATTTTCAGCACAGCGGTTGGAATCTGGCACTCGTGCACTCCGAAGGCTCTTGTGGTGTAACATATCAATGTGTAAACTTATTTTTGTGGCAACATAAAATGCTAGCATTTACAATAAAATAAAAATAATTGCGGGGAAGAACCCCANCAAATAATGATATTACTGATATTAAAAGTGCTTTATACAGCACAAACTCAACCTGTTCTTGCTGTTTGGTTGGGCTCCTTGAAGTATGTCACCAGCTGCTGGGATAAGAAAAATCGCTTAGAATGGTACAGTCATACCAGGGAGTAACAACACTAATGTAAATTATTTATCGCTGAAGGATTTTATTAGTGCTATAAAATAAACTGCATATTATAAATGTTACAAATTTGGGAACTTTTGCAAGGCCATTTAGCAGGATGGGAGCCAAAAGTCAGTCCTAAGACTGCACCAGCAAGGAGAGGAACCCTGAGCCGGGCTCTTAGTATCGACTGATTTACACCAGCAGCACTGGAAATATCCCCTATGTCCTGTGGTTATTGCTGCTGGCAGTGATGAACATTAGAAAATTAATTACAAATAGTTGCAAGAGCTCAGGAAGAATAAAATGCTGCCGTTATTAATATTTCAGGTGCTTTGACCTGAAGACCATGCCCCAGTTTTGCTACACGACAAGTGTCGTGTCCATGATGGCCCCAGGTGCCTTCACCTGCCCAAGGAGACCAGCGCCGAGCAGAAAACATCTTCACACAACCTCACAGCCCCAAACTCAACTGGCTCCACAAAACCTGCGGTTTCTTCTTGGATCGTGGTCAGTTAAATTCCACTAATCCAGGTCCTCACCCGACTTCAGTGAAAAGATGCAAAATTGCTGATGCAACACAAGTATTTCTGCTGCAGGAGGTACCCAACGCAGGGGCAAAGAAGAATAAATTTCCCAGAAAAAGCCAAATTGGAAGTTTCACAGTGTCAGGCTCAGATTTTTGAAGCTGAAAATGATGTGAGAAAACAGAAAATAACTTATTTCTCTTTTTCTTCCAGTTAAAAGTTTGGTTTCCTTAACCTTGAAAGACTCTTATCCAATTGCCTCTACAGCCATCTCTCACAACAACACTAATGTCACACTGTAAATTGGGCAATTTTTCATCCTTCTGGCTCATCTAATGCCAAACTTTTGTTACTGCCTAGAATACCCTTCTGAGGGGACGACTCTCCTGCTCCCCTTTATCAAATGGATTAATTGGAAATATTTCTGTTTTGACAATTGAGTTCTGATGTCTGAGCCTTAGGCTTCATTTTTAATTGGTGCAATTTTTCCATTGGCTAGCGACACCTACTCTAAATGTTTGCAAATTTAATTAATTTGTCAAGAGAAAAATAATGCCTTAATACATCTTTGTCATTAAATTCCTTTTGTGTGAGTTGTGCTTCTCTGGTACGGACAAAACTTCCAATAGAGAAGTTACATACAGTAACTTCCTATATTTTGTGCTTTAAAAAATTTTAATATACATATATATATGTAAAGAAAATATTTGAATTCTCCTGCTAGAGTTTTGCATAATTTTGTGATTTTGGCAAGAGACCTTTGGACAAAGATTTTAAATACAGAATCATACTCAAAATCTGTCCATCCAAGCAACTTAATATAAAAATCAGGGCTGCTGAGAAATAAATTCTTCAGTGGCTTCAATAAAATAACTTCCCATTCAGGAGCAGTTCCCTTCAAACCCCAATAGGTAACAACCAAGAATACTTGGGGCTAATAAACCTTCAGAAACTGTGTTTAAATATCATCATTTTTTTTTAAATCCTGATAAATTCGTAACCTCCTGCAGCATCTACTCATACAATCCACACTGGTGATCTGTGCAGGGCTGAACAAACACCTGTTTCTTCCTTTTTTAACCAGGTTTAATATATTTAACAGCAGGTTTAGTGTTTTCTTTCCCTTCCACACAAGGTCTGAGGTTGCAGTTCCAAGTTTGTTCACTCCAGACCCATACGCTGCTGCTTTGTGCAGATACAGTACATTCAGATGGGACCTGCGATAAAGAACATTTGCCCAATTTCGGCTTTTCTGAAAGATTTGTGAAGGCAGCGTGATGCGGGCACAAAGTTAAACGTGCTTTAAGAAGTTATCAGAGCTCGTTTAGGCCAGATGAGCATTCTCACCTCCTGGGAGCACAATATACCAAATATACCAAAGGTCCTCAAGTCAAATATCACCATGGTCTCATCCACCCATCCATATAGTATCGAACTCAGGTCTTTAATTAGTATCTCCTACTGTGTAGAGTCATAACCATATCCCTATACTATTGGCATTTCCTTATTTTGTCTTTTTATCCTGGTGTATGTAAGCACTAACTCGAGATACAAGCAGGGCAAGCCAGGTTTTTCTCCCACGTTGTATTAAAATTAGAAAATAATTTTTAAAACCCCTCATTTCTGGAGGTTTAACAAATTCCCCAATCCATTGCTATCTCAAGGCTTTTTCAAGTGCTACCCCAGAATCTAGTTCTTCATTTGTCACTGCTAAAAAACAAACAATAAAACTCACCAAACCAACCAATACCCCCTAAAAAACATATCCTATATATCTCTTACATCCATAGCTCTTTATAAATTAAGCTTCGGTTATTGCAGTGTGCTTAGGTGAAAAGGCACACAGGGTATCCAACAAAGATGAGTATTTTAACTCCTGGCATTGTAGTATCTTCTTAATCAGGCTGGTATTTATTATGATATTTCAACGTATTTAGAGACTCTGATTAAAGAAAACACACGGAATGTCTTCCCTAATTTCATTTCAGCTAAACAGCGGGAATTCATTTTGAAGCTTTGCAGCAATACCTGCCTTCCAAGTAGAAGATGTGCCAGAATCCTGGTGTGAATCACGAGCCATCCACCCAGGTCTGCAATACAGGGGGCTGCAAAGCCAGAGTCCAGTGGTTTCAACTGACAGCTGCTTCTCTCCCAAATTTCCAAATGCCATTTTCAATCTTTGATAGCTAAAGCGGCAGTTAAGGACACGGAAAAATTTTCATAGAATGGAAAATTACACAGAGACCGCAGAATAATAGTGGTATTTAGTGCTTATGGCACATACCGCTTTGCAGTTTCAGAGTGCTGTTTTGACGAGCGTCAGCTCAAGAAATAAACGTGACGCCTCAGGTCTGTTAAGCAATATTGAACTCCTCCAGATGCTATAAATATATTCAAATATCACCGTTGCCCCTGTCCAGCAGTGTCCTGGTCCAGCCCAAGCCAGCACCAAAGAGAAGCTGAGTTTGGGGATTTCACCCTGCCAGAAATCACAGCGAGCTCCACACCAGTTCTAATGACACGTCTGCTTGGAAATGTAGAAAGGAAAGATTAATTCATGCCAAAGGCAGAGCCACAATACCTAAAATGGTCCTCTGAACAGGAACTATGGCACATTAGCCCTCCCTCTTGATTAACTACAGAACTCATATTATCCGTCGCTATAAATATGACTCAGAAGAGCCCCAGGAACGCCAGCTCACAGTTCCCCAACACGTGTTGGTTTTACAGCTTAATGGAGCTGCCGTTCACATGGAGAAAAAAAGTAATTAAAAAAAATAATTATTTAACAAATACAAGTTGCCAGCTCCACTCAGGGGACAGTCAGTGACTCACATCACAGACGACCACACAGCAGAACCAAGTCACCCCAAAAAGTCACTTGGCCATATGAAAATATATACTGAGCCCCCTAAGCCATAGCTCCTCTGGCTGCCCTCGCACCAGGCGGGCAGCGGAGGGCGGGTTGACAGCATTTACCTATTTCTGCGCTGTTTATTGGATATACAAACAGCACTTTGTCCTTCAACGTACGGGGCAGGGGAAGGAACCTGGTCAGTGCCGTCATCACATAGACTCTCAAGGAGGAGTTAAGACAGCCTAGAAAAAAATAGCATTAGAATGTAAAAAACACTGCCTGCTGAAGAGTTGTTTTGCTGTCAGATTACCAGCATGCCCATAGCCCACCTGAGCAGGACATCTCCTGAACATCACCGCATCTTTCACTGGTGCTTCATGTGATCGGAAACGGCGACGTGGCCACATTTACCCCACTCTCAACCGCAGGATGTGGATGTGCCCAGGACAGCAGATGCTCCCAGCACCGCACAGCTTCACAGGCTGTCTGATGTACCAAGCATTTAAGACTGGAATAAGCTTTTGGAGGTCAACATGTGGTGTCCTGCCTATGCCAGCAGCTCTTCTGACCATGTCACCATCTATAGAGGGAGTGAATCCAGTTTTAGGTGGCCAGGGAGATCATAGAATCATAGAGTCCAACCAAGCTCATCGAGTTCAACCTGGCACTGCCCCATGTCCTGAGAACCTCATCACCATCATCCCTCCAGGGATGGTGACTCCCCCACTGCCCTGGGCTCCTGTTCCAATGCCCCACAGCCCTTTGGGAAGAAATTGTTCCCAGATCCAACCTCAACCTCCCCTGGTGCAATTTGAGGCCATTTCCTCTGGTCCTCAATGATAGGGGAGAGGTTTCAAAACCTTTAGAAAGCCAAAAAGGAAGATGGGTACTACAAACATCAATTTCGTCATCCTTAAAAAAGAGAAATAAAGAAGTCAGACCAGACTTACTCCTCCTTGATTGCAAGCAAGATAGGCAGAGGGTGCAAATATTGCACTTTACCCTGATGACATTCACATGTCCGTCTCGTGCTGGGGAGGGCAGGGGATGAGCGCAGGGCTGAGGTGATCACCTCCACACGTAATGTTGCTTCTGCAGGGAAAGGGGAGAGGCCACTGCAAGTTTAATGCAAGCACAGAGGGAGGATATTCATGTCCACATATCAGAAAAAGCACATTAATGCTATTTACAGACCCTCACCACTGCAAACCCATTGCATGGGACTCAGTGGAATTGTGTCTTCTAATGCAAGGGCTAAATCTGTGCTCACCAAAGTAATGATGGTTTCTTTTCCAGTGTGTAAGATCCCCTACGTCCCCTTTTCCCCACAGTGTGATAATTAAAAAGAGGATCTGAGACCTAAGTGACAAACAGCATCCTTACTCCTGGCTGTTCACTAGAAAAGGCTGTTATTTTTTTGAAGTATCAGCTAACCATATAATTACACCACACAGTACAGAAAATGAAAAATAATTCAAAATACTCCATCTACCAGGTTTACACACTTTAAGACACTTCCGTGGCTTTCCTGTTATAGCTCTCTAAAGAAGAAAAAGGAAAAGATCAACCCAACCATCACACAGATGCCATATAAACACCCTCTGCACTGCGGCAAGATTTGGGGATCACACAAGTTGATTTCGATATATAACCTTATCGCAGACAAATTAAGTCCGATTTATTTTGCATTGCAGAATAGAACTAAAGTTTTTCAACACTGTGGATGTTCAAATATAAAAAACGCAAACAGATAAGTGAAGCTCCAACCTGTCTCTAGCACAGCTTCGCTGTTGTCTGCAAGCACAACAGGTACACAGTGGAACTGTGTGTAACACGAACGGGAAAATTTCTACTAACTTCTCCATGGCTGGAAGTCAACCTCTGTTAGTCAAGGTCAGCACATCAGATCTAGGTTAAACAAAAAAGTCTTTAATTCTGGCAAATTAGAATTGGGGCTGCAGTGTAGCAGGAGCCATCAGGAGGTGCCTGAGTTTTCAGAGCACGGCCCCACCTCTGCAGCTGTTCCCCACAGCTGGATTTCTGTGCCTTGCTGAGCTTATGGCAAAGTACACGATTTCCAGTTAATGCATTTTCCTTCATGGACCCTGATGCAAAGGGTACCTGTACATGACTGCATACAACGATGCGACACTATTTTACAAGCTTTTAGAGATACCTTCAGACTTCTGTACCTTTAACACACAGTGTTTTCATACTACATGTTCAATAAAGAATTTCTGATACCCAGACACCACTTCTCTCAAAAATAATAATAATAATAATAAAAAAATTGCTACTCTTCCATGAAATACCATCTTCAAAAATATTTTTAAGAGTAAATTTGAGTGTTCGTGGACCACAGTTCAAGCACTGCCCAGTACTGGGGGACTTCCCACCCAGCTCCCCTTGGCTGGACTCACTACACGACCATTGTCCTTCACACACTCCTGAAAACAACTGATTCTTCAGAAAATATCCCTTCTCCCACCAGCTAAGCACGCAGAACGCTCAACTGCAGCGGCACGTCGCGGGGCGAGGGCGACAACGCTGCCTGAACGCCCATGTAAATCTCAAACCAGCTTCCAATTAGAGGCACACAACTATTCACAGGGCGCCCAGGACCCGCCATGGCGCTGTCACGCAGCGGCAAGTCCAAGATAAATGACCCGATAACTCTTTTTTCCAAGTGAGATTCATAGCGGGTCCTGCAGGTTGTCGTGTAACTTTGCCATAGGGACTGGCAAAAGAATTACTGACCAATTTTAAGCCTCGGAAAGACCATTAGATCATTCGGTCTGATCTGTTTTGTAGCACAATACATTAAATTTTATCCTGCTACAGAGCCCAAGCGTGTGTCTGACCACAACATACATTCATAGTATCTTCGACAAGAACTTGATTCCTTTTGCCGTACTTTATCATTATTTTTGCAGGTGACCTGCACTTGTCCCTTTTGTTCATCAGCACTTTAGACCTTGCTCAGTCTTTTAAAATTCCTTCAGTATTGTGAGCTCTATTTTACTTACTCACTTTACTGGTTAAGAAACTGTTACATCAAAAATCCCCTAAATCAATTGTTTTAGGATGCTTAGGAGCAAGCTATCCAGTCCTGCTGATTTAAAACTATTTTTTATTGGTAGGGATCGTGTGGCATTCATTGCACTGCAAGGACAATAACTTCACACTAAATGAGTGCATCTGCTCCTCCCCAAGCAACACTCAGAAGTGGTTCATAAACATCACTATTAATAACCTTTCCATTTCTATCTAGTATCACAACTAAAATCTCTCTTAAAGGGACTTTATATATTTTCAAAATTTAGACACAGGTTTTATTTGGCACATTTTGCTCATTTTTTTTTGCAATAAACAATTTCTCAAAATTCCAGTTTCATTAAGTATTTATTTTCCTGCTCTCTTCACAAAGTAAAAAGTTAAAAGGATTTACGAGCGGAGGTTCTGATTGTTGAAAGCCACCCATAACTACACATAAGATTATATATTACACTAAGCTATTTAACACAAAAATTAGCAGCAAACACACACACATCCCTTTGTATAACACCCTCCTCATTCCCCTCTACTCTGTGCAGAGACATTAAAAACAGTAAAAAGGTTTCTGAAAAACCCTTCTAGCCCCACCACACTCTTTCCCATCTATTCCCATCCATTTGTTCGAATGGCCTCAGGGCCACAAAATTCTCTCTGTAACTCAGGGAAGTAAATGTTGATTTACTGTGAAATATCTCCTGTGGCTCGCTACCCTATAAGAAAGGCTCTGTATTATTTAATCTGTTAAGTAAAACAAAGTTATTGGAGGATAGCAATAGAAAACGTACCCTATTTTCTTTAAACAGTGTTTTGTTATCCCTCGGTGCTCTGCAGCTCCTGGACTTTCTTGCTGTTCGGTGCATAATGGTAAATGTCTCTTTACTCTGAAAGGCTCTGCATTTGGTCTCTACCTCATTCCTTGTTGAAATTGTTACTCAGCCAGTGATTTTCACTGCCTGCAAGTATTCCAAGCATTCCTCTGAATGAATTTTGCACAAAACTGCAACAATACTCTTTTTTTTTTTTCCAGTAGTAGTGAAAATGAAAGGCAGTTCAAAACCATTAATTTGTTGAGCCTTCAAAAACAGTCACGCACTATTTGCAAAATCAAAACCGTTACAGTGAATATAATACAATGCATGTGGAACCAGAAGTGGGGAAAGAAGAAGAGCGCATAAGCAAGTTTAATAACTGTTAGCATCAACACAAGGGAAGCACAAAGTGAAATTACACTATCAAACACGGTAACTGCAGGTATGAACACCAAGAGCGTTACAGCAGGAGGTGAACAAGCCGGGGGATGCTGCCCCTGAGAGCTATAGCACAGAGAATGATCCGGGAGCAACGGGTGGATATATAACATCAGCATTAACTCCCCGTGTGATGTTACAGAAAAAAGATGCCCTGATGCTCCTCCGAGATGATAGGTACCAGATTCAGCACGTTTTGAGCTCTGAAATTCCCCGCCAACCTGCTCACCGAGCTCATAAAACATTGCTGTAACACCATTTAATCATAACGAACACAGCAGTAGTTAAATCTACTTATGTGATGTTTCTACAGCCTGTCATCAATCAGCGCTAACGTTATCAAAGACCACGCTTTTAATAAAGATGTATGAATTAAACTTAATATATAAAAATAGTAACAAGGATATTGATGCGAGCTCTGGCATGAACATGAATTCATTTTTTTTGGAAAGGATTATGACCCTGAAACAGGTTATTCCTTCCAAGAGGATTTGGGTACTACATTTAACCTGCTGTATTTGGAACTCTCTTTTTGCAAAGTAAATATCACAAAATCATGGAATCGTTTCAGTTGGAAGGGATCTCTGGGGGTCTCTAGTCCATCTTCTCAAAGAGACAGACCCAGTATCTTCATCTCATTATTTTATTTTTTTTCTTTATCTCTGATGTTAAATTGATCTCGTCTCCACTGAAAATCTGCAAGGTTTCCAAAGCGCTAATTTGGAGGAGCCCCTTTGATCTTTATCCCTGAGCCCAAAGCACCAATCCCTCCGCTGGCCTTTGAGCAGGATGCTTGGTGGGTGACATTCCTCCTTGCCATTGATAAATTGATACCTTTTTCTTAATTGCCCTTCCTTCCTGAACTTTGGTTACAGCACTTACAAAGGCTTCGAAGCTGAGCATGGCAAGCTATTGAAATTGCAAGGGTTCTTCTAATGCTTCTTTTAACAATTTTCCTATTAATCTTCGTAACCCCCCACTCAAATGTTGTGGCATTGCAGGTATTAGACAGCCTGACCTTTACAACTACCCATTATCAATCAAAAAATAATATTAACACAAAACTCTTCTTTCATAGAGGGGAAGCCTGCATCGTTAATTGTGAAGAAATAATTCTGCTGGAATAACTAGCCGCGGGTGCTTGTTACAGGAAAGATATTAGAAAATACTAATTCCTTTTCAAAAGAGTCACAGAATTACAATTTATGAAGGCAGTGTTCTTTTAACTGGTTGTAATGATGAAGTTCTGCGTTCGCAGCTCGGATGATAAGATGCCTGAAGGAGCTCTTCCAATTACAAGATGATATGCACAGCATTAGGGCAGCACCACTTTATCTGGAGCGATGGAAGATCAAACAAAGGCCAGCGGTGCCTCGAAATACAAAACACTGAGGCTCCCAAGTGTTGAGGGCTGATAATTAATAAGAGGCCTGAGCTGGAATTTGTAATTACGAGTCTCTAACGTAACAACGAGAAAAATCATAAGCGTTGAAAGAAAACTGGTGTGACTGTCGTGCTTTAGGCGAGTTAAATTGCAGCTTTGCTGCTCTCACCTGCCTGCTGAGGGCCAGGGACCAGCGCCTGGGGACTCGGGAGCAGTGACAAACGTCCCCCTCACCTTCCTGAGCACCTTGGCACCGTGATGGGGACCGAGCGCTGGAGCAGATTGTCCAGAGCAGCCGTGGAGTCTCCGTCCTTGGAGATACCCAAGAGACGTCTGGACGTGGACCTGGGTTGGACCAGGTGACCTCCCATTCCCTTCCAGCCTGTGGAATCTTCTCATACCTGACTTGCACCCTGCTCCACCAGAGAGCAGAGGTGAAAGGCATGTCTTGTGATCACCTGTTCTCCCAAAGAACCACAGCCTCACGTTTGATCATGCAGAAAAATCAATTCACCTGCGCCAGTCTGTTTCCAGCAGTACGGCATTCCTGGAGTCCAACTTCGGATCAGCTGCTTTCCAGGAAGGTAATTTTCTTTGTATACTTATATTTATGAGATTGAAGTACTTTACGGAAAGGATAACAGTTTTCTTAAAGAGTCATAGTGTATTTGCTATCGTGGCATCAGATCCCAAAGAAGATCTGCAGGTTTCAGCCTGAATGTTACCATTAGTGAGTAGTAGGGTTATGGCAGAAAAAAAAAGACATAGCCTTGCAATATTTTTTTCAAACAAGAGGCAAACTTTCAACTTTGAGAGAATTTTTGGTTTGTTTGCTTCCTGGTTGTCTCAGTCACGGTGGATGCTGGGGCAGGACAATGTTCACCACATTTCTCTGACCAGAGACAATTCCACAAAGCCTGGCAACCACTAGAGATGGAGATCTGGGAGAGGGGGCTGCCTGTGCTGAGCACAGCCACCTCTGCTGTACGTGTATCCGCAGAACAGACGACTCCAGGAGCTTCCTAATCTGACACATCGCCAGTTTGTAAAACCTACAGTTCAAGCTCGGAAAGAGGGAAAAACTTCAAATCCAAAACTTAATCTGTGGTCTGGCATTGCTAATCCTCTAAAAGCAGATGAAATTCAGGCCAGCCAGCTGCAGCAGGTGAGGATTCTTCTCCTTCCCATAGAGGCGGCTCCAAGAACAGAAGCAGATGTTCGAGACCTCACAATCCCCATAAGGTAGATGGTACTTTCAAACCTCGAAACTCAATAAATCCACTGAAACCTGTTTTATACTCTTCCCCCACCAATGGCTAATAAGCCAGCAAATTTTAGATGCTGAAAGGTATTGACCATCATGGGAGACTCTGGGCATCCTTTGAGTGCATCCCAGGTTACACATGGAGAAGCGCGAAAAGGATAAACCACAGGCACTTTTAATCCCCCATTTATTTGGAATACCAAATACATTGAATGGAATTTCTATTCATGTGTACAGGTGGTATATTCACCAGGTCTAGACACTTTGTTCAGAAAATTGAGCTGACATAGTTTACAAGTCCTGTGCAGCAACTGCACGTACTATGTGACTCTGAAAGTCAGGTACGCAATTACTGGCAGTCATGGTCTGTAGTTCCTACACACATACAGCTCACAAACTCTTCCTGTCTAAATCTGTCCTTTCCTTGCGTGTTAATTTCTGAGGAGGTCTTGATATTTGAGCTGTATGAATATTACCAATCAGTTCTGCATGGAGCTGAACAAGCTCTGCACAGCTCTGCATGCCCTGGGTGAAGGGAGTTGTGTTGCGCTGCAGTTTATGATCTTGGCTGGGTGTGAGTCAATGTATGCGCACTCAACTGTTCCCCTGTGCTTAATGAAGGTTATAAAAGTCAGGGAGAGCTGTAAGATGTTCTTATTTGCATACCCAGGTTGAATAATCCTGTTGGCTTGTGTGCCGTACTAGCTTGTTGTACAGCTCATCAGGACTACTAGAAGAGAGAATTATTTTATTGGTCCGAAATGTATACAATGACAACAAAAAAATGATCCCTCAAGGCTTTTCCTTCAGATAATTAATCTTCCTAGAAGACTGCACTGATAGATAAATAAATAGGCCTCACAAAGCTACTGTTCAAGGTCCTCTCTGCTGGTCATCCACTATCCAAGTCCTACTGCGTTCTGAAGGTGAACGCTCAACAACATGCATAATTCACATGCCGTCTGTGCTTATCAGTCTCACCATCACCCGGCACATTCCCTTCCTCCCCTTGAAAAATCTTTTCAGAGTCAAGACTCCTAGAGCAGTCAAGAAGAAAAAAATAAACCTGCACACTAACATCATAAAAACCTTAATGTCTTCTGCACTGGGTGTAAAGTGCCCATACAGAATGACAACAGAACGTAAGGAAAATAGCAGGAGACGGTGTTTGCACTTGTTTTGCTGTTAATTGGTTTTAAGCACCTCCCAGCACAAGCTCAGGGTTTTGCTTGAATTATAGGAGGTGGTGTAGGAACCACCTGCACTGCACAGAAGGAAAAATATGAAATAGCCAATGCCTAGAGCAGGAAGGTCGAATGCATGAAAGCAAGAAGGTCTCCCCAACATCTCTCTTATCAACGCAAACAAGTCAAGACAATGTGCTCTGTTAAACTCTATGTGAGTAAAGCTCTAAACCTGTCTTTCCAGAATGTCATCAGCCACGTGATTATAAACCACTCAGTGAACACGTGTACGTTTCCTGTTATTTCTACAAAACCTTCGCGTTCATATCAACGTGGTGAGCACAGGCCTGGTTCTACGCTGCTCTGCTTTACAACACAGATCACGCCAACGCAGAGCAAGTTGGAAAAGCTGCTAAGGTCCAAGTCTTGTAGCTATTTACACTGTAATTACAGACTTCAAAGTACATGGTGCAGGGACTACAGCACAGACTGCCCAGGGCTTCTGGGCAGGAGCATGAGGATTATGTACAACTGAAAATAAAGCAAAAACTCTAGATATCCTACTGCAAGGAGAACTGGACACCGAGGACCACCCGAAGAGGCTCCGCATGCGCTCTCATCCTGACCTGAACACAACTTAGTGTGACATTGATCATTCAAAAGGGAGTTCATTTTAAACTAGTTCAGGCGGTACAAAAACTCAAGGGGAACAGGGTGAAGTCGAGGCTAAAAGCCTGTCTGTGCCACAGCTTCATCTCTTGGGCCAATATTAAACGTGAACTCAGTACAACGACTAAAAAGATCCCAAATAGGGATGAGCTGTAGCTACAGCCAGAGATCCACCCAGGGGCTGTGAGCCAGGCATTAAACCTCCTCAGACAAACAGCGATCAGGTTCACCATGTAAACCAGAAAAAAATACTAGAGAAGCTGCACTTCAGCCATAAATCAGAATTTCATGCCTGCGGAATGCTTTGCAGATAACTTCCACAGTCAAATGAGCAAATCAGAGAGAACAATTTAAAAGTATTTCTGTAACCAATTGGTATTTACTAACAACAGAACCCTGCAACCGCATCCACATCTCGCCTAAATTAACATGCTGCTACTGGTATTGGTGGAATGACATCCCTTGAGATGAGCTCAAGATCCAAACACCTGTGACCGACGCAGAATTAGCATCATCTCACACACACAGAGCCCTGTCTCACCCCTCCTGAACTACAGGACGCTAAACAAGTGAATTCTTTACTGAATCTTTCTTATTTCAATATAGCTGAGGTACTACATGACATTATGTGTCATGGTGAGCAAGTTATATCAGCTCCCAGAATAATAGTGTGTCTAAGAAATGGATTAAATGGAAATGAATACTGTGTTGGAGAAATGAATGCTGGAAGATGTGTAGGGAGCTTTACTTTAATGGGAGAAAATATCTTCTTTGAAGATATTCAAATAATTAATTGTTTTTGTTCATCAAAAAGGGAAAATGAGAGTGAATATTATAAACATGGAGAAGCAAAAACTGCTTTAGTTTCATGAAGAAGAGGAATGGTAAGAAGGAATAGCTGGAAGGTAAAAACAGGGAAATTCAAACTGGAAAAATGATATTTTTTTTTTAAACAAAGAACGATAATCGCTGGAAAAGACTATTAATCACTGAAATATTTCTTTTACACACAAAACAATAAAGCTCATGTCGCATAGCTCAACCCAGGCCAGGGCTTAGTCAAACAGAGGTTGACAGGTTGAGGAGCACTCAAGAGGTGCAGGAAGGGATGTTCTTCATAAGGGGAAATGCCAAAATTGCTTTAGATACCAAATGCATCCTTTAGGGAAACAGGCCAAGAGGCAGATTTGCTAACGTGGGCATTTAGGAGTACTCCTCTGAATGTTTGTAGCATGGTCCAAATTGGACGGAGGTGGTAATTGTCAAAGAAGGATGCACAAAATTGGATATACTTAGATGAAAAAAAACAGGAGTATAAGTGAAATACATAGAAAGTCTTTTCCAAGTTCAGGCCTCATTTTGTCAAGATGCCACCACAACTGCATTCTGGTCTGAGCCCTGTTTTAGGGCTTTTAGATTGAAACCAAGTGCTCACAGGTTAAAGAACAGTCACTACAAAGATGTGGAAGCACAGGCACAAGGAAGTACTAGCAATAAATGCTGCAGATATGCAAAGAGATGCAGATAAGGGACGAAAAGAAGAACAGCACGTTTTCAAAGATAAACCGAGATTTATCCGTGTTATTTCATATAGTTCTCTTTCCATGATAAATCCAGCAGGGATAGGGATCAGTTTTCAGAGCCCTGATGAGGATTCAGCGATGCAATTCCCATTTGCCCCGTGGCTTAATCCCTGCTCACCATTCCAAATGTCTTGTGCCAGAAGTAAGCAAGGAAGGACAAAACAGTGGTAAGATACAGCCAAGGGGCAGCAAAGGACACGAGTTACTAAGTGCTGTCTACGAATAAGGATGGAAAACACCTTTTCATGGAAGCAAATTGCAAAAATAAAAGCAGCAAACAGGAAAGGATTGTTCAAGACGTCTCATCAATAACAGACTTTGTGAAAATTGTACATTAAGGTCAGCGAGAGGCCACGAGGAACACTAGGGGAAGATAATTTAGGATAGGGAATTGATTGTTTATACTGGATTTACAAAGAACGCATCTTTACACAATAGTGTGTTGCTCATGTGCCAGGCACGTGCCACTGTTAAAGTGATTAAATAGCCTTTAGTGACACTAAAACCATCACTCACATAGTCTGCATGAAGCCAAAGGCACACGCAGGGCCAAAGGCATCAAGCAGCATCTCTTCTGCTCATCTCAGATCACACTAACACTCCTTAAAATAAGGCAGATAAGACTTGAAATTGTTCTTACGCTTTCTCTTATTTAAAAAAAAAAAAAAAAAAATCACAGATGGGGCGACAGTGATATTCTCTTGACATGTATCATGTCCTTACCACAGAAGTCGAAGAGTCAACAATGTCATCTCATTTTTTCAATTTAAACTGCTATTAGAAATATTATTGTTTCTAAAAAGTCAAAAAATCCAGAACTCACCATAATAATACTCCAACTTTGTTTAAAGTTTTTCAGTCATCTGACATTAACATTTCTAAAAAGTAACTACCAATTTATTTTTATTTCGTTTTCAGCAAACCAGAAAGAAGCCTCCTTTAAAAATAAGGAAGTTGCTCCAGGTCTTCATTTTCTAAAATGCATTCTCCACCGAAACAAATGAGATTTTGTGATGTCATCTAGACCGTAATGTCACAAGAAGAATTAGCAAAGAGTGATACTGGAGGAGCAAATGTAAGAACGATGACAGAAATGTAATTAGACTTGAAAAAGTTAATGAGAAGTTGTATATAATGCATGAAAAAAAGCAAAAAAGATTTCAGTAAGTATGAGACATTTCAAAGATTGTGCTGATGACTTATAAAAGTAATTAAAATGGTGTTTGTATGAAGGCCCTATCTGGAGGAGAGAACAATAGGATATGTGGAGGGATAAACGGACAAGAGTTTAAAGCAGAGGCATTAACCAGAAAGTGGGAGTAAAGGATCCCCCTGTTCTAACGAATTTTAGTTAATTGCTGCACCATTTCAAACCAAGCTCTTGGCTGGGAAGAAACGTTTAGCTCTCCTTCCATTGTGGAGGTTAATCTCTTACGAGCTGCTCTCTAAAACGGCTGCTGCTACAGGAAAAAAGACCATGAAAAATAGATTTCATTAAACAGCTAAAATATATCCAGTCTCTACCAGAAAAAAAATGAAACTTCAAAGAACAACAGAGATAAATCTGGAAGAATCACTGGACCTCAGGGGGATGCAGAGGAGCCCGCAGGTGGCCATGACAAAACGCTATTGCTGTTCTGCTCGAGGTTTGCTGGGTGCAGCCACAGCCCTCGGTGACATCCTCACCTGGCAAGGTGACCATGCCACGAGCTCCCCTGGGCTCTGCCGGGATGAAGTTCCCTCTGTCCTTGTCTTTCAGCCCTTTGTTGGACCAGCCTGCATTCCCAATTTCTCCTGGGTCACATCTTCAGCTGGAGAGACTCCAGGAGCACAAAAACCTCAGCATCCACCTGCACCTTGAATTTGGAAGTGACTGCATGTATTACACGATATGGATGTAATGTGTTCCCTCGACACAGAGAGATGGGGCTCCTGAGGAGTCATGGACTTCGTGGATCATTCTGTATTGCACAGGGCGAAAATCCAGCTCATGAAATGCAGAGGCAGCACTTCTGCAGTAGCACAGAGAAAGGCTGCGGGAAAGTCTTTTCCATCTCAAACATCTACGGGATGGAAGAAAGAGAAACAGACCTGCTGAGAGTGTCTCTATCTAACACATCGTTGCCCTGTGGCTCCCACAAAATGGGCTGAGAACAGGCGGTCAGAGGGAAACCAGCCCACAAGGAGGACAAGAGCTTTCCCAGGAGGGATGGGGTAGGAAAATTCCAGCACACACGGCATTTGCAGAGGGAACATGTTTCCCTCTGCCCTGATACGCTCCTTAATGGTTTTCCAAAGATAAAAACATATTTAAGCGAACGTAATTCAACATCTAGCATAATAGTCTGTACAGCAAACCAAATATTCAGTATGTCATGTGAGGTGAAAATGCACATCTGTGAAAACCAAAACCTATTAATGTGATCGAAGGTACTCACTTCACAGCCCTAAACTTGTAAAGAGAAAGTCAATTAAGGTTACTTCTAATATGTAAAATTATTAGAAGTTAGAAAGATCGCTCTGGCAGAGGAGGGGTGGTGAAGATGCTCCTGTGAGCCCCAGTGTCTGCCCAGCAGAGAATGGGGATGGATTGGGGACCATCAGGTTGTGGGTTGGACAGAAGGCAGGACAGGACGGAGAAGATGGACCTTAGGCAATCAAACCGATAAGGGCTGTTTTAATCATCCAAATATATAGATCCATGCCATTTTCTAAGTAAATACATCTATATTTGGCTTTACTTTAAGGGAAAAATTATTCAAAAATAAAAGTTAAAGGGAAGACTTATTGCCAGATGACAGTAGCAGGAAAAATTAGTGGTAGGTGAAACACATTTATGTTGAGGTATGCTACGGAGAGCAATTTTCTGTAGCTGTGTTGTCGTATTTCAAACGTCTTAAAAATGAGCCTAGTGAAGCAAGAGAAAATTGAGGCCATAAACACGGAGTTTCCCCAGGGCAGTCTGCGGAGGTTAAGCCGGGCTCAGCGGGAGGTGCCTCACGCCCACCCCACACCACAGCCAGCTGCTTATTCAGCCAAACCCGCTGCCAACGCAAAATAACACAGCTTTATGTGCTGGGATAATGCCAAGTAGTTAAAGGCCCAACCTTTTGGTTTTATTGGGCAAGATTCGCCTCCTACCTGTTAATATATTGCCATGACATTCCTATCAGAGCAGAGAGAGGGTAAACACAAATATATGGAAAAGAGCAAAGGAAATACTGCTTCCATGAAAACACTCAAAAGCATAAAACATTTTTTCTCTGTCAAAAGCTGAAAATCTCCAGATTTTCAGATGTAAAACATTAGTAAAACCATGTAATTTACCTAACAACTCATTCAGGAAAGCCTAACTCACCTTCATTGCCTGTTTTGTCATTAAGAACCTGAAACACGTACCACTGATTAAAGAAACCCTCCGGCCGAGCCCTGCCCACCCCAATTTCATCGCTAACGCAGACCACGTCCCCATCACCCTCCTTTATCTCTTCCCACCACCCCAGGGGGAGCTCGGCTCCTCACTCTGCTGAGCCCGAGAGAACAGGTTCTGCAAAGAGCCTGGCACAAAGACAGGAGGACCACAAAACACAGATGATGTTCCCCTGGTGCTTTCTGGGCACCTTCCACATCCCCCAGAGGCACCACCTCATCTTCCAGAGGTCCTGTTGCAAGCAACGGGCTGGGGTCTCTTTGCTTCAGGCATAATGGAAGCAAACACGAGGTCAAGTAATGATGGTGTGGGATGCACGGCTTTGCCTGCAAGGCTGACAACTGCAGGTTACACACAGATAGAATCACAGGATGGCTTGGGTTAGAAGGGATGTTCCCAGTGCCCCCCCTGCCATGACAGGGACATCTTCAGCAGCTCAGGTTGCTCAGAGCCCCGTCCAGCCTGGCCTGGGATGTCTCCAGGGATGGTTCAGCCACCACCTCTCTGGGAACCGGGGCCAGGCTCTCACCACCCTCAGGGACAACGATTTCTGACCAAAATATTACACATGGAATGACTTTTAGAGTAACGAGAACAATCAGTATCAAAATAACCCCCAGTGTTTAATCCTACCCAACAGTTCCCTGGATGCACCTGCTCCTCACACGCATTTTCTCTCTACATTGCTCCCAGTACCTGTTTTTAATGTTCCCCCCTTTCACACCTCCTCTGGCTGCACAGCACCTCGCACAAGGGGACCCAGCTGGTCTCAGGTCTATAGGCATTTTTACGATGTCATGACGCCAACAAAGATGCAAGGAAGGCAGGTGCTTGACCTCTGCGACCGAGCCACCATCAGGAGCGCTTACACCTTCCCAACATCTTCAACACCTTCATTTTCCACCACGTAACTCTTCCCAGTTCATGCTGCTGATGGACATGCTCTCCCTGGTGTGGCATATCTAGGCTGTGCTGACCTCCTTCCACGCAGCAAAAAAATATTTTTGAATCTTAGCTAAACTTTTTGTCTCAAACTTCTGAAGCCCTGTGTGGAAAAATGGTTTCCGCTTTTATTTCTCAGCACTAGAGAATTCCAGAATACACTGCAGTCATACATAAAGTCATGAAAAAGGAAACAGCTTCCCACTGCAACTAAAATGCCTTGATGCGACACATATTGTAAACACAGAAAAAACGACAGCGTGATTTTTTTATCTTCTAAACAACCCTGCCATCTTACAGGGGTTTATTTATTAATGTCTATTCTGAGCACACAGATAATGCAAAAGCACAGCATTCTTCCATATTTTATGAAACAAGGAAAAAAAAAATAGTCCCTGCAGAAGAAGCTGCCATTAATTCTGCTTAAAGGAAAACCCAAAATGCCTGACAGCTTTAGTAAGTAAGAAAAGGACAATCTGTAAGCTAGTAAAGGTACATGCACCTACTGAGAAAATTGTCACCCTCTTTTTCGGACCAGGCATATTTTTGCCATCGAGACGATAATGAGAAAAACTTGGCTTCCTGATTTTGTTCCATCACTTTGACACTTTCCCACTAGTTTCTAAAACCCGTCAGCTCCTGCTTTTCCTCACATAACTAGCCCCACTACTTCACAGCATATGGATTTACACCGAAAATAACAAGGTCCAGGGATCACTTTTGCCCAGTGCTCTGCAGCATGAGTCCGAGCACATCACTTTATACCTTTTTTACATTTCCACAGGTGTGAAATTTATGATGGTAAATTGAAAAAGATACCAGTCACTCTTAGACCAGAGACTGCCTCTCTCCTTTGCCGATATTTCTCTTTCTGGCCCATCCACTGCTCTTGTTTTCTCTCCCCGGTGCCATTTGCGGTCTCGTCCTTCGCAGCAGAGTACCAGATGATGTCCAGGCAGCACCGCATCCGTGGGGCTTTCACTTCCAAGGCTTCTGCTCCAGGCACCTCTAAGCATCCAGATGCTCAGAACTCGGGTGAGGAGCACAAGCTCCAGAAAAGAGGTGCTCATGCGTTTCATGTACCTCCAGAAACTATGTCAAGGAGCTTTATTTAAAGCAGCAAGAGAAGATGATGGGAAGGGAAGAGGAGGATAGTGAGTGACTGGAACAGGGGAGCACGAAATGGAAAAGAAAATGCAGATCTGATCAAGATCAAAGGAAAAGTTGGAAGTGGAAATAAACAATATATAAAGGAGACAAAGTCACCAGCACCATTGTCTACTCTAAAGCACTGAAGCCTGGGAAGAATAGAAAGCTGCTGAAGATCAGCGCCTGACGAAAGGTCTGTGTGACAGTTTGGACCTGGGTGTTACTGTACAATGTTGTGAGCGAGAAGAGAGAAAAGGGAGAGGGGAACAATGGTAGACAGGGTGGTGGGGACGAGCATGGTAGACGGAGAGAGGCTCAGTAAAGTGTGTGGAAGGCAAAATCTGGTTTTTCAGTGGTTGGGGAGAACAGGAAAATTAGAGTAGGCAGGATGGACATGTGGAGCTGATGGGGACCATGGGAAGGGAAGGACAACCACGGAGAGAGGGAAGGAAACAGGCTTTGGGTGAAGAAAAAAACGATGTTGACTTGGTGATATCACCTTAATGCAAAATACATCAATAATCCTACAAACATGCTCCCTCGCTCTGGTTTCAGGAAGCACGTGTACCTTGGGATCAGAGGGTCATCTCTGTTGGGTTCAAGCTTGACTACTTGATGAGAAGCATCTGTGACGTGGCTGCCTCCAGCAGCAAGGCTGATCTTCAGGACTCAGCAAGTCCTCTTCTGATCCTATCCCCCAATTTCTTTTGAACGTTTCCCAGCTGTGTGCTGCATTGTCACATCTTGGCTAACACCCTTTGAACTCCCCAGCACTAGGCTGCTTTGAGGGTTGTTTTCTCTCCTTTCAGAATCGCAAGCACCTTCAAACTAAATATGAAAAATTAACTGAGACGAGAAAATTATGCCAAACCTGACTTGAAAAGACCTCTGTTTCATAAGAAACCCAGAATTAAAGTTCTCTTACCATTTGTTTTTAGCAGATAGCATTAGTACTGGGCAGAATGCCAGAATTACTGAGATGTTTTGAAACACTAAAACCTTGCCCATTTCGCATGAATCACATTTTTAACATCTAAATTTTGTGTCTTACAAATCACTGGCAGACATGAAATTATTTTAGACACCATAATTAAAAACAGATTAATACTCACTCAAGATGAGTCTCCTATCAATAAGCAACAAGCTAAGGGAACACCAGAAGGTCCAGAATAAAAATACAGTTGCAGGGTGCTCAGCAAAACATCTAAATACATCATCTTTCTACGGGCTGGTATTTCTGCATGCAGCTGGACAGCTCTTGGGATAGATTGGAGTATTCAAATGAGCATACATGGAAAACAAAACAAAGCCCAGTTGCTTAGTATTCACTCGCAGAGATTAATTTTATTAACATCAATATCCTGTTCACACATTGCTTTTTGGTGGTCATCGCCAAGATCCAAACCTTAGAATACAGGATTACCTTGCACACTGGAGAAGGTTGAGAATAGATTATTTTTTTTCCCCCTCAAGCCAGGAAACAACCTTTTACTAAGCAAAGATTTATCCCTATACATGACAATATGGACTATTGGAAGTGAGGCCAAAGAAAGGCAATAAGCATAATAGAAAAATAGCCACAAATAATAAGAAAATAAAAAGATGTATGTATGACCTACAAGGAAAGAATGAACAAACTAGGGGAAGACAGACAGGTGTAGACAAGTTTTCAAGGTCATAAAAGGCTGTTATATGCTCACACATTCTAGGACAAGAAATTACACTCTTAAATTTCAGGAAGGAAGGCTGAAATTAATTCTGCAGAAAGATGAACTCTAACAGAGAGCTACTGAAGCCCAGGAATGCTTGGAAGGCTTCGGAGTCAATGTCTCTAGAGGTCTTTCAGGAAGAAATCCATCCTCCTTCCAGAAAATACCAAGGTGTGGATCATCATTAGTTTGTACAAACAGACCACAGACTTCCCCAGGTCTGCTCCAGTCCCATATGTGAACATTGGGTTGTGCATTAATACAGAGAAGGATCCAAACAAGGGAGCTAGTGACAAAGAAATCCCCTGTGTATGATATATTCTGAACACAATATTCCCTCTCTTCTTTTGATTTCCTTCCCTAAACGCCATCCATCTCCAGAGGGTTCCAGTAACACTGCTGTGCTAGATAACAAAGGCATACGACATACCCTGCCCAGTCTGTTTAAAAAGTCTATTAACACCCAGTAACAAAAGCTTCCTCACTGCTGAATTGGAGAAGTGGTCTGATAACTCAGTAAATCCGTCTCAACTGACACAGAGTAAAAGAGAGCAGTCTACATCGCTTTTCCAAAGCTAAGCCACAAAATTCAAGACTGTAATTACAAGAGTCAGGCAAAACTACCTGATATTACGGAGTGCTTTAACTCAAAAATGACATTATAGAGCAATCCACGGGCTGGCAATTGAAATGGAAAAGGAAACACAAAACATTCAAGTGAGGAACAAAATATAAATTGATAGGAAAGGTAGTTAGCAACAGAAAGAAATGGAATTGCTCAATTTTCCAGTGCTTCGAGACTTGGGACTGAAGTTCAAGGTGCTGTTGGTTTTGGCCACTTCCTAAGGAGGAGTTGCCTTGGGGCATCGCTACTTCCCATAGTCCTGCTGACTCGAACAGGGCCAGACCCATAAACACATACGGAAGCATCACACCTCCCAAAAAGATTCAAAAGGGGAGAATTTTCCGTCTTCATGTGGGATAAAGCAGATCAGCACTATCATAAACTATTCCACACTGAGAGCCATGCTTCACTCCTGCATTGGCTTGCTTACTCATTAAGATACACAAACCATTATGTTTACTTGGGAGGGGCGGAATTGGGAACCAGGATGCTTGACTTCATTATCTGTTCAGAAGTCCTCAGTGACCACCCGTGATCCATTTACTCACTTCCCACCTTTGTGAAATAGGGTTAAAGTGACCTGTACTGTGGTGTACACACATCGATAATAAACCCTGATAAACAACAGGCATTCTTGATTCAGCACCACTGTGGATATATTAGCTTTACTATTTATACACCACGAGAAACTTACTGAAAACAACGGAGCCACATTCCTTAACACAAGATGTACTTTGAATAACTGAGTTACAGGTGCCCCCGCACTTGTGTTTAAGGGTAACATTTAAACGGGCTCTTAGCCATTTATGCAAACAACACTGATGTCGCTGCAGTATATTTCTATCTTTTCTACAAGAAAGTCTGACTTATTAATCTAATAGCTCATGCCTGCTTTTCAGTTTATCAATCTAAGAAATATTAGCAATTTATTCCAGTGATCACGAAGAAAAGTGTTTTTCTGCCTTTCTCCTGCTCCACCTGTAGGCTAAAGCAAATTGATGCAACATGGCAAGAAAAACATCCTGATGAGTGATCGGGCGTCCTCTGCGCCAACCATGTGTTTTCTTGGGGCAGCCGGAGATCCAAAGGCTGCTCACACATGTCCACAGGCCAGTCTGAGCTGGAAAAAAGGAAGAAGCTGTAGGAGCTGTAAAAGATGAGTTGTGCTTAGTGCAACAGGAGCCAAAATGAGAAGGGCTGAGCAGATGAGGGATGTCGGCAGGGAAATGCACACTGAAGAGGTAAAAAAAACCCCAACGAGCTCATTAACTCTTTCCTGAACTGAGCCCAACCTCTCAGAGATGTTGCTTTCTTGCTCAGACCGTTTTACCCAACATCGTACTGGATCAGCCCGGGGGGTCCCCAGTACCACAAGACACTGCCTGAAAACCTCCATTGGCTTTGTGAAAGAAACGCCAGGGTCTGCAGACAAACACACTGTGCTCTACTCTTGGCTTTAAAAACAAGCACAGACTCCACCCCGAAGCACAGAGGGATCTTCATCGACTGCACCTAGACAACACCTACACAAGAACAGGGAAAGAGATGTGATGCACATATTGGCAGCCAAGGTGTCAAGGCAAAACCCCCAGAAAATACATGATTCACAGTATATGAATGCATGGATGACAACCTGTCCTGCCAGCTGATGCAAGCCATCTCCAAATTCCTCCTCCAAGTTACAGGTGAGAGCAATAGGTAGTACCACAGGTAAGGGGCAGAACTGGGCTATGCTCCCCATCACTGCGAAGGATCACGAAATACAGCCATGGGCATCACAGATGCATCATTGCAGTGGCATATGGTGCACTCCACTTCTTCCCTGAGATGGGTAACGGAAACATGCAGACCTACTTATTTGTCTGAGTTAGATTTTTGCTTACGTTCCTCCTACTTCTTTTTTCAGTGCCCATCACATATGGAAAGAACAATCTAGATAAGCCTTGCTGTCCTCAAAGATGCCAGATTCAAATTCTGCTCTTATTTGCATTGCATGAAGTCCTAAACTCCAAAAAGAAGATAATTTATTCTCAGGATTTTAAATGAATGTCTTGGTTTTGGCTGGAATAGAGTTAATTTTCTTCCTAGTAGCTGGAATAGTGCAGCGCTTTGGATTTAGTAGGAAGGGAATGTTGGTAATACGCTGATGTTTGGTTGTTGCTAAGCAATGTTCACACCAAGTCAAGGACTATTCAGCACAGAGGTTGGCATTCCACAGCAGCTGGGAGGGGACACAGCCAGGACAGCTGACCCGGACTGGCCAAAGGGATATTCCATACCATACGATGTCAGGATCAGTAAATAACTTGGGGAGGTGCAATTGCTGCTAGGGGACAGGCTGGCAACTGTATTCTGTATCACTTGTTTTGTATATTCTTTTATCATTATTATTTTCTCTTCTTTTTCTGTCCTATTAAACTGTCTTTACCTCAACCCACAAGTTTTCCTCTTTTTCCCTGATTCTCTCCCCAGCCCCAGTGCAGGGGTGAGCGAACAGCTGTGCCTGCTGGGTTAACCCACAATAACAAAGAACTCAAGGGTGTTTTAAATGATTTAACTTGGCAGCATCCTCCAAAACTACTAGTCCATCACTGCACCATAGTTCTGCCACTACCACACCCCTAGTTAGCAGTTACCATTACTAGTTCTGCTTCCACCAGATATATAATGACATCAGATTCCAAATTCATATTAATTGAGTTGCCTGCCCGTAACCCAGGGAGGAACACAGAGCATAGCTGTTTAAAAATAGATGTGGGAATGGTTTGATATGACCAGAGATGCAGCACAAGCCTCTCCTCTGATTAAGAATGAAGTTTAAATCAATCCCTTTCCTAGACAACCAGAAAGTTTGACCAATTTCTCTCCCAACTAGAAAAGGCAGAATAGCAACTGCAACAGTGAAACTAGAAAATTCAATCACTGCATTTCATAATTAAATTTTTAAACCTCTTTCATTCATTATAACACTGTTATTTAGTCAAGAGAAAAAAAAAAAAGGCAATCTGAATTTTTAGCCCAAAAACCATTATGATTTCGTTGTGGATAATTCCAGGGATTAAAAAAAAAAATAATAATAATTAACAAGATGGGGCAATTGAGGCAACTGTTCTGCTGCTCGGAACACTTTGTTCCCTGTGCATCCCTATGGATATTTCCCCACAGCAGAAACCCTACTTTCTTTCACAGGGGTCTGTAACATTTCTAATGAGTAAATCACCATCACAGCAGCATTGCTTCCAACACCAAAGGCCCTCCCTCCTATTTTTTGACACAGATCTTGTAAGATTCTCCGAAGGTATAACATCTGGTAAATCCCCAAAAACATTGTATTTGCTTTCTGTCATTCACTTCCAACAAAACTGCTTCAGATTTCCCCCCTTCTAACCTTCCAGGTGCTTTGTAGAAGAGAAGTCACACCTTCCCTCTGGCTGATTCAATGCAAATAAGCTAGAACAGCATCTACATTTTAATTTCTGTTCAAAACAAGCAGCTCTCAGCCACATCAATGCAGACCTTACTTAGATAAACAAAATGTGATGTTTCATCTTTCAAAAGATAGCATATTACATAATTAATTCAATATTAATGAGAACTTTAATATATGCAGAGTTTTGCAGGGTTTTCTGTTTGGGGAACTGCATTAGGTTTATGGAACCTCCCTGAAAAATAAAACTTCCAAATTAAACAAAGCTTTAATGAAATTTACAACTGGAACTCAATTATGGCAAGCCATTTTTTATGCTTTGCAGACTAAGCTGATACTTTGCTGTCATTGGTTTATAAAAATAAATCATAAACTCCACAGAAATCATTAAAATATACGCAATTATAATCCTCAAGACAGCACTAAAGAAAAATAGAGCAGGAAACAGAATCATAATTATGCGATTTTCTTTCTATCCCCAAGCCCCAGATATTGCATTTCTTTCACTTTTATCTCCACTTTAATAGGCGATAGTTGCTCATCGCAGTGTAAACACGTATCGGCCCTCCCAACAATCGGAAGCCTAATCCAGTAGACCTGTAGCACCAGAACAATTTGACCGTGAGCACAGAAAATTCATCATCACTCTCAAAGTGAACTTAGACATCTTTTGTACAAGATGCACTAGGAACGGTTTTCAATCGAGAAATTATCTCTGGTCCATATGACAGAAGGACAAGGTTCATCACACAACCTTGGCCAACTCTTCAGCTTCCAAGCCTGAGCCCCGCCAGGCTGGTTGGAGAGGTCTCCTCTTCCCCATCCACACCTCCTCCCACTCCTGAGCCTCTACCCACGTGAGTAAAGCGCCTCCTATGCTTTAGTGTTTGAGAAATGGTCTGTTATAGATAACCACATGCCAGCAGAGGAAATAAAAAGGAATTTTGCTGGGACTCAACTACCTGGCTTGAAGGTTTTTGGCTTTGCCCATGGCCACTTTCACTGTAAGAAGGCTCCACACACAGCAAACCATCCAAGGTCTATCTAAACAGGCTTAGGTAGAAAACCCAAGGACCAAAGAAGTTCATTCCACTCAAGACAACAGCACATGAAGTTTTGGAAGAAATTTGTGGAGACCATCTCCATCCATCCATCCACTGCCTTGTCCTCGTCAAGATATTTATACCTTCTTCCTTAAAATTCTGTTCTAAAATGTCTCTTAGTAACTATGAGATAATATAGGGTTCATAAAGGCTTCTTTACTTCCAGAAAGATTCCATAAATCATGATACATAATAAATTTTTTTTTGCCTAGGATCCTGGGGCTGTTCCTTACTTTCATATAACTCGCCACTAATCACAATGATTGGCAAATATGCACAGATACACACAAATTCCATAGGTGAATAAAGAAAATTACATGTCTTATACTCTCCTTCTCATCCCAGCACAGTCTCCAGTGATTAATTCCCTGCATAGTTGAGCCAATCTTACAGAACACATAAGGCATTAAAATATATTAAAACAAAGGCAATTCAAGATGTATTATTCGCAGTCAAACAATAGCAAGCCAAATACCCCATTGGCTGTGCAATGTATTTAAAAGTAGCCTTTGAATGCATTAAATCCTCAAACTCCCTGCTTAATTAGACAACTGACCTGATGAGATGGCTCTGCTGCCTGCATAACCACAGCGTTTTCAGGGAGGCTGGTTTTGCTGCTGTTTTTAAACAATGTTCAGCCAGGCTCTCAAAAACATAACTGCATAAATAATCAGCTTCATAATTAACCAACCACCCAGAAAGACTGCGGCAAAAGCAGAACGAGTGAACATTCTCCAGCATGTCCGGGCTCCTCTGAGAAGCAGCCTTGCTCCTCTGTTTAAGGGAGTCTTGACTTACAATATATCCTACAATCACACTCCAATGCATCTATCCTTTATCCTTTCTTGTCATTTGCTTCTTCCCTTTGTTAGTTATTTTTACGTTTGGCTGAATATTTAACTGCAAAACAGCACCCAGCTGTCTTTGCATTGCAGAGACCTTTCCCCGAGAGCCTTCCCCACATCCCCTTGCAGCAGGACAGATGTTATCCCATCAAGATTTTGGGATGCAGCAGTACCAGCCGGCAGCCACGCGCTTGTTGTTGGAAAGAACTATCGGCAATCGGCAAACGTGAAGCAGCAGAGCCCCTCACCATCCCCACCACGTCCACAAATAGCCGTGCCATCACACCAGAGAGAACCCAGCTGAGAGCACGGTCCATGCCTGGCACCTGATGGAGCATCACTAAGTGAAGCGCATCAGGAGTAACTGCGTTTACACACAGTAGTAACTGTGGTCTGGCAACGACTGCTTAGAGCCACCAAACCTGCTGTTAGCAAAACATCGAGAAATGTCCCTGAAGAATTCAAAATTATATGATTCCCCACGGCACAAAAAAGCAGCAACAGTTATGCGTGTTAGAACACTTTTACCAGTTTTTAAATGTATTTTCTCTGTGGTCAGGGGATGGTGAGCGGACAGCAAGGGCCAGCAGAGGGTAGGGTTGGAGGGAGGAAACCATGGAATAGTTTGTGTGGCAGTGGTCAACTGTATGAAGTCTGCATTCAGCTGAGCAATTAGACAGAGAGGATAACGCTGCAGTGAGCAGGGCCTGGCAGAGCTCGGAGCCGAGTTCGATTTTTGGAAGCAGAGGTTGCAGACAGCAGCACCCATCCCTCTGCAGTCCGGCCTTTCTAGCAACAAGCACCCATACGGGCTGAGAGCGCGGGGTCTCAGGCTTCCCAAATCGCCTGTGACGTGCCACATGTCTCCTCAGTCTTTCAGTAAGAGCTGAAACAACATGAGGAACAGAGAAACATGCTGGAAAAGTTTTTTTCCAGCCATTTGTCCCCTTTCCCTTTTCTACCGTATTCTAGGAAAGGCCCACAAATTACATTCTGCTCCTGCCAACTTGCTGCTCAGGTGTAAAGCTCCTCAGCCATCCAAAATGTACGCTAATAAGGAGAAGAGCAGTCTAAACCTCATCAGAAGTGCAAAGCATCACTTAGCATCAGCATGAGGTGCATGCCAGGTCTTGCAGAGCTTTGCTCTGCCATCTGAACACAGCTATATGCAGCACACAATGAAGCAGATAAGCACATGCATGCCAAGGAACTAAGCCCCATGCAAGTGGGAGTAAAATAAATTAATTTTTCCATTCAGAAAGAGTATTGTACAAATTCCCTATTGCCCACGAAAGCAAAATATGGATGGTTCTCCAGTGTGTCAGACTGAGCAACTCAGACCAGCTATCAGTCTGCAACTCTGAAAACATCCCTCGTTCCTCATCGACATCTTATCTTAAACAGAATACAAAGTAAAACGGCTTCAGTTAGAAAGTTCCCTTTGCTGTTGGAGCAGCATACACTTTTCCTAAAGGCACATCGTTGGATATGGTACTTCAGCTAGAGGCATTATGTCCTTTGAACCAAGCTCTTCTTGGAGGAAAAATATTCATTACAGCTTCGCACAGAGACTATCCCCATCGCATCCCAGGCTGAAAATCTCCACACTACAGTAAAGCAAACAGAAGAAACAGAAGAACAGCAAATAAGTTACAATAATGACCCTGCCTGCAGCAAACAGCTTCCCAGAATTACTCTTGGAGACAAAATTCATTAAATTCAAACAATCTCAGAACCCAATCCAGTTGCTCACATAAAGTTCCGTGCTGTTTGTGGCACCTCAGTCCATCAGAAACCGCTGTGGGACACGGCCCGTGACCTACAGGAGACCTCTGCCCTCCCAACACAGCAGCTCAAGCAGACGCTGCTGTTCCCCATCCTTCCCCACAGACACACTCAGCTCTCTTCAGCTCCTCAAGTGCATTCTGTTCTCGACTTGCTCTCTCTCTCGTACAGCGCTCTTCTTTTTACAGTGGGACAAATGCTCAGCATGCATCTTGTTCTCATTTCATCCATATTTTTATAGTCTCCTCATTAACTCTGTGCTGGTTTTGGTTTCAGCTCCTGCCCCTGCCAGGTCACTGCCAACAGGGACGAGTCCCAGCTCTTGTGCTAATCCCTGTCCTTTTCCTCACTGCTCCAATTCATTGCTGTAATATTTCGCTTCTACTGCACTGTAAACCAAATTTTAAAATTATATCCAAAGTAGTTTTTTCTGTACTAAAAGAAAACACCCACCTCTTTATAATCTTCATACTATCATTCAGGTACACGTTTCAGTGACGCTCAAAGGATGTTTTCAAATATCTTGTGGGTCGGGAAGTTCAATGTTTATTTACTGATGAGTATCTCCCAGCATCACCACAGCACAGATGTGGAGCGATACACGGTACAGGAACAGTTGCTGGAAAGCACTAGAGCAAATCACTGAAAACTCAACAGGAGCACCTAAGGGTTCAATGAGGTGACCGGACGCAGGCAGCACGTATTTGCTAAACCCAGACTCAGCCTAACCGATCTGATTTTCTTTGCTAACATTGCTCATGGCAATGAGCCTTGTAGCCAAAGAAGAAGTAACATTTCATTATTTTAGAGAAGCTTTTGACAGTACCTCTCATTCCCCAAAGTACTTAGGAAGAAAATTCACAGTTAAACTGACAGAGCAAGGGAAGGAGAGGTATAATTTCCTGATTTATGCGATTCCATTCACTGCTTTCCTAAATGAGCTAGATGAAAGAATAAAACAAAATCTGCAGAAGGCCAGAAAGGAGGGCACATCACAAGCACTTTTGGAGAGCAGGAACAAAACCTCAGTTGCACTGGCAGTTTAGAGAGAGCATCCAAAAAGGCAAAAGTGATGGGGCAAAATTCAACAAGCACAAAAGCTCAGCCTCTGAGTAAAACTAAAATATTCACGAGAAAGTGGATTGAGAACCTTTAGCTGATCACACTGCCAGGAATTGTGGGGAGAGGGTTTAAGTAGATCACAAAGGAAAAGGAAATACCACGCCAAGGATTATTAATTGGACTGCGGGACAGCAAACACTGGAGGCGATTGCTCGGTTCTGTGCAGCCCCAGCGAGGCCCGGAGCACACGGTCCGGTCATTAGCGTTGCTCTCACCAATATCTAAATTAATTGGAAAGCGTAAAGTAGAGGAAAGGCAACAGATTTGGAGAATGTGATTTCTGAGGCAAGACTGGAAAATAACATAGGAGAACACTGGTGGAAAATAGAGTCCCAACCTGTAAAACACCCTGGTTAAAAGAAGGGCCACCAGCTCCTCTCCATGTCCCCTAGCTTGCAGATTAAAAGTAATTGAAAAAAGATTCATACAACAGAGGCAATAATAGCAAAAAGTTTCTAACTAAGAAGTAGTAAAATGCTGTAACAGCCACTAAGCACAACACAATTCCCCTTTGTTACAGGTTTTACTGCCATTTTAGCATCTCGGGAAGGTTTGAGTCACCCCAGAGCCAAAGGACCATTGCTCCCTGTGACCCAGCACCACACACCAGCACAAACCAGAGCCAGAAACATGGGAAGTTCAGAGTTATTCTCTGTCCCAACCTCCTGCTTTGATCACCACCCTGCATCTGAAATCTCCCCAATAATTCCAGCGCGAACATTCACATCAATGGTATTTTTCTCATTGAGCAAATCATTTCAGGAGATGCACATCACAAAGGTCATCGGTGATCAGCTGCTTCTAAATATGTATCCATGTATTTACGATCACATATACAGAGCTTACATCTTTCAAACAAAACAGCAAGAACAGCAGGAAGAGGTATTTCTTTTACTTTAAAGCTTTAAATGAAAAACTCAATATACAAAACAGCAATAGAAGCTTTTTCTGAAAAAAGCTTCTAAGAAAACTTTTGATAAATGAAGTTCTGAACTAAGTCTACAATAAGGGCACGGGTCTTGTTTGGTTTTACCTGTTCTAATTGCGTATATACAAGAAACATCTTTACCAAATTCAGGTATATGGAAAAACAATATTACAGTGTAGCCTAATATGCATCCATTATTAAAAAAAATAACAGCAAAATATTAAACATTTATGAGATTTACTTTGCTGTTCTGACAGCAATATATTAAAATTATACTACATTTGTACTACTGGTTTCACTTTTGCCTATACAGTAGATATAAATTAGTTGCACATTAAAACAGCACAGGTGGATAAGCTAATTGTTTGCGTGGTTTGTGAAATACAATCTATTATTTTCTCCAATATAGTTTGAAAAAACAAAACCAAAACACAGCAACCAAACCAAACCCCATACAACACAAAAAGCAGCAAAATATAAGGCTCTGGTGATTTTGGAGCTTATATCCTTTATTTAAAATACAATAAAAATAAAACAATGTCTGGTAGGATTCCCCTGTTATCTGCACCGTTGGTTTATTACAGCACGACAACGTTATTCCTGCAGCTATAATAACAGTGTAAACTTGTCCTTATCACGAGAATTCACCCTGAGAGGCTGCGGAGCGCTGCGAGGTGACCAGCTCCACCGCTAATTTGGTCAGTTCATTTTACTGCCGGAACGATTCCTTCGGCAGGCACGCGGCTCCTGTTACCCACACACGGTTCTGAACAAGCCTGACTGGTTCAGAGAGATCATTTTTTACATTGACTACTTCATTTTTTCAAACCAATCCAGTCTCTGCAACGGTCAAATCAATTCACAACTGGGTGGCTCATATCAATACAGGAGACAAATTAAGCCAATATCAATAAGACAGCACTAAATCCCTTCAAGAACGGCCGTGCGAGTGCTGCAGCCGCCCAGCTAAACTTGTTCAACGTCTTTAGAACCAGCGAATTTCAGACATGGTGAGCAGTGAATCTCAGGGTGAGCAATGAGCCGCTCTGCAAATTTTCCCTTCCCCGTTAAATCCATGTCACTGCCACTCAGTTTTTACTGGTTTCCCTTCAAATTCTATGGGTTGATCCGAACTGCAGCACCTTGCTAGCGGCCAAGGGAATGCCGTAGGATCAGCTCCCAGCCGCCCACAGAAGCCCGTCACAATAATATTAGCTGAGCCCCCTGTACCAGGACTAATATTCCATTTAAATCCAGGAAAACTGCCTCATGTTTCTGGTCTAATGCTCTGAAACTGATACACACTGTCATCTTTCAGAAAAAAGACACAGTGACCTTCCAAAAACTTTAAAAATTCCTAATCTAAATAAGAAAGAAAGGTTGTACCTACAGTCTTTTAAGTATGATAGAGACAAGCATATAAATTCAACTGACCAAGGAAAGGCAATTAGAGTGATGGATTACAGCCCCTTCAAGAAAGATGTGAAATACTGAGACAACCCTCAAATACAAATTATTACACAAAATTACCCTCAGCCCACTCAGACTTTTCAGAAAAAAAAAAAAACCTAGTCATTCACATCACCAGCATGTTTGGAGCACAAGCCAAGGTGGCTTTTTCCATCCTAACGTTAGCATCACAGCATCGCTGTGCAGTTGGGCTCTTAATCAGACAAGGGACAAGGGCTTCTCCCCATTTTCCAGCTAAAACTCACCTGTGGGAACTATTTAATTCTATGTGCTCATTCCACAACCACTGAGGACTCTATAAGATTTCCTAGCAGAGGAGAAGGGAGGGAAAGAGCGTGTGTTTCTATGGGATTTCTGGGAGCTATGGAATGCAGTAAGAGACAGAAAGTCTGGTTACATCTAGGAAATGTAGCCTTATAACCCAACTTTAAAAGTCTTTTTGGTGCATCCTGCTTTCCTAGTGAGAGCACTGTCTGTGCCCTTCATGATGTGGCAGTTTTCCAACTGAATATCACAACAGCAAAGAAAAAAAAAAGTGAATTTCTGCAAAATACCCATGTTTTTATCCAGAATACTGAAAATTATGGAAGGTGGCTCCTGCCTGCAGCCACTGGACAAGGTGTTTTCCTTATCCCAGGGGATTTCCTATGATCCTGTGCTAGGTAGCACATCCAGAGCAGACGTGATGCCAACAGAAAGGAGCATCCCTGGCTGTGATGGGGGACAACTGGGTGAAACCGCAACAAGGCACCAGCCAGCCTGGCCAGAAAAACATGGGGGTGCTCGGCCTGTCTTGGGATCACAACCACCCTTTGCCAGCTGGCTTTCCACGTTTTATGGAGGTAAAAGCAGTTGGCGTTTATTCAAGAACAGGAATGTAGGTAAATGATATCTATGATAGAAGATTCAAAATAACACAAACTGTGATGCAGCCTGGACATGAGGAAGGAATTGTTGGTCCTGAGGGTGGTGAGAGCCTGGCCCAGGTTCCCAGAGAGGTGGTGGCTGAACCATCCCTGGAGACATCCCAGGCCAGGCTGGACGGGGCTCTGAGAACCTGAGCTGCTGAAGACGTCCCTGTCATGGCAGGGGGGGAATGGGAAGGTCCCTCCAACCCAAACCTGTGATTCTGTGATTCCTCGGGACAGTGGTGGCAGCAACCCCAGTGGCAAACCTGCTTCAACCCCCCTGCTCACAGCAGTGTCCTCCCCGGCCTTGTTTTCCCCCCGTTGGAGCAGATCACACATTCCCAGGCTGCAGCCACACAGATTCCACCCACACATCTCCGCCGGTTTAATTTCAGCAAAGCAGGGCATTTTGCTAACACCATAATGAAAGGGATTTGAAAACAGATCCTGGTAATAACTCTAACATCAATTTTCCGACATCAGATCAGAAGGGTTTCAATTTGCCCTGTTCTCAGATGATATTTGTCAGGGAACACAAAGTACTATTTTCTCAACACCAGGAGACAATAAGTTTTTCCTTTTTCATATAGTTCCACCCGCGTTCTCTCCAAAAGGATGATACTGCAGCCGTGCAGCCGTTTTGAACCTGATCCAAAATGAAGCGAGGGAAACAGAAATCCCCGAAGCTTCAGAGATTTGCTCTGCTCACCTTCTCCTCCCAACCCGGCCCCGGCTCTCACCAGGTCCTTGCTCTCCTACGATTCCCCAGAGCGTGATTTCTCTTAAATCACCCATTTTCCCCCGAATTTTCAGTGTTCTCAGCAGTAAATCTACCAGCTTTACTCTATACATGGCAAAGCATTAAGCAACTGAGACTACAAACTGTCTCGTATTTTTCTCATATTGACATGTAAATAATTTTTATGTAATTTAACTGATTCAAGTAAATTAAATCATATGACTCGGCATTGGGATTATACATGTTGAAGCATTTTGTCATTTTCCCCAAATTCTCGCCTATTTCCTTGCTTTAGACCCCAAACCAGCCCTGTGAAACAGTTTCTACATCAACATATTTCCAAGAGTCTGATTTCTGACCTGAATGCTGCCACTAACGTACCAATAAGTTCATATCAGTATTTCACCTTTAAGCAGTGCCACTCATTACAGGCTTCTGCTTACACTTTAAATCACCCATCTCCAGCCTGCAAGCCAAACACCTGGAAAAATCTAAATCAACAGGGAGGTGATTCCTACTCATCCCCCACAGACTTTACAACAGCTTTCTGGATTGTTTTCTAGGTCTTCAGTGCACAAATTCTAACAAAGTAATATTTCAGGATGCTAAATAGATTCCCTAGTTCTCACAATCAAGCCTTAATCCTGCTCACACCTGAACTTGTTTACCTCCACATAATCTCGATAAAGCAGTGGGATTCTACACCAAGGAGCTCCTAAGTCAGCCTAAGTCAACACATTTCCCAAGCACATTCTTGCTGATAAGGGAATAGTTATAAAAAGCAAATTCTGCAAGAAAACTAAGAAAAACTTAGAGAAACATTTTTAAAAAATGATTTCTGTAGGTCCTGTAAATAGTCTGTATAATACCAATGAATATATTTCTCTTGTCAGATTTAGGATAATTTTTATTTGTTGATCACTTCTATATGGGATAATAAAACTTCCAATATGACCCCGTTATTGTCAGCTACAAAAAGTAACTTAGATATTTATTTAAGCCAGTATCTCCGCAATACTTGGTGTGCTATTAAATAAGAGATTTAATGAGACCAATTTGTTTTGTTTAAAAAAAAGATAATAAATATATTTAATTAAGCGGGTAAATAGCTTCAAAGCAATTAAAAATACTGGGTTCTAAAGAGTTCTACAATCCAGGGCAGAAAGGTGACCAAAAGTGAGGGTTTTGGGAGCATAAAGCCAGAGGGATTCTAAGCATGCCTGATTTCTAATAGCGCTGTGGAAACCAGCCCAGCCTTTGAACAAAAATAAAATACAATTAAACTGTTGGGACAAGCAGCCAAGCGGCAGCTTCTTCAGGAAAAGCCGGTGTTTCTATATGTTCTGCCTTGGCCAGATACAAGCTGCTGGTTGTGTTACAGGGCTTAATACAAGAAATGTCACAACATGACATTTTTCGGCAGCCGTATTTAGGTGCTCTAATTGGCCCTTCTGTCTTCACACCTCATTTGTTTCGCATCCTGTCGTATGTATAAGGTAGCAGCTGTTCAGCAAAAATCCACAGAGCTCAGGACAGCAAATGAGGGATGTCAAGAAAAACAAAACCCGAAGAAAAGATCGGAAAAAAAAAACTTATAAAGGATTCAGATGAACCCACAGCCTGTCAATAGATAAGCCTGGAAAGCCTCACATCTCCTTATGAAATGTTTTACAGTGAATAGAAATATTCACTAGCTTTAACCAGGCACCCACTGTACCAACAAATCACTGAAAACAGACAAATCACTAATGAAAACAGTCACAGCGGTATTATTACTACTACTAGTTTTATATGAAGCTAAGTGACTCATCATTCCTGAGCTCAGAGTATCTTCAAATAAAATTGAAATGAACTTCTTAACGACACATTCTACATAATTCCAAAACAATAAATAGTTTTGTTTTGATAGGCTTGAAATAGAGAACTTCTAACTTCCAGAGAAAGCCCCTTCTTTCTTTTCAGACCTCAGCAATTTGATTCTCTCTACCTGAAATATTTAAAAAGTTGCGCTAGGCATTAAAAAAGACACCACACAGAAAGAAACCAACACTCCACACAACAAAATTTAGACAGAGAATGTGAGCTGTGTCCAAATGTCAGGGTTGCATTTGAGAGACCGTAATGAAGCAGCAGTTTAACCTCCCAGGGTTAAAACAGGCCCGGTGAAACCCATTTGCAGACTGGCTAATTACAGGGAGAACACTTGATAACGCACCTCCAGAACTCCCCTCTCTCACAGGGAGAATAAATTCCCTGTAATCTTTGCAGACACAGAGCAATAGGTGGCCTAGGAAAAGCAGCTGACATTTTAATCCTGTATTTTGCTGGAAACGACATAATAACCCAAATAAAAACTTTATCCGCAAGGAGCAGTTTTGAAGACTGCAATGAGAGTACTAATATCGAGGAGAGACACAGTTTGCTCGGAGAGTAATTGAAATGTTCTTGTAAAAGCCCGCGATAGACAGGATGGAGCGGCAATAAAGCAACGAGCTGCCTCGTGCCTCCAGATTAAAGAGTCTCTGCAACACGGGGTGTGCTCTTTGTATTGTCCTCTTTCAGCAGCTGCTCTTCATCCAGCAAAGTAAACGCTTAAATACACTTTAAATAAGCATTAGAAATTGATTGTTCTTTGTGTTTCCAGTAGGACCGACAGATTGTTTAAAAGGACTCATCTCCACCCCAAACAAACATGCCCCGTAACAAAAATCACATACTTCGCAGAGTGATGATGTTAATTATCTGTTTCTCATGGCCACAGTTCATTTGCCTTTACCCTGAACTTCTAATGAAAGCTCATTTCTGACCAATTCTGCTATTTTGGGCTTGGGGTTCTTTTTATTCCCCTTTAGCACAGCCCTTCCCCACACACAGTCTGTAGGTAACTGGGAACGGTCCGGTTCAGCTGGGATTTTTGGCGAGATTCAGGATGCTCTCGGAGATGCGGGTACCCAACCTCAACGGGAGCTTTCCCTCCAGAAAGACACATTATCCAGCCTCCTGAAAACCAACAAAATGCTTCCTAAAAACCAGAAACCTAAGTCAAGGATTAAGTATTTCCTCAACTACCTTTGTAATGCTATGGTGCTTGAAACAGCTCATTAAGCAAAGGTCAAATTTACTGTTAACCCAGTAAGAAGACTCTGGCAATAAAGTTAATTCTGAAGCGACTTGTAATGACCTTCAGCACTGCCTTCCAACCTCTTAAAGGACGGGTGAGCAGTGAAAAGCCAGAGATCTTCCAGTATACTTCCTGACAGCCTATTCACACATATTAAATACTTGGGATTACTTCAGGGCAATCCCAGAAAAATAAAGTTCCTGCCGGTTCTGCAGCCCACCCCACAGACACAAATACAATAAAGCACCATTGGAAGTATCCGATACAACTCAAAAAGCTTCACCTTCCAATCTGGACACAGCCCTCTGACAGCCAATCACTAATATAGCTTCAATACTTTCAAAAGGTTTCAAGGTATATTTGGGGCACAAACATTGCAGGATGCATCCTTAAGGGTGATAAAGTGCTTTTGTGCATTACAGCTTAATAACAATACAATATATCAGTGATTTATTTTAGCTGGGGACTGGTGGATGCACTCATATCACATTCGTTACTATAATAGCTGCTCACCTTCTGACAGTATGCTAGACCATGCAATTGATTATTTTCATATTTTGTCCCCAGTGACACAATCAGCAGCAGTGTCATGTTTTATTTCAGCAGGATATTGAAATGACACAGACCACCGGGCCCTTGCAAAGGAGAATCAAGTCTCCAAACCAGACTTTAGGCTCTGCAGAAAGTCAGTGTTGAAATGGCGAGGCAGTGCTCAGGACCAGCCAGCTCGTTTCCTAACTTCAAGTTAACTAAACCAAACTTAGACTGAAAGCTTTGCCTGACAATAGGAAGGAGTGAAATAATTTCTTCTTTTGCTTTACCCATTAAACTCTTTTCTGATTCTCTCCCATATCCCACTGGTGGAAGTGAGCGAGTGGCTGCGTGGGGCTCAGCTGCTGGCTGGGCTTAAACCACAGCACTATAACTGGGGTTTATATTTAAGATAATAAAACCTCTGCAGGTACTAAAAGGCTAATTATACAAAAGGTTGAGAACAAACAGAAAGATTAGAGGAAGAGTGAGAAAATGCACTTGAAATTAACAGCTACCCATGAAAACAGAACTCACAGTGTATATATAATATGACCTTCTGAAGGGTTTGAGGGTTTTTTTTACTTAGTATTTTACAGTTCAGATCCAGGAAGAAAATTGTCATTCCAGACAGTGTACTGGCCTGTATAAGTCAAGTGGGTTTTATATCACAAATGTTTTGTTTTCACACAAAGGTTACACCATGCACTCCCAGCGAATTCCGCCCCTCCCCCCCCCACCTTTTTTCTATATGGCATTAAGAAAATATCTCTGTAAAGTAATTCCTATCGCAAGCTTAAGATCAAATTCAATATGTTTTGGGCAAGATTTCCACATTCTTCTTTTTTCGCAATCAAAGCTCCCAATTCTACACACTAAAAACTAAGAGCACCAGGCTTCACTGACAAAAACCTGTGCTGGATCTACACCTGTACGGCAGGTGAATCAAACATTAAACGTACTAAACGGCTTTCGATTATAGACATTTTCCTAACCAGGCTGATGACACCTCTAACAAGACTGATTTTTATTGCACATGTCAGTCCTTCTTCCTCTACTTAATAACACACTAGCCTTCACTGCCTTTTGAGTTTAGAGACAAATGGGAGGAAAACCACCAGCTTCTCTTCTCGCAAAGCAATTCTGAGTCCGCTCCTCTTTTCTCAAATCCATCTCCCCTTGTAAAACACTAAGCAGGCAGCATTTTGGCGGCCGTCTCCTTTTCCTGGAGACCTAACACCGGTGTCTCCTTCTTTTAGCAATTTGTCAGATTTCAAACACATCAGGATATTGGATTTCCTTGATGTCCCCAAGGGCCAAGTGTAGTTTTCAAAGTGGCATTTTCCCCATGTAAACTCCGTGCTATGGCTCCTGCACTGGCGCAGGAGGATCTGCAGAAGAACGGGACCATGCTGAGCCACTGATGAGAGAACTGTCAGCAGTTGCCTCATGCAATTTTTAAATAAGTAAAACTGACTGTGGGTTATAAACGTCAAGAAATCCCTCCCTGCTTTAAAAAAAACAAACCAAAACCAAACCAAAACCAAACCCCAAAAAATAAACAAAAAACCCCAAAAAAACCCTCTGCTATTTTACTAGATGCACTTGCTAACCTCAGCTCATTACCTATTTACACTTAGTTTTTAGCATTTTTTTTCTCCATAAGTACCAGTATTAATAATTTCACCTTTTCTCTACACCATTATAGTCTCATAAATTTCTGAGTTATTCTAAGTTATTATACTATATATTTAGTCAGCTCATACCTCTTCAGTTTAAAATAGCCTTTGTTTTTCTAATACAGTCCTTATCTCCTTGAAATTAATCAGTTTGTTGTTTGTTTTTTTTTCCATAGCCTTTACATACTCTACATGTTTTTGTTTCTGGGGTTTTGTTGTTAAGGTTTTTATTTTATTGTTTGTTTGTGCTTTTTGTTTTCCTTTCTGTTTGTTTCGTTTTTTCCTCTCCCTCTCGGGTCTTTATTTTGTACACTCCAAACACAGTGAGCATACACGACTATAAGTGGGGATGAAAACGTGCCATTTGTACGATACACAGAAAAATTTCCATTTGAATTTCCAGCAAGTGGAGCATGGCATATTGGCATGTACTAACCCACTAAATGAGGTACTGCAAATAACATGAGATAGCATCAGACAAGGTCTGGAAGAGGAGGCAGACTGTGAACTGATGAGGTTGCAGGGAATTTATTCAAGATAATCAAATTCCCCCTGCTTGTGAGGATTTGAAGGGCAATAAAATTGGTGGATGAAATTCAGAATCTGTCATTACGAAATAATGCAGATAAGAAATAAAAGTCTGTACCTTTTGTACACAAGAATAGATATTGCATTGGCCATTACTCCAGGAAACAGACTGCAGAGGCACTGTAGAGTTGTTCAAAAATAGCTCAAATCCAGCAGCAAACACAGTTAGAATATCCAAAAAGGACTAAAGAACAAGCAATAAAAAAATAAATTTAGAAAAATTACGCGCCGCATCCTGAGCGCTCCCTTCAGCGGTGGTCAGAGCCTTTCTAACAGGACAATACACCTGGATCACAGAGAGAGAAGGATGCTAAAAGAGCTACAGGGTGAGAGACTGGATAGAGTCCTTCAGTTTCAAAACTGGTTTTAAACCAAATTAGATACGGTATTTTTTAGAGATCACAGAGGTTCACAAATATTACAGAACCCTTCATACTGTGACGGTCAGAACTCAAAAATTAAGTTCTTGCAGGACATGCGAGTTAAGGAACACAGACCAGTTTAAATGCAAGGCTCAAATCTGAAAATCCCCTAATTATTAACCATCAGTAAGTTAGTTCCCATTCACTGCCACCCACATTGGTCCTGAATGTCAGCCTGAGATTCTGAGGGTGCTGCTCCCTCGGCCTCGCGAGGCCGGACCAGGGAAAGCCCACCCCATTCCGGCCTCTTCTTTATGGATCTTCTCAAGCAAGAGCGATTCCCTACTGCTCAACACAAAAATGGGTGAATGGGGGAGATTTTTGAAGCGGCCCAATGCAAAGTTTGTTATTTTCTTCTGTAACAATGATCATCTTTGAGAGGAAAGTAGGAGCATGTCTACATGTGTGTATAACTTCTAGCTGAATTAATGTTGGTTTTTTTTTTTACATGATTTCTACTACACATGAAATTAGAAATAGTCAATGACCTCTCAGTCATCTCCTTTAAATAATAATTTACTAAAATCCTAAGAACATGCATGAAACCCAGCAGTTTTCCGAGTCCCTGGAAGACTAAATATATGAGATAGAAAAGCTCACACTACAAACATTCCCACAAAAACCTTTAATTCAACTGTGGCAGCAAAACATCCAAATCCACCCCGATCTCTGGTGCATTTGCAACCAGTTCCGTGTCGTCCTGCGACCCCGTTTGTTCAGAATTTGTTGAGTTCCAGGTCTCACAGCTACAGTGATAATTCAGATTAGCTCTGTCCTACCTAACCATGTAAAACATCCTGTGCGGACTATAAATATTCTTATTATCCATTTCCATTAACACAGTAATTGATCTACATTTCCAAGAGACCAGCAAGCCACAGCTTAGATACTCCCCTATTTCTCTATTCCTTCCTTCTTGCTTTCATCCTCTACAGCATTTTTTCCCCTGTCTCTATTGTACCCTGTACCAAACAAAGAATAAATCAGCTACAGCACTGCTTGCTGCCCAAACAGTAATTTTAAATGCCACAGGGGAACACAGAAGTTAGCTAATTAGTATAGTTGATTTTAACCCACTGTAAATACTTCTAAAGGAAAATATTTGAGTATGCCATGCCAAACCAGCTTTGATCTTAATCACTTAGTTCCCAGGCATGGTATGCAGTAGGAATAGCCACACAAAGTAGCAATAATTTTATATTCATAACAGAATTTTTCCAGTGGTATAATACTTGGAGATTTTTAATTTATTGTAAATAAATGATGCATGAAATACTTCTTATGCCTGAAACACTAGACGTAAAATTGCATGGGTAAAAAATAATCTGGTTTTACTTTTACTGAACAGGTTCTAAGTAGTTTAAGTATTTAAGTATTTTAAGCCCCATGTGCATCATTAAGCAACACCAATGATACCTCTCACATTTTCCAACTAATAAGGGTATCCTCCCCCACCCAGTGCCACACAGCACCCCATTACCCCATGTATAAACAGCCTGGGCTTGGCTGCTGTATGTGGCTTCGTATTGAAGTGCTGGGTATTAAAAAAGATCCGACATGAACTTCTTCACACAGCAGATCCCTCCGAACACAAAGCCTGAAAACACGCGCTGTGCCTCCTCCTGGTTCTCCCCATGAGCATCCTTGCTCACAGCAGGGAGGGCACAAGGGGAGAGAGGAAGGACAGCGATGAAAAACAAAAGCCTGAATAACGAAACATCTCCCAGCGCAGGAGCCCCAGGAGACAGGGACGTGAGGGACGGCCACAACACACAGCGGAGCACAACAGGAGCAGACTCTGCAAATTCCAGGCTGCAGTTTCACCAGAGTGGTGCAGAAGAGGCTTATACACCTCCCTTTGTGGGCTTTGCTGCACACAAAGTCTGCAAATCTCATCCAGAGAGACCGCAAGATGCCGAGAACACGTAGCGCTCCAGCACTTACAAACACCGAGATCTCATTCTTCATGCAAGTCAAACTGCAAGGTTGGTGGCTTTGCCCTGTGTGACCAGCTGAGGCAGCTGGAGTCACCAGAAAGCTTTCAAATTGGTTTTTAAAATCAGTGTTTCTTCTCCATTAACTTTTAAAACATACGCAGATTGTGGAATAATTGCTGCATGCTGTAAATCGTGACTGAAATGAATGATTCCCCTTCCCAGCAGACAGAACACAGACCCGGCGCTGGGTTCAGTACCGGGGGCTTTTCTGGGGAAAAACCTTCAGGATTCAGCCAACAAGCAAAGGGTCAGCACAGCCCCAGCGGCTGGTCTGGCACAACCTGTCCTCAGCTTCCCAGAGGGAGACAAACACTCCACGAGAATGGAAAAACAGAAAGAGTCAAAACCAAAGTCTGTGCAGTTCCATCCGGTCTCCAACAACGGCAATGGGAGACACCATCAGATCAGCCTCTTCTCAAACTCTTGTACATTAATCTCTTTAATCCCTTTCAGACTCGTCCGTGGGTCTTGTCATTCCCAAGTGCCTCTTCCACGCTTCTGTCATCAAATGGTCCCACTGATCTCCTTGCTGCCTTCCCACCCCACTCCCAGCTCAAGCATCCCTGCAAGGATGCTCTTCAAAGCCTTTTTTCTGACCATCTTGGCATCTGACCTGCCATGATTTACAGACTCTTCAGTTCTCTGCAGTTTTGAAGCAAGACAAAATTAATAAACTTTCACGATCGAAACTCGTTTCCCTGCCATTTCTCAAAACTTTGCAATGGCATAAATCCATCAGTAGAAAGGGAGTGGTATCACCACAATTTCCCAGGTGTGAGACATAATTTTTCCTCTAAGTATTATTATTCATCCTCTGCTTTATAGATAAAGCAAAACATGCCTATTTTTCAGTCTGACGCCAACATAATACATATGTCTGAGGAGGGAGGAGAGCAGAGACCACTTAAAGAGATCACTCATTAGTGTAGCATTGGGTATTTGGAATAATTTCCTCCCCAAAGGGCTGTGGGGCATTGGAACAGGCTGCCCAGGGCAGGGCTGGAGTCACCATCCCTGGAGGGGTTGGACAGACAGATGAGGTTCCCAGGTTCAGTTCTTACGGCTACAGAAGATGCTGCCCACCATCAGAATTTCAGTACAAACCAACTACTTCTAATGCATTTGTAGCTTGAGTCAAGCGAGTGTATCTATGCGACTACAAAAAAAAAATAAAAATCTAGGTAGCTCCCATGCAGAAGGAGCTGAGATAAGGAAGAATCAATGCCACTTTGAAGGTGTTCGAATGAAGTATTGATATTTTAAGTCTACATTAACACTAATGGCGAAACTATAAATCATGGACAGGCTTAATAAAAAGGATCCTGTCTTGTGACTGCTCAGAAGAGGTCTGTGATTGATTTTTGGCATCAGACAGGTAATTCCGAGATCAATAGGACACAAAATCCACCTATTTGCTTGTTAGTAGCAGAATTAGATTTGGTAACCCAGGCAGACTGGCTGCTTACAAAGCCTGTTTCATGTGTAAAGAATGTGCCTCTGCTAGCTAGAGAATTGGGCTTATCTTATACAAATTGTTTAATACAGAATCAGGTTTAAATTTGAGCCCTCTTAAACTTCTATATGTTTATACTTCAACTCGAGCCAATAAGTGATCAAATTAAGAAAAAAAGTAAATAGGAAATTGCAAAGCTTAAAAAAAATTAGTGCATAACCGTAATAAACCACACTGGGACTCCCCAGACACAGCCACAGACTGACACAAAACAAGCTTCTTCTGTCAGGTGAGACCGTTCTGAAATTGGCTGCTGACAATTACAAGAAAGGTCACATCTATTTGTAAAGCACCTAAATGATGGGACAACCCTCAAGGGATTTTTGAAGTTGACCTGGCAAAAATACATGGCAATAAAAATTAATTCAGAGATCTTCCCTTGAGGCGCCACCCAAGCAATGGTTGGATTTGACCAACGTGGTCTGCGTGTGTTCCAGGAAACACGTTCAGGTGCCCAGGATCCAGTGCTGCATCACCTATCTCAGAGTAAGGAGACCTGAAGCATGGGAAAAAACACAGTATTTTGCACTAAAGTCTCCGTAATATACACATCAAGAGACAGAAAGCTATGAAGACCTTGAATTTTCTTACAGACAACATGGGTTGAGTCTTTCCCGATGCTTTCAAATGAAGATGACACGAAAACATCCCTTAGATAAGCGCCAAAACCAATGGGTGTTACTTCTAATCAGCGACGGCCTCTCCATCCTTTGGAACTGAAAATTTGGGCCAGACCACCATTGCAGCACTTGTCTCAGAGACAATTACAGATATGAAGTTTCTGCCCAATATTTAGTATTCAAGAGTTTGCATCTTCTCGGTGAGCTTAACACATGCTTTTTCCATACAAATTATTAGTTCTTGTTCATAATACTGGAGGGGAAATAAAACCCCACAATTAAAAAAAAAAGCAGCACACTAGGAAAGCGTTATGATATAACTGAGCTGTCAAAATTTCACCACTGACCTGACTATAAGTAGAGATATAAAAACCTGTTCGGAATGTTACTGGCTGGGAAGCAGAGAGGAGCAGGAAACTTCTGAAAACAGAGGAGGATTTACGGTGCTACAGAAAGACTGCTTGGTGGTGGGCGTTTCATAGATAATGCCAAACGCTGCTGAGATGACCTTTGTCTACTGATCCCAGCCACTAGTTTTACTCTGAAGGTGCAGTAAAATGGACAATTTCCAAGCCACAATAAATTCTTTATCATGCAAACCCTGGTCTTATCCTCTGCTGCAAGCCACACACAAACACACAAATCCCTCTTGCCCTCATTTTTGCCAGATTTATGCAACCCATCTGTTCTGCTAAGCTGTTTCTAGCTTTTTAAAGGCAAAGTAATAGCTTTTTTTTAACATGTGCTTTATACGTATTTATGATAATTTTACTTTTTCTAGCCAAATATCCTGTTTTCTGCAGAACCAATCATTACTAATGAGAACATCCAAGTTGCATGAAGTAACCCAAAGACCTCCAATGGGTAGAACATCTCTTTTCAAGCAAACTGACGTGCAGAAGTCAAAAAAATAACCCAAACCCCTCGACATTTGCTGTCCCTCCTGGAGGAGGTGTAACTGTGCATGAGCAGAGCTGGGGAAGAACTCATCACAAGTGTTCAGTGTGGTCTAATTCCTCATTTCCAGTGCAGAACTGGAGAAGCTGGAAAGAAAATAGCAGAATATGCTGCAGGTGCGACACGGTGGTGGCTCCAGGGTACGTGTGGATGGAAAGAAAGGCGATGGCCATTATCTGTAGAAACCTAGTGAGGATTGCCATGGTGAAGGAACAGTCTCCTTCCTCAAATCCAACATCCCTGTTCCCAATTTCCAGTGGTGCTCTGCTCATTGAGGCAGGTGATATCACCTGCTCCTTATCAGCAGCCCCAACGTGCAGATTTCAAACTTGCCGTGAGCAGAATCTGCTTTTGTTTCCCCTCTTGACAACACAAGCCACCCCCAGAAGGAGTGCGGTTTTACATCAGTGACCTTCAGCTCACACTGACCAGGTTACAGCACATGTAATAGTTCAAACACATTTTGAGATAATTGTGATTGGGGAACGGGGAGCACACAGAAGAAATCCATAAATTACGACCCCAAGGCAGTGATCAAGGAGGCCAAGATAAGACAATGTCCAGGAGAAACTGTGGCTGCGTTGCCACCTAATAACACGAGATCTGGGGTCATCTTTAGCAATAATTAATACTTTAGAAAGCATTTATCTTTTCCTCAGTATCCGAGCTGTTTCTGTCCTGCTTATAACAAGCTCTGTTAAGTCTGTGAGAAAGCCGAGGAGAACATTTCGAGAGAGTCAAGAAATCTATTAACCACATCCAGAGCTTACTGACATTTCCAACCCCACAAGCATTTCAGCAAATATCAAGACACAACTTTGGGGATCCTAGTGCAGCGGTGTGGCAATAAAGAGAGGCACTTTGTGTCAGATTCTCACCCCCAAAGGAAGATAATATTTAATAAGCACTCAGACTATAAATTCCCAGAAGTTTCCTAGTACTCTGATGTTTCAATAATTACCTCCCATTAGCAGCATACCTAAGCTATCAGCGTCTAGGTAAGGTATCGCCTGGAGGCACAGACTTTTCACAGCCTAATAAACCAAACTCAGTTGGAAAATATACATCAGGAAAGAGCAACTGAACCCTGGGCTTTCCTAGAGACTCAAATTAATACAGGGGGAGGGAAAAAAAAAAAAAAAAGTATCTGTGCTGCTCTGTCTGCTGTGCTCACAGTAGAAAAATACACTGGATTAAAGTAGTGACTGTGGCAAATCACTTCTGGGTTTGAGTACTTGGCTCTACTTGTCAGCCTTCAGCTGTTCTCTAGTCCCTGATGGATTCTGAGGCCATTTCTCTGTCACATGCATTTAAAAAAAGTTGGTAACTGTGTATAATAATAATAATGTCAAGGCTAATTCAATAAAAAGGATTATAACACATGGATTATAAAATGGTTCAAAATGCCTTGTCCATGGATGTTCACATAGCAGTTGCTGAAAGCGTGTGCCTGTTTATTAGCATGTGGAGCATTTTAAAAATCTTTGACTGCAGAAAAATGATAAATAGGTGCTTAAGTGTTGGCTGCTGAAATGCTACAGGACACACTTTACAGCAAACAGAAGAAACGGATGAAAACATTTTACAAAATTGAGTATTACAGGGAATGTGTTCCTAGATTTTGAACATTACAGCTCAGACTGGAAAGCTCTTTGGAAAGCATTATCTGGTGTGCGAGTTACAGGAAGAGTGACTTATAGCTGTCATTTAATTAAAAGACTGTCCTCCGCAGTCACGATGATTTATAGTTGCACAACCCTGCCACGTAGATCGGAAAAGAAAAATTGCACAGTTTTTCCTGCTTGAGCTGCTAATGAGCACCAGGCACCAGTGGCTATTGGAACACTAGGATGAGCTTCCAGCCCACGAAAATGTAAAATAATCACATTAGGAACTAAGAATACTTAGATTTTTGAATTTTCAAATGGCTCAGCACTGAATGCAGGAACAGTCTGCCCAGAGAAGGCAATGTGGGTCCCTCTTTTTCACATGGAACTCAGGGCTTAACTCAAAAAGAGCTCACACAAGGGTTCTCTCTTTTCTCTCTCACACCTGAAATTTTTAAGGCACCATGGGAGGGAACCAGAGTGACATACCCTGGTTTATATATATAGAGAGATAGTACATATATAAAATATATAGAGATATAAACAAAGAGAACTACATTAAACTTCAGAAAGAAAAATCTAGCAGTGTCAGTTTTTGTTCTTATTTCATTCCCTTATCTTCCAGCATTCCTCCACTGAGCTGACCGTGTTCCATCAGCCTGGGAAAAGCCAAGTGCTGCACTTCAGCCTCAAAGCTGTTCTAGTCGAAAACATCGGGAAGATGAAGTTACACAAACACCTCATTGTCCAGGTTTGTTGCCCATACAGCAATACACAGAATCTGAACACGTTCCCTCTTAAAAATCTGCTTTAACAAATCACTTCAGCTGTGGAGTTTCTTAATACAGGGTGCATTTTAAAATTCTTTAATTAAAAGTTTCCAATAATTTATCTGTCTCTTATTAGCTTTCTTTTGGTTATTCTTAATTTGTATACTAGAACATTATCCTAGATACCTGTATTTCATTACTACCTGTACTGCAGTTGAAAAGAATGGGTTGAGAACACTGAACCCCCCCCATACTATCAGCCAAGTGAAGGACACAGAAGAGACCTGGACCAGAATTTCAAAATATCTTGAAATTAAATTAAGGAAAGGAATTATTCAGACTTACCACATGATGTGGAATTAATGACACAATTACATTAAGGCTTAATCGAGCTATTAGGAAAATTTGCTCATTGAAGAGAAAGAAAAGTAACATAGAGAGAACGGTGGAAGCAGCATCATTTATTAATGGCAGTAGGTGCATCATTATTAATATTCTGATACAGATGGCTACCAGGACTAGAAGAACCAGGGTTAGAAATAAGAAGATATCATATATACTTTCATATCCAAACAGATATTCAGAAAGAAGATAATAAAGACTTCCCAGAAGCTGAACGAAGAATTTCTCACCCACAATTGTACATTCTGGAGACAGAACTTCACCTGCTAGACCGGTACATCAGCACATACTGTGCTTACTATCAGTGCAGTTGAATGAGATTCACTCTCAGTGACATCTCGTGACAACTTAATTCCCGTACTTTCTGATATGGAATACTGTAACCCCCCTACTCCAGAAGACAGACTTGAAAAGAGGCATTGAACACACATGGGCCTACACAAATAGCATATAAAATTTCCAAACAAATCTCATGAAACAGTCTTTTCTCCAACTGGAACCATCTCATTAAATTATTAATCCACGAAGTGTGGCGAATCATACTGACACCAACTAATGGCAGGTAACCGAAGCCTAAATAAGTACCATCAGTACTAATCTGAAGCTGACTAAGGTGGAGTTCATAAATTCAGGTTAGAAGCACAGATCGGTGCAGCACTTCCGGAACACCACATGGAGATGCAATGAAGATTGGGTACCCAACAGCTGGTATGATTGGTCATCAGAAGACCTTGGCAAGAATTCAACAGCACAGTCTGGCTTCAGTTCCCACACAAAGACCAAGAGTAAAGTCCTCTAGAAGTCCTCCACATATGAGAAATACAGATTTATTCTCTTTCTTTGATTTCTAATAGGTATTGGCACTGGACCGTCAGAAGCCTCCACTGTTTAAGCCACGCGGNCATCTCATTAAATTATTAATCCACAAAGTGTGGCGAATCATACTGACATCAACTAATGGCAGGTAACCGAAGTCTAAATAAGTACCATCAGCACTAATCTGAAGCTAATGAAGGTGGAGTTTATAAATTCGGGTTAGAAGCACAGATCGGTGCAGCACTTCTGGAACACCACATGGAGATGCGATGAAGATTGGCTACCCAACAGCTGGTATGATCGGTCATCAGAAGACCTTGGCAAGAATTCAACAGCACAGTCTGGCTTCAGTTCCCACACAAAGACCAAGAGTAAAGTCCTCTAGAAGTCCTCCACATACGAGAAATACAGATTTATTCTCTTTCTTTGATTTCTAATAGGTATTGGCACTGGACCGTCAGAAGCCTCCACTGTTTAAGCCACGCAGATCTCCTTCTGTGAGACATTCAAACCCACCTGGGATCCTGTGGGATCTGCTCTGTGACCCTGTGTGAGCAGGGGGGTTGCACTGGGGGATCTACAGAGGTCCCTGCAACCCAAACCAGGCTGGGATTCTGGGATCTGGATCTGCCAGCAAACCTCAGCAAAATGAGTCCATGTCCACCGCTTCCAGGGAAAAAGACAAACGTGCCAACAGCCAGCGACACGCGTTTAACAGCACGGACTACCAGGCAGTGTGCGCAAGAATCAGGAGACTTCAAGCAAGAACAAAAGAAGAGACTTGTAAAGAGATTTGTACATGTCCCTGTGTGATGGGCCACCCCAATCTACGTGACTTGAGCAAGAGCAAAAAACGGTGCTGAGAATTAAACACATTGTTAGTGTCATCCAGCCTGAAAAACAGCAATTAGGGACAGAATAGGGGAGAACAGATACAGCACAGCTGTCACCATTTGCAATGCAAAGCGTAACTAGAAGATGCATCTGCTTTCTAGGAATTTTCACACTTTTGCCAGAAGTGGTTTTCACCAGAAGTCACAACTCACTGCAAGTCAATCACAGCACAGAAGTGGCCCCGTAAAGAGCTCTGGGAGCGCTCTGCTCGCTCCAGCACCCCAGCGGTCACAGCAAACACCAGCAAAAATGGAAGAGCAGGGACCCTGGGCAGGCTCCACAAAGCACAGCTCTGCTCCTCCAGCCAGGTGACAGCTGGGACGCGGCACCAAGTGTGCCAGAGATTTTGTCAGCAGATGTCTGGTAAATTAATCAATGCGCACGCTTCTCCTGAGCTTCTATTTGTAATAAATCCAGGTAGCAGGTTAACAACAGAGCCCAGTGACACCAGCGACAGCTTCAAGTGAAGCACCTGGAACACTAATGGAGCGTGGAAGAAGTCACACACATTTGAGAAATGACCATGAAGACACACTGCAAACCAGAACGTATTTTAAGATCTTGTTTGGGCAGTAAAAAGCAGCCATTTGGGACACCATACAGTTTTGCAGGGGTTCATCCACCTTGTCAAGCCTGGTCTAGCTGAAGCCAGTCTTGCTCCCGCTGGCCTAAGGGGTTTGAGGCAGTTCAGGTGTCTGAATTCCCCATAGTCTGGAGAAGGGGCACTCAGCTCTGGGCCACTGCATCAGCTGGGATTAAACCGCTCGTGTATTGCACTCCAAAGCACAACGATCCCCACAGTGTCCCCTCCAAGGATGCTTTGAGACAACATGTTCTGCAAACATGCAGAGCAGTGAAGTCCCCTCCACACTTGAGCTAACAAAATCAATACATTTGCAATTGCCACCTTATGCCTATCACACTTCACTAGAAATCCCTTAATTAGTTTCTTCTAGGAGTACACAGGTCATTTAAGTAATTAAATCCAATCCTCTCTAATCAGAGGACACTATGCCAATTAAATCCTATTTACAAGCTCATTGTGCTCTATCTCACAACCACAATAGGCTTCATCTTCTTATCCCATTGCTCTCACCCAGCAGCTGCTCCAGGACCTCGCTCTCAGGGTCGGTACAACCCATTGAATTGCTCATGCTCAGATCTCCATCAGAAAAGGACCTAAGACTACTGGGACACAGCATTTTCAAGTCTTCTGTATTTTAACAGCCATGGGAATAAAGATTATTCTAACAACATCTCAAATCAAAATGAATACAACCAAAACATACACGGATACCCTCTCGTAAGACTTTGAGGTCTGAAACTCATCCCAAACCTTCACAATGTCCAACTGATATCAAAAAAGCCCAGCTCCTCCAAATCCTTTTGAGCATCAAGAGACACTTGCTCTGCCCTGTAGTTTTTCCAAACTAATAGGCTGGTCTTCAGTAATTACACATTTGCTCTGTATTAGTATCTATGGGGAGGTGATGCAGCTGCTTTTCCTGCTCCCATACTCGCTCTGCTGCGAGGGATTTGGTGGATTTTGCAACCACCTACGCGTACGCTGTTCTGTGAGCAGCTTCAGCATCACATAAAACACTCCCGAACACAACTGACAGGGCAGGGATGTCGCTGGTATCCCAAGTCATTTTATGAGGCTTCTTCATTTAATGAAACACAGTTTATACCCCATTTGCTGCAAACAGCTCAGCAAGTTAAAGAGAGATATAATTAGCATTTAGAGTCATACAACTATATCCGGGATGTAATTTCAAGTTCATGGTTCTTCACATCTCTCACATAAGGGACTTAAATCCCTTCCATGCTGGGAAATGTTAATTAACATCAATAGGCTTTGCACCAGAGTTGTAATAAACTAGGATGCACAATCTGGGAGAGAAGAGCCAGGCAGCAGCACCTATTCCAAGTACCACATATTCAAACGTGGTTCGGAAGAGGAGGTAACACATTTCCACAGGCACTTTGCTGGGGGTGCTTCTCGAGACCAAGGCTTGGCACCCCAACCCAAGCAACCCAGCTTCCCCATCCTTGCCAAGCCCTGCTCATAACCTCCAAGCCCCACCAGCCACCTCTGAAAGCAAACATACCAATATTTTCATTTTGAGACACAAATCCAGGTTGTTCCAGCATCAACACAAAACATCCTCAGATCCACGCTGCTCCCAATTCTACCTCTTCTTTTCCTTTTGCCCAGGGATGTGTCACAGCCACTACAACGGGCTCTCAGACCCTTGTCATGGGCACATGGGATATTTTGCCCACTCAGGGAAAAAAAATTACAAATAAACGAATAAAATCTAAGATCAGCAGCAAAACACGCCTGGTCTTTGATGTCACACCCGTGCAGAGCAGTCCCTTGGCAGCCAGTTGATTCCCGCTCTGGGGATCCCCGGGCATCTCCGGTTTATTTCTCTCCTTAAATAAGAGGACATGAGTGGTGAGCCCTCTCTCCTCCCAGGGCATTGGGCTGTGGGCCAAGTATTTGTAGGAACCCAGAGCAGATTATTTCAGCCTTAGTCGTGCTTTGATGTACAGACCTCTCGGCAGCTGTTCAAAAGAGCTTTACAAGCCTAAAGAATAATAAACACCTGCAGAGCATCACTGAGAAATCTTTCAGCATTTTATACTCACTTTTATTTGCTGCAAGTTTTTCCATTTTATTTACATCGCATATCTACAGGAGAATCCAGAGAGTGAAACACGTGAATGTAACTCTTTCAGCTGCCACTGCATGCGGTTTCAGCTAACTCTTAATATCCCAGGGAAGATGATATCTAAATAAATGGGCAAGTTTTTTTGCTCTGCTTCACCAGCTTGCTAAGTTATTTATTATATATATTAATTACGAGATTTTCATGGGATATCGTTGTACTACAAATGAAATTAAGCTGAATTTTAGCAGAGACCTCAAACAAAAATGTTGCTAATACAATTTTTTTCCCCCAAAGTCAGTTTTAAATAAATAATCCACCTCCCCAAGAAACCTGACTCACTGGAAGCACACCTTATATAGTCAGCTTGTCTGGTTATATTTCTCTAAGTTGACACAAAACAATATTCTGTGTTTATATTTAGCCTTTTTATTTACCAGGAAAGCCAATTTGCTGTTCCTCCAGCACTGGGGGAAAGCAAAATATTTTTCCAACAGTTCTTGGCAGAAGTTTTTATAAATTCCTTCCAGAATGCCATTGCTCTATAGCTGAGATTTATCTGCCACCCATGTCTGTCTGCTGTGGGTAACAAAAGAGAACAGCAGGCAGGGCCCATCCAGCAGTACTTTTGACCCCAGATGCCTCCAGTTCGTTTTTTTTTAAATGGTATTTTATTAGAATGGCTTCTCTCCTGCTCCCCTTGCCATCTGACCTTTCCCGTCCCCAGCCAGCTCTTCCCTTCATGATAAGGATGCATTAAACAGATCCGCTCCAAGCGCACGGCGGCTTTATCATCGCTGCGCCCAAATGTCAGGAACTAAAGCAGATGCAGTTGTTACGTGTGTTCTCAGAGCTCAGCTTTCTGTAGGAATTCAGGGGTTTTTTCTTCTTCTTCTTTTTAAAATCTGGTTGAAAACAAAACTAAATAACCTCTCTCCAGCCTCTGCTTCAATTTCCATAGGAATTTCTGGAGCAGAAATGCTGCTCTAAGTGGTTTCCAGACACAGTATGATGGGAAAGGCAATTTTCTGCCCAGCATTGGGCACAGCTCAACCTGTGAGACCCCCCAGCCCTGTGCAAAATGGGATCCTCAGACCCCCCAAGTCCCCAAGCACTTGTAAAAATGATGCAATTTTTCCCCTATGGCCATTATAATACTATTGATATCAGCATCTACCTAGTTGCCATCACCCAGGGCTGGCGGGTCTCAGTCTCCAAGGAGGGGTGGGGGAGCCAAGCTCTGCAGGAGCAAACCCAGGACATCCTATGATTCCACGATTCTCTGCCCTGGGGTCAGACACGATCCCAGCCCTGCCGAGAGTCCCCAGTGTTCCAGTGACTGGCCTCAGCTTTCCTTCCACAATAAAAGCAATTTAACAACTTCCCCTGTTTTCCTGCAGGTACAAATCCCGCAATCACGCGAGGTGAACGCTCTGCTTGTAACTTTTAAACCCACGATTTTTAAAACTGCCGTAATTGTCAAACCATAATTTCGAGCCGAGAGCTCGATAACTGCGAAGGGCGGAAGGGCGCGGGACCAGCGCGCAGCCCGGGGCAGGGCTCCCAGCGCCGCTGCCTGCAGGGGAGGCCGAGCGGGAGCGCACGGCGCGCTGACTGCGCCCCCTGGCCGCAACAGCCCCGCTTCCCACAGAAAAACCGCACCACCCGTTTTCTCCATGCCATATTAACGTATGCAGAGGAGGTTACTTCAGCCAAGCAGTAAATTATTACTAAGAACCACCAATCAAGGAGATAGTTAACAGGAGTATTTATTTTCCTTTTGGTAACTGCTTTTTTTCTACTATAAGTTTAGTTAGCATTAAGGTTGCCACTTTGTGTTGCATTTCTCTGCATTGTTTTATGTCTGTTCATTTAAACCCTCTTCTCTCACAATATATACTGCCCCCCATATCAGTCTGATGGGTCCCCCCACTTTGTCATGTGTCCCCATGTCCCACATCCAGGCAGCCACAGCATCTGCGGATGTACAGCGGCTGATTTTACAAGAAACAGAGAGGGTGAGAGGGCTCAGCTCGTGATTCAGCAGCAAACACAGCCTTCAAAGCCAAAACGCGAAGGCATGGAGTTTGATTTATCTGCACTGAGGATTGTTTTAATGATGCAGAAACAAACTAAATATATTTTTAATTTCATATTTTAATTTGTCAAGAGTATCTCTGTGGCTTTTAAATGAGATTTAAAGTGCGTTTTATTCCACCAGGAATAAATTCAGTCACTGGCTGAAATTAGATTAGTGGCTCCAGTGCCTAATTAGCAATAGGCTTGGAAGCTGCATTTTGGAACATTCTGGGCCACATCTCATTAACCCATCTTTAAGTAACTTTCCCCATTGATGTATGATTTATAGATAAAGGGGAGGACTCAGGAACAAGACACAAACATAGGAGACATTTACCTAGTTTAACACTGGAAACTGAGGCAGGCAGTGCAGTCGAAGGCTGGACCAGGGATGCTGGGCTGTGAGTGGCTGCGAGGATCCACGTTCACCCTGAGTGGGATGGAGCTGGAACGGGGGACACCGCTCCACAGCACCCCAACCCCTCTGCGGGACGCTGGGAAAGGACCAAGTAAATTCGTTATGGATCCACAGCATCTCCTCCGCAGCCCAGGGTGGCCGGAGGAGAGAGGTCCAGCCATGGACAGCAAGGATGGCAAGAGGCACCCAACAGTTGGGGAAAGCCCAGCTGGGTTGTCCAGAGATTTGGTGGTGGTGGCTGAACCATCCCTGGAGACATCCCAGGCCAGGCTGGACGGGGCTCTGAGCAACCTGAGCTGGTGAAGATGTCCCTGTCATGGCAGGGGGGGCACTGGGGGAGCTGGGAAGGTCCCTTCCAACCCAAACCACTCTGTGGTTCTACAAAAGCCGAGCAAGGTCAGGGCTCTTCAGCTGGCGAAGAGAAATGAGACAAAGTTTACAAAAGCACAACTAGATAAGCAACGTTTCCAAAGCCCAACCCAGCCAAGACTAGCCCTGCTTCCTGCAATGTAGGGAGGGTTCTCTGGGCACTTAAACTCTTCGTGTTGCTCCAGCAGCAGCTCTGGCACGACCCGAGCCGACCACACCGATGGGATGAGCAACGTCGCGGGCAAGGGGAGCTGGTCTGCGTGGTCTCCAGTGCCACATTCAATGGCACACGCTGCCCAGTCCCAGCTGCGGCAAAGCACAGGAATCAAGGAAAAAGCAGCTCTCTGCATTTCCCAGAAGGCCAGTTCAAAATAACCCAATCATTTCATTTACAAAAAAAATATAATGCTTGTAAAATACCGCTATAGTGACAGTTTCTACATTTGGAAGACATGACCCAGCTGATTTCCTCAAGTGACACCAGACAGCAAGACCAGAACACAGACCAAGCACAAAGGACACCAGGAATAAGATACCGAGTCTGACTGGGTTTTGCCATCTAGTTAAAACTGGCATGGTCCAGGACGAGCCCTGAGGAGCTTCAGGAAGCCACCAGGAGCAGGAGGTGGCACCAGGCATCACAGCCCCCAGCACTGCATGGATGCAACAGAGATAGAGAGGTGCGCACTGTCACGTCTTGCTTCACAAACTACAGAATAACAGTGGTCATTCTTGTTAAAATATACACGTTTAAGGCCCTGCCCCCTAACTTTTGCTTGATGTCCAAACATTTTGATCCATGTGGCCAAGAACATGCCTCCTCTGAAGCCAGTTGAGGAAAAGGTAACTGCTGCATTAGCAAAGGCCTTCTGNCCTCAACTGGCTTCAGAGGAGGCAACTGCTGCACTAGCAAAGACCTTCTCCTGAGGTCCCCTCCGCAGTCACAGCTCCAGCTCGGAGCTCCTGGGATGCTGAGGTATCTCCAGGCACCAGGACAAGGGTATCTGCCCACAGCATCCCCAAGCCCACTGGTAACAGCAACAAAACCATTTCAAGTGGGACGTACCACTGGAAAACTGACACACAACAGGAGCTGCGTCCTTCAAAAGGCTGAGGTAACTCATGCCAAATGTCACCAGGGTCCAAGGGCTGAAAGAGCCTCCAGCCCACGTCCTCAGCAATCACAAAAAGCTCATTAAACAGCATGGGCAACACCTCCAACCCTCCAAACCCCAACACGATCAAATGCTCAGCTTCGACAACACGTTCCTGATCAATGTTTGCCAACAAACAATTTCCTGCCTCTGGCAAAATGATAGTCAGAAACACCCAGGAATATGAAAAATTGACAACAGTTGCTGGATGCTAAATATTGTTCATACTTGATTGCTGTAATAGCACATTATAGGCTTTGAAAGACAGTTGAGCATTTGTTGCCATCATTAATATGGAGTGAGTTTATCATCCAACCTCCGGCTTCCCTTTCTCATTTTCCCTTATGTTCGCTTATATACAGCCATTCATTTCTCATTTACATTTTTTTTAACAGTACAATGATTTGCAAAATTTAATTCATTCAAACTTTTTACTGTCCTCATTTCCATGTATCTTTTATTGTTTTTATTACCATGATGGGGCTGGCTTTAGCTTCTATTTCACCACACAGCGTTTTACAGGATCTCAGGAGCACTCTTGTTTTCTCATTTTCTTCCTCATTAATAGATACATAATCACCATATAACAGTGTTCCAAACTCTTTGTTTTTATATGCCTATAGTAAAAAGGAATTTCTGGTTTTTTGGCAAAAGATACCTAATCCTGTGTCTCCTGACGGCTGGGTGAACTTGGCAAGAAAAGCACACGACCATCTGTCTTATCCTCTTCAGTATATCAGACTGAATATTTGAGCTCAAAACTTCACCCAGCCCCTAAATACTTTTTCTTCACGTTATTTATGAAGATGCTGAGTTCAGCACAGAAGGAGCTTCACTTTAGTGCTTATACCAGGTTAGAAAAACGAAATTATAAACAATGACTTCAAGTATTTTAGTACTGTGTGTTGTATTTCAATATCCTATTCAAGGACAGCAGTAAAACTGAACTAAGCATACACACACCCAAATAGAAAACTTGTTCTTTTGTGGAAAGACATAAAAATAGAGGGGAAAAACAAAACAAAGCACAAAGCTCAAACCAAACCAAACAACACCCACAACAAAAAAGCCAAACTCTAAAACACGGCTGGAAAAAAAAAGTACCACCTTGTAAGAATTAAAGTTTCCAGGTCAAACCAAGTCCCATGAATTCAGGAGAATTTTGGGAGTGATTCAAAGGAACAGACCAGCAAACCCAGGGAGAAATACACTGAAACTTTTAAGAGTGTTCCAGTACCCAGAGCACCCAAAATAACTGGAGCTTGTAAAAACACTTCAATTACCCATAAGGAAGTTAAAAAATACACACAAAACTGACATCCTACCTCATGCAAGCAGAAGTTTGAACTGGATACTCAGAAGCATACAAGGCACTAACAACTTTTGGAAGTCTGGACGTGTATTTTTGATGCTTAAGAAAAAACTGAACTCAAAAAAAAACCCAAACGACAAACCCCACAATCAGTTCCCAAAAAACACTGGAATATTTTTCCATTTTCTGCATTCTTGGTTTCAGATTCCTGTGAAAACTAAGCCACTAACTCAAAGAGAGTTGGACATTATCAAGGACCGATAAATATTTTAACGACACCCCAGACGGGATGTTCTTCCTCCCTGGGCTGTGCCAGCAGTTCTGACCAGATCACCACTGGTTTCACACTCCTGGGATGCGACAATTTTGTACATGAGTGGGGCTGAGCTGAGCCTAAGCGCCTCTCCTTGCCATCTTCTAGAACCTCCAGTGTTCTTTGCTGCACAGACACCTGGTATCAACACCAAAACACAGACTTAGTTAAGCTCAAGCTCCCTGGTAAGAACCTCAGCTTACCAAAACTTGGCTTATACACGTATGCAGTGCACACCGCCAGCTAATATAGATGGCTCTGCAACATAAACGCCACGAATGTTGCTGGTCCATCGCAATCCACACTTCCCAGGCTTTCCTCCGAAGGTCCCGCTGCCACTCGCAAGGTCCAGCATCACAACCTGCTTTCTCTCCAAGAGCTGCAAAGCTCTTGCTCATTCCTGGTGCCTCCCTTTCCCTTTGGCAGCGAACAAACCACACTTGGGCTCCCTTCACCCTTATTTTCCTGGGCAGATGCTCGGTTCCCAGCACGCGGACCCTGTACTATTATAATCATGTTTCCCAACCTCCACAACCTCCTCAAATGAGGCCCAAGGACTCAGTTTCACTCTCTGCCTTCACACTGACTCAAACCTTGTGTCACAACAACAAACACATCGAGGAGCAATTTCTTCCCCCCTGAACTAGCCAGAACACAGTGAGGGCTGGGTTTTTTCCCTCCCTAACCTCATTATTGCTGATTAAAGAACACTTACAGGTTTAAATTGTTTTTTTAAGACTCTTCTAATTACTATCATCTCCTTTGCTGTAGTGGCTACATCAAGGAAATTAACCTTAGCTTGTATTACGCTAGACTACTCTCACCTTGGTGTATATAACTTATAACATGCTTGGTTGGTTGGTAATAGCTTCTGCAGTACCTGGATGAAAGTTCTAACAGAAGAAAATCAGAAATTTATTTAAAATAGGTGTATATTGTAGGACCTCAATTCAGCAATGAAAATGCTGTGACAGATTTGGCTTCCTTGGCTTTATTGCAAGAGGATGGCAGGGAATGTATGAGGCTGCTCAGTCGTCTGACAGAAGTGGTGAGGTCTGCACCCATCCTGAGCATGGAAAGCATAAAATT